>JAQHUG010000004.1:13965466-14021795 GCA_028555095.1 Dicrostonyx torquatus
CACTCATAAGTGACTTTTAGAAATAAAGCAAAGAAAAACCAGCCTACAATTCCCAACCCCAGAGTACCTAGACAACAAAGAGGACCCTAAGAGAGACATACATGGATCTAATCTACATGGGAAGTAGAAAAAGACAAGATCTCCTGAATAAATTGGGAGCATGGGGACCTTGGGAGAGGGTAGAGGAGGAGGGGAAAGAAAGGGAGGAGAGTGGAGAAAAATAAATAGCTCAATAAAAACAATTTTAAAAAAGAAATCAAAAGACAAAAAAAAGGAGGAGTCCTGGAGTTTGGGTTGCACCCTTTATATTCATATACCAATAGGTTATTTATATCTTTCATTGCTGTCCACATCTGCATAGTAGATAACCATTTGCTACATCTGTTGCTACATATATATAAAATTCTTTTACATGTATCTTTTTACTTATATACAGGTGCTGTTTTGTTTTTTTTTTTAATCTAGAAAAATAAGTTTGTCCTTTATTCTCTCTCCACAGGACAGCAGTACCGATGTTCTTCCCTGGTGCCACTGGGTGGAAGAAGGGGACGCTGCCACTCTGTTGAGCGCTACAGTTCTTAGCAGGCCCTGGTCAGCAGCTTCGTGCTGCCCTCTCTGCTCTGCACCTTCCTGGAGGGCAGTAATAGACCCTGGTTGCCTTTGGACTTGCATGGAATACAGTACTTGCTGTGCATGCATTGGGTGGATGGATGAATGAATACATCAATGTCTTTTGACAGGATCAGCCAGCCGTGCTGCCCCACAGTTCACACCACCATGCCACACACAAAGTGACTTCAGCGCATGCTCAAAGGCCTCTACTGACCTGCAACCTTCTGTCGTCATTATCTCTGGGCAAGTTGTACTGGGACAAGCCATCTACTGGCTGCCTGTAGATGGTTGGACCATTCCCTTCACGCCCATAACTGTCCTGTACACCTGTCATTGACCAGGACCACTGGTGCCTCTTTTGGACCTCTCCCCTCTATCAGTCGTCTTAGCTGCTGGCAGTCTTAAACTAGACCCTTTGTGTACTAGATGGGGACAGACATCAAAAGGGACCATGGAGCCTATGACATGGTTGGTGAGTAAGGCGCTAAGTGCTAGGAGCCCATGTGTCAGGAGATGGAGAAATAAGCTTCTATCCTTACCTCCCCTGCTGCATGGAACAGGGCACCATCTGCCTGTCATGTGGAACTACTCTTTCTAATATAACCAAATTGTCCCAGACCCAGTTCTCCGCATTCTCAGACCTTTCTGCTCTCTCTGGGCTCCTTCCTTTGTGTACAGCCTTCCCAGGGCAGGCAGCCTCGGGTCCAGCTCTCAGAAGAATCCCATAGAGCTGGTTCAGTATCACTCAGATGCTGGGCCAGCTCCTAATGCCTGCTATAAAGTGTTGCCCATCAAACTCTCTTATTCCTGTGCAGGGCTTCAAAAGGGTGTGTTATAAAAAGGGGGAATCCTGCACACACCTTTAATCCCAGCACCTGGGTGGCAGAGGCAGGAGGATCTCTGTGAGTTCAAGGCAACCTGGTCTACAAAGCGAGTTTCAGGAGAGCCAGAGCTGTTACACAGAGAAATCCTGTCTCGAAAAACAAAACAAAACAAAAAGTGGGGGGAATCCTGAAGTTTGGACTACACCCTTTACTCATACACAAACTGGTTGTTTGATGTATTTACAATGCTGCTCATATCTGCATAGCTGACAGTCGTTTGCTACATTTGTAAACCATCACTTCCTTTTTGTCTCTTTATGCCCCAGAAATACCCAGCTCTAGTCTAATCTTCTAAAAGTTCTTTTTATATGGAAGTGTTTTTTGTCATATATGCTGTAAATGCATATGCTTTAATTTTTTTCTCAATGGTAAAATGTTTCTTAAGAAACCTAGAAAATTGGTCTTTGACTTGTCTTTGTCTAATACAATAATCCGTGTATGGGCCAGAATAGAATACTTATTCTCATGCCATTTATATTGTAGGGGAATTAGGAAATGATCTAAATATATAGCTATTATGGTTTCACAAGTGAAAGATATGTAGCCAAAAGCCATCAAAATTATTTCCTGGAAATTACTAGCTCAAAGATAAAGTGCTAGGACAAAAGTAGCTTAGGGGTCATATGATTTCTAAAAGTTTGCTAGAAGGCACACCAAAGTATTAATAGTATGGGTGAGAGTTATTTCTAGTGTGAAAGGTACTAATGCTTTCATTATCTCTTACTTTCTGATTTTCTTAATTCTCTATAAACAAATTGTCTGTGGGAAAGAGATGTGCATTTTTTGATCAGATCCACCAGCCACGTGGCAGCAAAAACCAGGACGAGCAGTTCTCAGGCACAGTGTGCTTGTACCTTCCCAGTGCCCTTGCTCTGTCATCAGAGCCAGGGGCAGGAGGCTTTTCTGGCAGCTTTTGCTCTATAGCTTCAGTTCTCTACTATTTTCTGCCACTTTAAAGTTGCTCTTACATTCTCCTTTGAAAGTTAAAAGGTAATTTATAACCTCATTACTTCGGTGGCAGAGGCAAAAGGATTAAGACCAACTTAGGCTACATACCAAGAACCACCTGTCTCAACAAACAAAAGTGATCACCAACAGAAACTAAACGGTACTTTAAAAGATGTATTGGTGTGGGACAAAGGTCTGTATTCTGTCAATTATATTTTAAATAAACACTGATTGGCCAGTAGCCAGGCAGGAAGTATAGGCGGGACAACCAGGCAGGAAGTAGAGGTAGATCAATGAGAACAGAGAATTCTGGGAAGAGAACGCAGTCCTGGCCCAGCCACGGAGCAAGCAAGATGTGATTGCCTTGCTGAAAAAGGTACTGAGCCATGTGGCAAACATAGACAAGAATAATGGACTAATATAAGTTATAAGAGTTAATAAGAAGCCTGAGCTAATGGGCCAATCAGTTTATAACTAATGTAGGACTCTGTGTGATTTCTTTGGAACTTAACGATTGTGGGAACCGGGCAAGACAGAAAACCCAGTCAACAATGTATACACTGAAATCCTCCCACTTTAACACAACTAGGAGGGAAGATGGGGGTGAGGCATTAAAGCTGGAGCTGGCCAGTACTTGGGGCCTTTGAGAAACTTCTGTCCCCGAGGACTTGGAGCATAACTGGAGGCTTCCTGCAGGAGCAGAGGTTGTGCCAGGCTCCCTGTAGCCAGGCAAGCCGAGCTGGAATCACTCCAAGCTATCTCTCAATGCTGCTGTAAGCCTCTTCAGGAGACCTTGGAAGTCAAGCCCACCAGGAGTGACATGCCAGTGTGGGCATAGCCACGGAGGCTGTACCGTTCCCAGCCTGTCTCTTCTGCAAACGGCCACCTCATGATATGCACTGGCTGTTCATTTATAAAGTTCCGTTGTGTTGAGACACGGGCTTGATGTGTAACCCATGTTGCTCTGAAACTCATGATATTGTCCAGCCTGGTTGCAAACTTGATATCCTCCCACCTCAACCTCTCAAGTTTGAGGATGACAGCACGTGTCACCACACCCACCCTGTCTGACCCTTTCAGTGGTGTCTGACATTGAACTGACTGTACAGAGACAACTGATGTCACCGTTCTCATTTCTGGATACATCTATTGATTGTAAATGACTCTTTTTCTTATTCGCTATAAAGATGAAACGGTTGCTTTATTTTTATTTTATGGGCATAGAGTTGCCGGAGCTAGGCATGTAGGAAGTCGGGGGTGGGGGCAATGACTCAATATTCTGTCCTGCCTGTGTAAGTTCCTGGTGTTGGAGGCCTGGCAGCCAGTGACACCCCTGAAACCCCAGTGCCACAGTGACAGCAGACTCTACTGAGAAGACCCAGAGGAGCTGGGACTATTGGGATTAGAGCGACTGAACATGCTTCAGCAGCTCCACGAAGGGTCTGAAATGGGCCTCCAAGAGCACAGGGGGTGGAGCTGGGACAGGGGAGGGGAAGAATCTCAAGTGAGAGGGAACTAGAGGCCAAGCAGAAGGATCCAGTGCTCTCTGGGCTGGCAAGTGGGTGGGGTTTCAGGATTCCAGGCGAGCTGTGTGCACAGTCCTCCTGTGGTCCTGCAGCTTTGCGCCAGCATCGCTGGGGGTGCTTGGGAGTCAGGGGAGGGAATAAACAAATGAATGGGAATGACTTTTGTATCCCCCATACCCTCTAACCCTGACCACAAGGACAACCAGTATTCCTACCAGGGTCCTGGCTCCCTCACAGGAAGGATATGGACCCAGAGTTCTGGGGAGCCTATTCCTGGGCACTGTCTGGAGAAGGCTGATACCTGAGCTTCTCGCTTCCAGCAGCTGTGGGTGCCTCTGTCATCTGTCCCCATGCTTAGAGAGCCAGAAGCCTGAAACACATGTTATACCTTGACCTGGATAACTGGCAATTTTGTGGTTACCTTCCAAGTTCTCAGTTGCAGGTTGGAAACCGAAGGGGGAACAGAGGGAAAAAGTATCGGATATTTCCTGCCTACAAAGAGTTAAGAAACTGTTGAGAAAGAGGCAAACTGGCGGCAGGGGGGCACAAAAAGGGGGTACCCAGGCATGACTGCAGCTGCTAGGAGTGAAGTCGGTGGTCAGGAGAGCCCCAAAGCAGAATGCCATCTGGCCCAAAGTGACTCCTTTCCATGAACCAATCACATTCAACGACTGTAGAAGGCATCAGAGACTCTATAGAGGCCTGGGCATTGTGACCCAAACTGGGACAAACTCGAGGGGCCATAACTGTTCTAGGGGTCCCCACAGGGTTAGCTGAGTTAGTGAGTACCCCTGCAGTTTCTCCTTGACCTCTCATTCTTATGCCCACTGCTCTGTGTTTGAATTGATCCCTCAAATATCTCATAAATTTAACTGTTTCCTGGCCTGTTGCCAGAGGCTCCCAACTTTTGGGAAAGAGGAAACACAACACTGGAAAACAATCCACACAGTGGCACCTGGCATTCCTGTCTTAGTCAATAGTCCATTGCCGTGAAGAGACACTAGGGCCAAGGCAACCCTTATAAAAGAAAGCATTTAATTGGGGACTGGCTTACAGTTTCAGACAATCCATTATCATCACAATGGGTGCATGGTGGCCCTCATAGCAATGGAGCAGTAGCTGAGAGATGATCAGTAGGCAGAGAGATTCTTGGCCTGATGTGAGCTTTTGAAAGCTCAAAGCCTGCCTCCAGTGAAACACTTCCTCCAGTAAGGCCACACCTCCTAATCCTTCTCAAACAGTACCACTGTCTGATGACTAAGCATTCAAACATATGCGCCAGTGGGGGCCATTCTCATTCAAAGCATCACAGTTTCTGTGGCTCCAAATCTAAGCTCTGTAAAAATGTCAGACATAGAAACCAGGGCCTCAAGATACACCCTTAAAATACAGCTTGTTCTTGGGATGTTAGCATATATTAATGAATCTGTAAGAAGAACACATGTCCATTGCAGCCTCGTTGTTCCCTTGCTTTTTATGTGTGTGACTTGACGTTGGTATCACGGATGGACAGGAAGTGATGTAGCCAGGGGACAGTGTGATGGTTTGTTCCCTGCAGAGCTCAGTGAGCCAGGAAAAACACGGCTGAAGACAAACTTGTCTACAAGGAATCAACCCAGTTGTCAGATTAGCCCTACAACCTGGGGATCACAGGCTGAGTGCCATCCCCCAATCTCTCCAGGCAGACTGGCCCTTTAATTGCCATCACTTACTTTGGTGCAAGGTGATCTCTACCTGGAATTGCCACATTCTCTGGATTGATGAAAGAGCCCGAGAAAAGCCTCCAGTCTATACTCCTGACTGTGACCCATGAGGCTGGGATAAGAGGGATGGGAACAAGTGTTGAAATGGGAATGGGTGTCCCACGAGAGATTACCTGATCTACTGTGGCCACCAAATGAAATGACTGTAGCATTTCCCTCACCACCATTGCCACCATGAGAGCACACACCATCAATCATTGCCTGACCTTAGATTGTTTCCTAGTGGTTTCCATAGTGACCACTGCTGCTCACAGAGAGGTTGGGAGAGGGGGGGGGCAACTCAGGTTCTTCTTCCAACTAGTGCTTAAAATCCTCCAGTCTGTGTCCCAAAAGGTGCCTTTGTTGTCCAAGTTTCTTACTCTTCCCTCAGCCTCTACGAGACCCAGTGTGCACACACCCTCCCTGAAATCAGCGGCACAGCCTGGAATAGAGTCTGGCCCCACAGTCTGGAGAGTAACTAAGCACAGCCAACTTTTGAGACTTACAATATGTTGTTAATTACCCTTTTGGATACTTTGACTACTGAATTCTTTTCTATCTTGTTTACTATGGAGAAGCCAGCAGGAGGTGGGTGTGAACATGGCTGTCCAGGGTCTTCTGACACAGTGAAGCAGAGGGCTTACAAATGACCTTCGGGTCTCAGGATTAAGGGTGGGCACTCACTTTCTCTAAGGGCTTGTGTGTTGAGGGCTGAGCCAGCAGCCCAGGGAAGAGTAAGAAACCAGGACAACAAAGGCACTTCCTGGGGACACAGGAGAATTATAAGCACTAGTTGGGAGAAGGACCCTAGTTGCCCCCCTTCTCCCAACCTCTAGCAGCAGTGGCCACTATGGGGGTCACTAGGAAATACTCTAAGGCCCTGCAATGATTGATGACTCATGCTATCAAGGTGGCAATGGTGGCAAGGAAAATGCTACAGTCACTTCCTTTGGTGGCCCCCGGTAGATCAGGTGACGCAGGGCAGTAACCCTGCCAAACGAAAGATGCTGTCCAGCAGAAGGTCCTCTGGCATGGGGTGGCAGCTGGACAGGAGCAGGCTGTGCATTCTAAGAATGTGGGATATCCTGTATGACCCCTTCCCTGGGCACCGCCAAGAGCAGAGAAAGGCATGACAGCTGCAGCACACTGTACAAACTTATGAGCACCTGCAATCGGGCTGGGCAACGGCCACACATTTGGGCAGATTAGTCTTTGGCAATGTGCTATTTTTATAACATTTGATCTTATCAAAGGATATCATTTCAAAAGTTTACGTTCGGGTGCTAATGTTTCCCATTTCCTTTATTGGCTTTCACGCTGATTTCCCCCCCACAGTATTCTCTTTTCTGATTTAGTCCCTGGCAATAATTACTTGGAGAAACTCATTATTAGGTAATTCTTCATTACTGTTTTGAAAGTCTAAGTGCTGATCCAGGTATGTTAGATCTAGGGAATTTCTGGTCACACAGATAGACTAACTCCACCTTTTCAAACACTGCCCTGGACAACGTGAGAGCTGAATGCAACTGAGTATTGTCCATCACATTAGAGATGGGCTCTGAGCCAAGCCCTGGTAGTGTGACCCCAACCCCTCCCAAATTCAATTCTTCAGAACTGACTCTGAGCTCAAGCCCCCTTGTGTCCCCAAACAAGCTTATTTCCAAAATTCCGGACAGTTCAGGGTCCCCGGGGGAATCCTGTCCAAGTGAGAGCCCTCGCTGACTTCATGTTCCTGGGAACACCTGCTTGAGTGGTACCTGGTGACCACTCTTGCTTTCTTAGGAGAATTCCGTGGGGTGTTTTTATGCCTCTGGGTTTTGCAAGATACTCTGAGGAACCTGTGGCTGGAGACAGAGCTCCACACCGAGTCTTTGGAGCTGTGCAGCCAGACGCAGCACCCTTGGGAGAAGAATCTGAACATCTCAGCCCTAGGACACAGAGGAGGGGACATTTGCCCCCCTGTCTGGCCACAGCTTAGAGCAGTCACCTCAGACAGAAAGAAAGTAATGGGACAGGCTGGCAGGAGGGGAGAGGGGCAGGGAGAGATGGGAAACGTCATGGGAGAGTAGGGGGAAGGATGCACTCAGCTTAGCAAGGTCCTTCCAAACAATGAAGGGCACTATGTAAAGAACAAGCTTCAGGGGCCACGGCAGTGAGAGGCCTGCCCATCCTCCCCAAGAGGCTTCAGCCTCATTGCAAATAGGGAAACCTCAGCCTACACAGCTCAAATAACTAGGTCAAGGTCATAGAGCCTCTTAAAGACAGAGCAGAGACTGGAATCAGGCCCTGACCGGAGTCTATGGGCTAAGAGCCCTGTCATTTGGCCTTGTTCATCATTCCAGCTCAGAGCGCCTCCTTGAGCCCTCAGCCCAGCACACTCTCTGATTGGTCAGCACTCCTTCCTGGACCAATCAGCTGAAGGAGTGCTATGTAGATTCATACTTCCTTTTCAGGTTCAATCATAGTTCAATCAATCTAGACAGATGGCAGCCACTGAGAAGACAGGGCCCTGCTTCTGGGACCCGCTGGGCCATTAGGGGCCTGGACAATAGTGGGTGCTGATCTGTCTCCAGGGACCAGGTCCCTCCTGTGATGGCTCTGTTAAGCTGTGGGAAGGACTAAAAGCTTGCGCTCCTCCTTCTAGGACACACGTTGTCCTCTCCTCAGACCCCTCTCAAGGAGGGTCCACTGGGCCTCTCCTCCTAGTCAGGGCTCAGGCTGGCCAGTGCTCAGCCCCCCCTCACCCCAGCCCCCCCCCCCCGCTCTGTCTGTGTTTGCGGAGCTCCACCACGTTCTTGTTATTGGACAAGCTTCCATGAGCTAGAGGCCAGGTTCACTCAGAGGCTACACCATGGGAGTGGAAAAGGAGGGGCAGGGAGCATGGTGGGAAGCTGCCTCTCAGCATGGAGCACTGGCTGCAGAGAAGGGAGTGGAAAAGAGGCGGCACCATAAAACAGCCCAGTCACCACAGCCAAGAGCCGGCTGAGACCTCCCTTCCTAAGGCCCCAGACATCTGGAATGGGAGCAGCTGCTGAGCTCTATTGGACCCCTACCTGTCTGAGGCCACACCCAGTGTACCTGGAAGAAGCCCACCTCATAGAAGAGGACATCACTGCTCTTAGTCCTCTTAGAGACTCCTGGTCTTCCTGGCCAGGCCCACAACTGCTGTCCTCTCCAGTACTCTCAAGAGGGTCCTCCACACTCCTTCCATCTTAGCCTCTTGCAGCTGAGCCTGAGCACAGGCCTCCTAAGCAGTTCCCACCTCCTGTGACTCACGTGGCTCCAGGGCTCCCTCCTCACAGGTGTGGCTGGTCCCATACTGTCCAAAGCAACTGCTTCTGTTCTCCTCACTGGAGAACAGAAGAGGGTGGACCAGCCAGTCTACTATCTTAACACCACGCCATGGCAACAGGGATGTTGCATCCTGTGGCCAAGGGTGCAAAGCTGGGTTTTCCTAGAACCAAGTGGCTTCATCAGAGCCAGGGGATAAAGAGTTTGTTCAGTTTGCAGGGAGCAGCTATGGGATATAGAATAATGCCTGGGTGGGCGGGTGCCTGTGGGTGGAGGGCAGTGGAGCAGGGGGGGAAAAGCTGAATAAAAAGTTTGCATTGATGCCTGCTTCCCTGTCCCCAGGAAGATGCTCAGGGGAGAGAAAACTCAAACAAAACCAAGGGCCAGGGCTGCAAAGATGGCTTAGCAGTTAAGGGCACTTGCTGTCCTTGCAAAGGACTGGAATGTGGCTCTTAGCATCCATATGAAGTGGTTCACAACTACTTATGAGTCCAGTTTTAGGGGATCCAATGCCCTCTTCTGATCCCCATGGGCATCCACACACATGTTCACATACATATGTGAACACACACACATATACATAAATAAAATAAGACAAAAAATACCCAAAACAAAACAAATTAATCAAACAGACAAAATCAAGGGAGGGCCAAGAGGTGGGCATAGAGGCGCATGCACTAGGGAACACCTGGGAAGGGGAAGCAGGAAGACCTGCTTGGGCTGTAGAGTGCAACCCTGTGTTGATAAACAAGATCAAACCAGGGCTAAGGACACTCAGGGTGGTTTCATAACTTCCCGGTGTCTCCTTTATCTTGTTACCTTTAGATTAGCTAGTTACCTAAAGTTCAGGCGTTCAGTGAGGACACATGCACACACGTACACGCGTGCACAGTCTAGAGGGTAACAGCCATGCTCAGGTAACTACCCCAAACACGTTCCCTTTCAAAGCTGCCAAGCCTGAGGCCTCCTCCTCAGCTGGAAGCAGACCAAGCCCATTTCCTTTTATTGCAACTTCCACCCTTCTAGAATTTCTCCTTCTCGGCAGATCTAGGCTATAGGGATATTAATCCCTATTCAAAATGAACCTTCAAGGCTCTTCCTTCATTAAAAAGAGAAAAATGTCTCCCACCTCCCAAAGCTGCAGTCCCATGTACATTCCCAGGAAGGGAGGGAGGGGAGGGCTCAGCTCCGACATAGAAGCTGCCTCAGGTTTCCTCACCTGGCTCTCCCTTGTTGCAAAGTAGAAATGCGACCCTCTTTTACCTCCTCCCTGAGGCCCCCCTTCGAGAGCTTTAATAAATACTGATTATTTCAGTCCTCGGAGCACAGCTGTCCTGTGAATTGTCCAGTCAGGGTTATAGGGTGAGAGCCAAGACTGGAGCCCTGAGCCCAGATCTGGGGAACAGAGGTGCTGCCTTCCCCTCCTGCCCTGCCCCTCCACCACCACTTGGCCCAGCACGGGAATGGTAGAAGCACTCTTTAAAAACTAGTTTCATGAGCATACTGTTCTTCCTGAACCTCTCCTCTTACTCCCCCTCCATGTTTCCATCCCCCTGCCTCTGCTTCCACATCTCAGCATTCTTTAGCCTCGCTCCCCTGAGCGCTCTTCTTCTTCCCCTCTCCTGGGCCACTTTCTAGTTTCAGAACCTCCACTTTCATATATGCATATGAAAATACAAAGTTTAAAATCTGCGATCCACACATAAAAGAAAACGTGTGATATTTGTCTTTCTGGGTCTAGCTTATTTCATGTAACGTAATAATTTCAAGTTCCACTCACTTTCATGCAAATGTCATCATTTTTCCTACGGCTGAATAAAATTCCATTGTGTACAGGTACCACATTTTCATTATCCATTTATCTCTGGATAGACACAGGAATGCATTAAGAAGATCATCCATCATGACCAACTTGGTTTTACCTCAGGGATGCAAGGGTGGTTCAACATACACAAAATCAGCATAGAAGCACATATGTGTGATACGGCACGGAAGGAGACTTAAAGACAGAACTCACAACCATCTCAACTGGCACCGAAAAGGCATTCGACAAAGTTCAATATCCCCTCAGGATAAAATCCCTGAAGAAATTAGATATAGAAGGGACATATCTCAACATAATAAAGGCTACATAAGACAAACCTATAGCCAATATTATACCAAATGGGAGGAACCTGAGCAATTTCCTCTAAAACATGGACCATGACAGAAGTACCCACTTTCTCCGCTCTTGTTCAAGGTAGTACTTGGAGTTTTCTCTGTAGCAATGAAAAGGGGCTACAGATAGGAGGCAGGGAGCCAAATGTCCCAACTGGGGCTGACATGGTCCTGTGCTTAAAGGCCTTGAAAGATTCAACCAGAGAATGCTTAGCTATGATAAATATTTGCCAAATACAAAACTGCACAAAGGTCAGTAACGTTTCTACGCAACGATAATGAACATGCCGAGAAATTCGGAAAGAAGGTCACATTTTCAACAGTTTCAAAAAATGAAACCAAATGTCTAGAACTAAAGCTAAGGACATGAAAACCCTTTACGATTAAAATTGAAAGACAATAAAGAAAAAAGTGGAAGAAGACACTGTTCCATGACAGAATTAATGTGGTTAAAAAAAAAATGGCTATAATATCAACTATACAGACTCAATCTGCATGCAATTTCCATGAAAACTCTGTAACATTCTTCATAGAACTAGGGGGAAAATGTTAAAATATCTATGAAAGTGCAAAACACCCTAAGTAGCAACAGCAATCCTAAACAGAAGAAACCATGTCTGATTTCAGTGTATACCACAGAGTCGTAGCGACAAAGATAGCATGATTTGGACACAAAAATAGACATGTGGTCAATTGATGAGAATTGAGGAATAAACACAGTTACAACCAGCAAAGTTTTGATATATGCATCCCACATATACATTAGATAAAAAGTCTCTTCAGCAAACAGCGCTGGGAAAACCGACATTCACCAAAAAAGAGTAGAATTAGATCTAAATCTCTCACCCTACACAAAAATTCAACCCCAAATTAATCAGTGTCTTAATATAAGGTCATAAATGTTGGCACTGCTAGAAGGAAACACATTAAGATACAGACAGGTGCAGATAGAGAAGGACCCTGGAAACAGAGGAAGCAACACCAAGAATGGCTAGGGGGGATGACATGTAGTTAAAAAGTCTCTAGACAGCAAATAAAATAACACCTGAGTGAAGAGACAGCTGGCAAAATGGGAGAAAAGTCGTTGTCAAATTAATGTTTTGACAAACATTTGATATATAGAATATATAAAGACCTGGGGAAAAAAACTGACTACAACCAAATCTTCCAATCACCAAATGGGCTAATATTGAACAAAGAGTTCTCAAAAGAAGACAGAAATGGGGGCTGGCAAGAGGGCTCAGTGGGGAAAAGTGATGACCTGAGTTCAAGCCCTGGGATCCACATGGTAGAAGGAGGTAACTTACTTTTACAAATTGTCTTTGATCCCACACATGAGCTATATGGTATATACACACACACACACACATACACACACACACACACTCACACACACACCTCTAAAAAATGTAATAAGTGAAGGCTTCTGAAGTTAGTTGGAAATATATATATATATATATATATATTGTTTGTTTGTTTGCTTTTTTGAGACAGGGTTTCTCTGTGTAATAGCCCTGACTTCCTGAAACTTGCCTTGTAGACCATGCGGGCCTTGAACACACACAGATCCATCTGCCTCTGCCTCCTGGGATTAAAGGTGTGCACTACCACCGCCAGGCTGGGAATTATATTTTAAGAAGCATAAATGGCCAATACATATCTTAAAAAGTGTTCAACATCCTGGCCATTAGGAAACACAACCTTAAACCATTTTAAGATTCTACCCCCACCCACCCACCCCCCGCGTGCAGGCCTAAAGGCTAAGGTCAAGAAAACCAATAACAACAACGAATGATGTCTCAGCACCGGTGGTGGGAGTGTAAACCGGTACAGCCACTATGGAGATCAGTATAGAGGGTTCCTGAACAGCTAAACATAGGACAACCAGACAACGCAGCTGCACTGCCCCGGGGTTTGTACCAGGGTAACAGCACAGAGATGCTCGGGCATTGGGGCTTACTGCATAATTATGCAGAACGGCTAACAAAGTGCAACAGGCAGAAGCACTTTTGGAACAACCTGCCTAGGGCCAAGCTACTGTGAGCAAGGGTGGGAAGTAGGTGTTGAAGACAAGTTTACAGGCAGAGCTGCCTTCCCTCCGTCAGGAGTTCAGGGTCCCCTGACTCTCCGGCATCTGAGTCAGGGATGTCTAAAATCACACCTGTGGGAACTAGTCTCGGGATGGCTCACTGCTTAAAATGTGCTGGTACGTTATTTGAGGGCAGGCACTGAGATTTGGTTGATTTGCTATTCGTAGAACACGGTTGGGAAATGCTGGTTGAGGAATGAATGAATGGCGCTCTAGGCAGCTACTAGATTTATTTAGTCAAATAAGGCAGGGGAAGTTCTAAAGCTTTCCAAGGAAGTGGACAGGCTACCACGGGGAGGGGACAGAGAAGAAAGTGGCACCAAGTCTAAATTCTGTCACATCACACCCCCAGACCAGCCAAAGCAACTACAGTAGATCATGTGGTCATCTGGTCCCTGTCCTCAGAGAGCGTGACTCCAAGCTAGTAAGTTCCATTTCATGACTCCTGCTCCAAGAAGTTGGAACAATGGTTCTCTGGGATGTGACACCCTGAATGGTCAAAGCTAAACTCCAGGGGCTTCTTTCTATAAGTGGCAGGAAAAGCCTTTCACAAATTAGACGTACCGTGCCCGGCTTGCTCTGCACTGCTCTGCTTCAGTCAACTGTGCTGACCGCTCTGGAGACAGAGCCTGAGCTACTGGCTTTTAAGAGGAGGGAACCAAGGTACAGAGCATCCTGTGGGTTCTTAAACCTCGTCACCATCACCTGTAGCCTGGCTGCCACCATGCTTCTTCTGCCCCCTCTCTCAGGTGGGACCAGCACCTACTAGCTTCAAGATGAGAGCGACACGTGGTCAGGCCTACATGCCGGGGAACTAAGCAATGGTTTGAAGGGACAAAGCCTGCTCCAGCTTGTTCTTGGACCACACCAGCCAGATTCTAACACAGCGACTCCCTCAAGGAGCTACTGGAATCCCCTTCTAGTGCTGAGGTTTGGCTCACAAAGCCACAGCATGTCTGACAGCCTGCACTCAGAATGCTCAGATGAAAGGCACGTTTTTACAATCTTTGGTGGTATTCAAATAAAGTGGCTCCCTATACCCCAGGTCTCAGTTACTTCTGTTCCAAGAGTGTCAGCCCTTCCATCACCCCAGCAATTGCAAAAATGATTTCATTGCAGACCTTAGATGCCACTGAAAACAGAGCACCCAGCCACACCGAAATTACAGAACTGTTAGGTAGAAACTCAGAGAGGACACTTGGCATGAGTTCCGAGGATACACCCCAGAGGGCAAATGGTTCTCAGGATAAATAACTATGGCAAAGGTGGCTGAGCTTACTCCATACTTAAGGACATTAATAAACCTTTAGTAAATAGGATGGTCTCCAGGAATGGAGGCACACATCTATAATCCCAAGACTCAGGAGGTTGAGGAAAGAGGCCAAGGCTACAGAGGCTATATAGAGCCACTCTCCCCATCTAGGAAAACAAAATAAGAGAAAACAGGAAGACTGCAATTGAACAATATTATCCAGCAGTATTGATGAGGTTGTGGAGAAACAGAAGTGTGCTCTCTTACATTGTGGATGACAATGTGAATACAGCCACCATGAAAAGCAGCCCAGCAGTTTCCCAAAGCTTAAACCAGGCTGTTATGTGACCAGAAATTCCACTTCTTGGAATATACCCGCTAGCATGAAACCCAGGGCCACACAAAAGCTTATATGCAGATGACCGCAGAAGTTGTCCTTATAAGAATGTGAAAACAATCCAAATATCCTTCAACCAGAGAGAAGATAAACCGAATGTGGCAGTAATACTATTTGGTGATGAAAAAGCGATCAAGTGTTGATGAATGCTTCAAGTAGATGCCTCTGGAGAGCATAGCATGAGCTAAAAAAAAATCACAAAAGCTCACACATGCTATCATTCCATCTATAATAATGTCCAGAACAAAGTAGATTGCTCTTATGAAGAGGGTGGTGACTGCTAATGGGTACAGCACTTCTTTTTGGTATGATAAAAAGACTTTAAAATAGATTGTAGCAATAGTTGCATGACCTTATATATAAAATAAAAGACCAGCGAACTGCACACCTTAAGCGAATAAAGTATATGAATATGAACTATAATTTAGTGGAATTGCTATTCAAAAACAAAAGCACACATGTAATCCTAGCATTTCAAAGCTGAGGCAGGAGAGTCAGAAGCTGAAGGACATCCTCAGCTACGTAGGGAAGTCGAGACAAATCTCTGTCTCAGAACCAAAGACAAACATGCTGAAAGCTGGCTCAGCAGTTAAGAGAACTGGTTGCTCTGACAGAGGACTCAGGTTCATAACCATCCATAACTCCAGTTCTAGGGGATCTGATGCCCTCTTCTGTGTGTCTGCAGGTCCCAGACCACATGCGGTATACACGTAGGCAAAACACTCATACACATAAGAATAAAGTAGAAGAATCTTTAAAATACATACCAATCCATCCACATCACCACCTCCAAATCTAAAACAAAACAATCCTTTAAAAAAATTACTATTTCTAAGCCGGGTGGTGGTAGTGCACACCTTTAATCCCAGCACTCGGGAGGCAGAGGCAGGCGGATCCCTGTGAGTTCGAGACCAGCCTGGTCTACAAGAGCTAGTTCCAGGACAGGCTGCAAAGCTACAGAGAAACCTTGTCTCGAAAAACCAAAACAAACAAACAAACAAAAAACAAAACAAAACAAAATTCCCATTTCTGTTCTGCCTCCTAGAGGTGGCCTCTGCTACACTTCTTTCTTGTCAAACGAAGTGTCAACAGGAGCTGGGCCCCCTGTCCCTTCTACAGTGGCCTGTACTAGTAGCTTCACAAAGATCACTGGGGTAATTGGTTATCTTTGGACAAATGAGTAGAAATAGCTGTCAGAAACCCAGCATGATGGTTTATCAGGAAAAAGGGTTTCCCGACACCCTGATGGCTTGAGTTTGATTCCAGAAATCTGCATGGAAGGAGAGAATCAACTCCTCAAATTGTCATCTTACCACTACATAAGCTCTATGGCATATTTGTGCCCTCCCCCACATGTATGTCACATGTATGTATACGTGCACACACACAAACACACACATAAATAAATACAATAAAAAATTTAAAAGAAATGGAGAGAATCCATGAACTAAAACCTGTGGGAGTCATGTATGTGTAAATTCCCACACATATGTAGGCAATGCAGACATTGCCAAAGGTCAAGGCAAGTCACTTGATCTCACTGGGAGGGTCACGTGTGTTTAGTTTGTATATAACTTGGAAAAGCCCACAGAGATTGCACACCTTAGGCTACTTTTCAAGTTTGAAATCAGAGTTGTTCTACTCTGTTTGTTCTGTAGATGGATTGCTTATTGACCAGTGGATTACTGCCTGCCCCCAGATTTCTGTCCTAGGACCAGAAGGTGACAGCTGGGCAAGCTTCCCTGTTCCGGCTCCCTGAGTATCCTGTCATGTCTTGGGTAGAAGGGAGAGGCACACGGTGAGGGCAGGACAGAAAAGTGAACCCAGATGGATCCACACCAGGCCCAGATGGAGGGACCCTCCAAGTGGAACAAAAGCAAAGGCTGCCAGAATCCCTCCTTATCTAAGGCCAGGATCAAGCCCCACAGAGGGAAATCATGCTTCAACCCCAAAATGGCACCACAAAGAATTCTCTCTTCAAAGGAATTACTCCTTGCACTCCATCACAGTACATTGGGGTTGACCAGTATTCAGATTTATTAAGTCATGACATGCAGGATGTATGTTATCAAAGGCTGGTTTCATCACGCCATCCTCCAGGCTGTTTTCTTTCTCTTTCCTTCTGTTTTCTTTTTTGCTTAGTCATGAGAAGTCTAGCAAGTTAGAAATCAAGACAAAAGCTAAGACACACACACACACACACACACACAGAGAGAGAGAGAGAGAGAGAGAGAGAGAGAGAGAGCCCTCCGTGGAAGTTGCTATGTGGTGGCTTCAGAAAGGAAAACACATCTCTGACTAATATGAAGTTGACTCCAAATTGCTCTTGGCAACAATCTCTCAACCCAATTCCCCTCCCTCTATTCATCTCCTCAGTTCCCAGCCAAAGGAAAACAAACTGAACAGCCCTCTCCCTGGCCCAACCTGTGGGGCTGCACGGCTGAGCAGGGTTGAGCCAACAAACATCCCCGTGCAATTATACACCTGTGTAATTGCTGTAAACACAGGACAGCCAGCCGGGTGCAAGCCGCGCTCATCGGGCCAACCGTCTCGATAGTAGAAAGAAAATGCCTATATTCTGACAGTGGGATATTAAAACAGAATGAAAGCTGATCCAGTAGCCTCAAGCTCATATTTTTTCCCCCTTTAGGAAAAAAAAGAAGGAAGAAAAAGCAAATATCATCCTGGCCAGAGTGCCGCGAATTTCACCGAGACAAGATCCCAGAGCATCGCCCAGCCAGGCAGGAGCTAGGCTATCTATTAGCTTGTGGTCCTCCTAGAAGTGACAGTTAATGTTAGAGGTAGTTTTCATGCCATTTGAGATGGAAGGAGAGTCAGCAAACCAGGTCCTGAAACGTGTATGGCTGCTGTATCTTCTATCTGACATCATTCTATTAGGACAGATTTGTCCGGTCAGCTAACAAAGAGGGCAGAGCATCAGGAACACAGTTGATGTAGAGTCTTTTCAGTTGAGTCCATAAGCCTCCATCGTAGGCTAGTACGAGCTACTCTGAGACATGGACTAGTTTTACTACCAAGTCTTGTGACGGTGGGCAAGCCTGTGTCCGATGGTAAAGGTCAAGGGCTTAAAACAGCCCTTGTGAGCCCTGAGAGTGTGGGATATACCATCCTGGCTACTGCAGGACATGGCTGGTATGTCAGGAGTGTTCTTAGCCAGCCTGGCACTGCTCCAGAGAGAGGACAGCCCTCTCAGAAGTTGCACGGGGCTGCTTCTTCATCTGTCCTGGTCATGTCTCAAAACGACAGGCTCATTTCAGAACCCACAACCATAAGCCTAAGACCAGCCGAACAGCAGGGGCTCCGTTCTCTTCCTGGGCATTCAGGTCAGGGATTGATCATGCACTCTTTGGGCCAGAGACATGTACTTGTGACTACGGCCTGGAGTCAGTTGTTAGTCCAGCTCCTGTTACCACCTTCCTCCCTGCCTTCTCCCATCCCTCCTCTTCACCCAGGCCTCCTATGACATCTTCCCACCCACGACCTTACTTAGTCAACCAATTCCCAGTGAGAGCTGGGCATTCCTGGTACTACTCCCACTGGCAGAGGTCAGGGCCTGGCTGATTTCATTTACTGAGGGATGCTCAGAATTTATCATAGTGCTCAGAACCGCACAGCACACAGTACAACAGCTATTGAATTGGTCTGACTGGAAAAGAATCTAGTTTTCAAAAATAATTAATCCTATCTGTAACATTTACATACTATCTTATACTGTAACTGAAACAATTTCTCAATTAGGGCATAAGATTCTAAAAAATAGAGGAGATGATGGGTAGCTCTGAATTCAGGCTCATGGATGGCTTACTTAACCCTTGTGACTCTTAGTTTCCTCATCTACAAAGTGGGACTAATGATTCCAACCCAATGGGAAAATGTGGACGAGTGTTCTCTGGTGCACTGTGTCTCTCTGAGCCCCACCTCTTCCTTTGGCCTCCAGTCTCCTCTTTATCTGCAATGCTGAACTTGACCTGGCAGGTCAAGGCTCCTTCTCTGTAACCTGCAGGCCTTTGCTCTCTAGGTCCTCCTTACATAAAGTCCCTCCCCCATGTCCTCTGCTTTTTGAAGTCTTTTCTGAATTCCTCTGCAGTCAGCGAAGCATGTCTCTGGGTTTCATTTAGAGATACGCAAGGAATGGCTGCTGTCTCATCCTAGGCTCCGGAGGGGAGGATGGGGGAATCCAACTCTAGAATTCTGCCTTTCTCAGCGGGCCTCCAAAAAGTCTTGTGTGCTCTGTGTCTCCCACTTATAACAAGTGTGCCACCTCCATGGGGGGAGGACCGGGTTGGTACAGATGCCCACGGTGCTGAGTAAGGGACCTTGGACTCCTCTGCTGTCCCAGTGTGATTCTGGAGGGTGTTTCCCACCCAGTTTCTCTCTTGTAAAATGGAGAAGATGGGGCTGGGGGTGGCTTGGGGGAGCTTAGGGCAGCACCATAGGGATGCCATACCTAACCAGAGAGAAAGAATTTTCTGGAAGAGTAGCTTTCTTCTCCTTCTCAGTTCGTGGTGGGCTTTAAGGGGTCTTGGTGCCAGTACCTAGGCTGCTTTTAATTCTTGGAACTCCACCCAGAGGGAGTTCCTGAGAATCTAATCAGTGAAAACGGGAGGAGAGGAGTGGAGCTAAAACTTGAACCTTTGCAAGTTCACCCCTATCCCCTAAGCATCTCCGCCACCACATCCACTCCCATCCTCTTCCCAAATCCTTCTGATCTGGAGAAAACTGCTGAATGACCCATCACTTCCTGCCCATTTTAAAATTCCGCAGCTAAAGACGTTGGAAGTGGCATCGCCCCAGCCAGCAGCGGAACTACACAGAGCCAGGACCAGCTGCTCAACCAAGAGGGCAGCTGCCCCTTGCTTGTCTGTCCTCCAGGCAGCCACAGGCCAGGCAGCAGAAGCCAGGATGGGAGTATGGCACCTAGAATCCTCTCTATGAGGCTTGAAGACTATGGGACCCAGCACTGAGACACTCCAAGCTGGGCTGGGCTGGGTGGTAGGCCACTTTTTCTTGCATCCCGCCTAAGCCAAGCCGCCTGGGGAACTCAGGTATTGCAAGGGCAGGCAACAGAGGCCAGGGAAGGTGAGAGGGGGCGGTGGGGCGGGGGCGGGGGGAGCCAGGGACGACAAAGACAGGCGACTTATGAGAAGGTATCCCCGTACTCCCCGCACCTGGTTGCCACACCGCCAGAGCTGCAAGACCCCATCTTGACTCATAGACCAGAAAGTTTTCACCATCTGCCCACTTAGGATGGAGGGCTGGGACGTTGTTCTTCCACTTCTTCAGCTCCAGATTCGAGCTCAGGTCCCTGATATTACTCCCTCCACTATGCTTAAGGACGTCTGTGGATCCCCCTTTATTTCTCTGCTCACGTCCGGGGATCAAGAGTTCTGCCAAATTGCCATGGTTTTGTTCCTTAAGTTTTGCATCTGATAGTCGGGCAGACCAACTTGATTTTTTTTTTTTTAACCCCGGACGCGGGGTGTGCAGTTTAAACTGGTCGTATTTGTCCGCAACCGCCCTTAGCGGTCTCAAAGAAAGCTGCCAGGAAGGGAGGCCACGGGGGGTTGCCGCAGAGTTCTCCAGGTTCTGTCCCAGGTTGGGCCCCCACACACACCTTCGCACTCTCATCCAGCAAGGCTAGGGTGAGGAACGACCCAGCCGCGGTGCCTGCTAGCGCCAGCAGGAGCCACTCCGTGCCCGGAGGCGCCACCCGGGCTACCCGGTCCCCGCCGATCCAGGCGCCTGCCTTGCTCCCCCGGGCTCTCAAGCCGGCCTCAGTCCCACCTCCTCCCCACGGACCCTGCGTCCCGGAGCCCTGATCACATCCCCGTCCCCGCCGACCAAGGCCTCCGCAGACCCACCTGGCCGCCCCGGGGACGTCGCGCTCGTGCCCGGGCCGTGTCCTTAGCTCCACCAGGGTCCGAGGTTGGGAGTCCACGCGGCAGCGCTGCTCGGGGAGCCTGCCGCTGCCTGGGAGAGGTTGTCATTGATTTGCGCTGGGCGAGTTAAGCCATTCCAGGAGTGGTTTGGAGCGAGCACTCCCACCCCTCCCTTCAACCAGAAGTATTTGGCAGCCAGCCCCTTTCGTCCACCTGTACTGTTAAACGCGGGACAAGGACCAATTGCTCTAGTGGCTCTTTCTACATTTCTTTAGAATACGTAAATCAACCCTTTGGAGAAGGCAATACAGAAATGAAAGCAAGGGCGGTGGAGTTTTTCTTTCCTCCTCTCTTCACCCGGGTCTCTTCCCCTCGCCGCCTCCCCCCCCCGCCCCCCACGCCCTTTCTCTAATATTTCACAAAAAGCTTTACCACTTATCTCCAGGCAAGGGAGGCATTTTATTATTATTGTTTTATTCAATCCTCTGTGTCTGTGTTTTATTTTTAGAGGCAATTTTGTTTCCATTTGCCTGAAACCTGAGCCCAATAAAATTACTAGAATTATATGTTTTCTCCTTAAAGGGTCGTGATTGTAACTTAACCAAATCAAACACTGTATGGCTATCACTCAAACCACAAAAAAAAAGGGGTGTGTGTGCCAGTGGTAAGCATGGAACTGCAGATCCTGGGGGGCCTTGGGCTTGGCCTGGGTGGGGTCATGAGGCCTAAAGGGGCACTCACTACCCACCCTTGCCATCAGCTAACATTGACTTCACAGTCTGACTCAATGCCATCCCACTTGGTGTGGGCTGGCCACCATCACAGAGGTGTGGCCCAGCACCCTGTCCCCAGTCTGCCACACCACACCCTTTTTGTAAACTGCCATCTGGGAGGGAGTCTCTGGCTGGCTGACTCCTTAGGGCTCCTTCCCCTGGAGCTGCCTGGTCACCTGGGGGAAATGGCTATTAACTCTTGAACAGCTGGCTGTTCTCAGGAATGGGGGAGGAGCCAGGGAGAGAGTCCTTGTTGACTACACCAGATGTCCCATGTGTCACAAACCACAGGAGACCCTGGGATGCCTGGCCTTCTACATCATTCTTCCAATGGCAGGCCAGAAGCCCTAGTATGTCCTGCAGCCAAACCACGGGAACCCACAAAGAATTAGCACTGGGGTCATGAGTTGCAGAATCCCCCAGAAGATGCTCCCACTAAAATATGTCTGTCATCAGGTCACTCCTGCCTGAAATCCATATTAAATTCATGTCTTCTTGGAATGTGTCTTGTGTAGAACCCATCCAGGCAGGTATATAGAAAGGGTCTCTCTGGAGTTCTGGCAAAAGCCAGAGTTCTTGGGACACAGGTCCTATATAACCTGGAATGAACTTGTCAGCTTCTCTAAGCATTAGTGGAAGAGCCCAGGAGGCCATGTGAGGGATTGAGTGATGTGGGGAGGGAGGGAACACATCATCAGAGCAGGTAACTAGTCTCCAAGATCAAGTGAGTCTATCATTATCAAGATGGCATACTCCTGGGAGAAAACCAAAGAAAGAAAAGTTTGCCTGCAAAGGGTGGTTATGCTAATATATAACCAGGGAAATTGCGCTCCACTCCCAGACCTGGGCAGGTAAATGGGCCAAAACAAGATCCCAATGGAGTTGGTATCCATCTAGAAATGTTCCTTGTGTATGTACCCAAGGTTTGCCTCAGCAGCTGCAGGCAGGAGAGTGCCATGGGGGCCACTCGTGGGGCAGCACTGGGTGGAGGATGGGAGAGTGTGGGGCAAAGGGCATAAGGCATCAACTCCTAAAGAGCAGGGTGTGACTTCTACAGAGTGCCAAGGGACCCTGGCGGGCAGGAGCCAGGCTTATGTGCACAGGCAGGCCAGAAGTTTATGCAGCTGTGGGAAGGCGGGCATGTGGGAGGAGAGCTGGGGAGTGCAGACCGGGAGGTGGAGTCCTGGGCAAGTAGACAGCTGGTCTGGCTCTGAGGGTCCTCTTAGTGGGTCAAATAGTAGGTGGGGGTCTACGGGGTACAGCCAGTTCACAGACACAGTTTCAGGGCAGGGTGGGGCCTGACTTTTGGAGGAGAGACACTAGGAGACTTGGAGCAAATTTTTTCAAAACCGGCTGAAGCAGGGATATGGGAAGAGCAGGCAAAGGGCTGCAGGAGGGCTGATGTGGGAAGGGGTGGAAGAGGGGAGGAGACTGCTTATCCCAAGCAGCCCTTCCTCACAGGACTCCAGCCAGCTTTGAAAGGAGTGTCTGGGAAGGCCAGAGGGTGGTGCCAGGGCCACCAAATTTACAGCCAAGAGCCAGGAGGAGAGCTGGCTAATGTCCAGTCTACCCGCTGGGTCCTGTAGTGGACAGTCGGTGTCATGCCTCCCTCCCTCTTAATCACTGTGTGTGCCCTGTTGGGACACTCCCTTTGAAATAGCTTTGGGAAAAAAAAAAAAGGGGAGTTCTGCCCCTTTAGCCAGCTGTGCCAGCTGCCTCCTGGGAACAGGAACATAAATAAAAGCAAGTCAGAGAGAGTTGGTAGGCAGAGGGGCATAGGGAGGCTCCCAAACTACCCGCCGAAGGGGCTCTGGGCAGGGCGGACTCTAGACCTGTGATTGCCCATTTCCTTGTAGGCTGGTTCCTTCCTCCTTCCTGCTCCCCATGGTCCCTCCCTCTTACTCACACAGCTCTTTTATTCTCTCCCTCCTGCCCTCCATCAGCTGGTCCCCCCGCCCCTGACTCCTGCCATGTCCTCCCAGGTCACGTCAGCCATAGCCCTGGCAAGCAGGCTGGATTCACAGGCACGTTGACTCTTGCTGGCCCTCAAGCCACTTCTCCTAGCAATCTAGTGACACAAGGGCTCCTACCTCAAACACAGGCATGGGTCAGGGTATGGAGAAGCTCCACAATCAAATGACCCTACTGTCCTTACAGGAAACCCAGGCAGGGCCTGCTGGTCACTGTGGTTTTGGCAACATAGACAGCTTCTATATATGGGCCACACGGGAGCACAGTGTCAACACATGCAGACATAAGGAACAAGACACACAGGACAGAACGTTTGTCAAGGGCCTACTCCCCCATTCAGACCTTACACAGATGCCATGAGGCAGCTCCTATTGCCTCGCTGTCATACCGATGGGGAATCTGGGGCTCCAAGAGGTCTTAGAACTTGTTCAAGGTCACAGCATGACACGAAATAAAACTGGTGGTCACACCTTGGTCTTCACGGTTCTGGTGCCCAAGGGCTGCCCTGGATGGAGTTCAAGCCCTAGATCTTCGTCCAGGTACACTGTTTGTTCTCTATAGAGTTGGGCTTGGCTCATGTGTGCCTCAGTTTCTCCATGAAACATGAGGGCAATGTCTCTTACTGACCCCAGAAGGTTGAACTTGGCTCTGTAGCCCTGGAGAATGCCCTTGTCACAGGGAACTAGTGTCACTCAAGCTGGGGATGAGTCAACTTTCCTGTCTCCTTCTCCTTCTTGGCCCCTCTTTGCCCATAACCAATCAGCCATGAGCTAGTCTATTTCCACAACAGGTTACAAATCCTTCCAGCTACCCCTTTGGATCCCCAATGTCCCTCCCCGGCTAAACCCTCACAATCACTTCTGTAGAGACTTTTTTTTTTTTTTTTGAGACAGGTTTCTCTGTAGCTTTTGGTACCTGTCCTGGATAGCTCATGTAGACCGGGCTGGTCTTGAACTCACAAAGATCCACCTGCCTCTGCCTTCCGAGTGCTGGGATTAAAGGCATGTACCACCACTGCCAGGCTCTGTAGAGACATTTTAGCCTATCTTTCTGACCCAGCCCTACCTGGCTTCTTCGCCCCATGTCACGTGACTGCCCACAGAATCTGATCAAAACGTGCATGTGGTCCTGGTGTATCAATAGTAGAATATTTGCCTCACATACCCGAGGTTCCAAGTACAATCACCAGTACACTAAAAGAAATCAGACCTTGTACAGGATACTTGCATTGCTCTCTGGACCGTGTATCAAGGCCACAGACACTTGAAAACCCCAGCTGCTCTCTCCAAATCGCCTCCCTCCTGCCCCATACTCTTGTCAT
Source organism: Dicrostonyx torquatus (assembly GCA_028555095.1). NCBI lineage: Eukaryota > Metazoa > Chordata > Mammalia > Rodentia > Cricetidae > Dicrostonyx > Dicrostonyx torquatus. Next base: position 13,990,330 of record JAQHUG010000004.1, read on the forward strand.
AGGCAGGCAAGCCACATTCCCTTTCGTTGGCTTTCATTCCCTGACCTGAAAAGCTTTCTTCCACCTCAGGTCTCCCAGAAATGTCAGCCCCTCAAACAGGGTTTTCCAGACCACACAGATAAACCAGGAGCTCCCCTTCCTGCCTGTCCTCTGTCTAAGGTCTTTGGTCACAGCACCAGGTCGCTGATAGACTTTATTTTACAGGATGTGTCTGTCGATTGCATTCTTTCACTGTCCCTCCTTTAGAACGGAGGTTCCCCGAGGGCCGGGACCTGGCACCTGGCGTGTTGCATGGAACAGGATTGCTGTGTGCAATGGCTGCTGTCAGACAGAACTGAGAGTTTGGGAAGCAACACGCTGGATCTGGTCGTGGCTTTGCCACGGGTAAGCCATGCACCCCTGGGGATATTCTGTGCCCTTGGTGATGACATGTGCCTCTCCAGAGCCTCAGCCTCACCCTCTGTAAGTGAGGACCATGGATGTGATGCTGAGGGTGAGACTCGGAGCACATATGCTCCACATCCAGACCTATTGGTCCTGAGAGAACCAGCAGAAGGGGATGACAATCAGGAAGCCTTCTGGCTATGGTGCTCTGGGTCTGGCTGTGTTGTTTAGACCCTAGACATTTGGTCCAAGACATTTTGAGACAACTGGAGCACTGAAAACATTATCATATCCCTGATACAAGACTTGGTGATGGTCTGCAAGGCTACACTGCCCCCATTGCTGACAAGCCACACATGCTTGGAAACTGAGCTCTTCTGGAGAGAGACTTGGCATGACAATTGCCTTCCCCATAGCCTTTTGTTCCTGGTATACTGATTCCGAGGGTCCAGACTTAAGGTAATGACAACTGGTAGAGACACAGACAGAAAGTATTCACTTCGACTTCCCGGGGATGTTCTAAACCCGCTACCTTTATTATTGTTGTTATTGTTACTGCTACTATTTGGCAGTGCTAGAGATCAAACCTAGGGCTCTCTGCACTCTAGACAACTGCTCTACCCCTGAATCCCATCTCTGGTCCTAAATGTGGTGTCTTACTTGGGTCTTTACAATAGTCTTTGAGAATAGCCCTAAAAGCACCTGGGTCCCTTTGCAGATGAGGAAAGCGAAGCCCAGATTAAAAAGTGAATGGCAGAAAAAGGAGCCTTTTGCCACCGATAAGGAAAACTCCTAGTGAGATTCAGAATCTACCAAAAATTTATATGGCGTTTTTCCATGTTAGAGAAAACTTATGAAATCAGACAGGCCACCCAAAGTGAGACAGGTGGATATCTGTGGCAGCACTGGCACGTGGTCTCCACTCCTCTCTGAAAGGCTCCACACTGCATTTCGTCTTCATTGACAACAGCCCACCTTGAACTCGTTAGGTGAAGAACAAACATTTAATCAAAGTTTGAAGAAAACAAAGCCCCAGGAATGGGAGCCATAGGACGATTATGGCCCTTCCCACAAAGATTCACCTGGAGGGCCCTACCAGCCTGCCTCGGTAGCTTCTCCAGGTTCTACTCTAACAAGACAAGACCTCGACTCTGAAGCTCTGGTGGTCTCTGTGCTCATCCTGTGCTCTCCCTCTGATCCACACCCAGCGCTCACTCAAGCATATTAAAGGTCAACTTGAAGTAAGAAGCCAGCGCTGTTTAGCATCAAGAACAGAGAGGGGTCTCGGCTCCACCTCGGCAACCCTGCGTGTGGTCGCCCAGTTTATCCCCTACGCGCTCTTCCGCCCTGTGTTTTCGCGGCAGATCCAATCATTGCCAGCCTCCCCAAGCTTCTCCATTTCTCCAAGTACCCGGCAATCATCCAGAGAAGTAGACCCCTGGGGCTGCCTGGCCATTAACTGCCCTGTCCTGTGGGAGTTGGGGGATGAGGGTGAGGGACCGCGGCCCCAAGGGGAAGGACGAATGTCTTTGGAGACTGCCTCTCACGTCTTGTTCCTGGGCCAGCTGGTGCTTGTCTGGGGCCAGGGAGCCTCTGAGGGGAGGTGCTGATTAAGCATAGATGCTGGAGTGTTTGCCCTTGGGGAAGTGAGGAAAAGAACTCTGTTGAGTTGGGACTAAGCCACAGGGACAAGGAGAGGCTCTGAGCCTGGCTGGCTATGTGGGTAGTGGGGCGGGGCACGCGGGGGTGGGGGAAGCAGTGTCCTAGCCCTCTGCCCAAGGTCTGACTTCCTTTGGCATTGTATGGGACTCCGGGCAGGAGGTGGAAAGGGTGCCAACCAGGAGCTTGAGCTAAGCCTGGCTGGGGTGGGGCTGGGCCTGTCACCACCGGAGCAGGCTGGTAGCAGAGAGTGGGAGGAGGCTAGGTCAGACCTTGGCTAAGGTGGGGCCATAGAAGAAAGGGGGGGTATCAGCTGGGGGTAGGCGGGCTCCCCTTCTTTCCCCACCCCACTCTCTTCCCACTCCCTCGTTCCCCCTCTTCTCCCTCCTCTTTCCCTCCCTTTCAGAGGTAGGCACTACCCTGCTCCTTATCCCCACACCCCTCATTCTCACCAGGACCTAGGCTTTGGCTGTAAAATGACAAACAAACCTCGATGCTACCTCCCAGACCTGACCTTCCAGCAGAGGGACTATAGACTTGCGAGTATCTACTAAGTCCTCAGGAGGCCATTCAGCTCCCTGTCCCTTCCACAAAACCTCTCACCCCAGCTGATCCTCGACCTGGGACACTAGCAGAGCAGGAATTACAACGCCCTTTACAGTGAGGATGTGGGCTGGAGGGTGGGAAGGTGACTTGTTCAAGGTCACCCTGGGAGGAGGCCTGACTCCCTGCCCAGTGTTCTGCTGCCCGCCCTCTACCCCAGCAGACAAGGCTTAACTCTGTTTCTTACAGACAATATCTCTTTCAAAGGAACATTCGTACATAGACAATCAAAAAAAAAATGAACAAAGAACTTCAACCCAGACAAGCTGTGAATCTGCTTAACATTAAATGAATATTTGGTGTGTAAGACAGACTCCCTAGGGGTCCAGCTGCTGCTCTATGGCCTTGGCCCACACTCCCTTAGGTAAAGGTGGTGAAATCTGACCTGTTCTTTCTGAGTCCTTTGTATCTGTGAATTCCCATTGCCCAGTTAGGTTACTAGGACCCTTCAGACATAAGAACTATTCCCTGGGTGTGAAGAGTCTATCCTTAGCCAAATCTTAGGTATGGTCCTCCAAGTCTTCTATTTATTTATTTATTTATTTATTTATTTATTTATTTATTTATTATGTATACAACATTCTGCCTCCACGTATGCCCACACACCAGAGGAGGGCACCAGATCTCATTACAGATGGTTGTGAGCCACCATGTGGTTGCTGGGAATTGAACTCAGGACCTCTGGAAGAGCAGCCAGTGCTCTTAACCACTGAACCATCCTCTCCAGTGCCCTCGAAGTCTTCTTTACTAGGCCAAGTCTTTAAACCCAGTCTTGGGTCTACCTAGGCCGATTACAACAGAAACCTGGTAAGTCTGGGGAGAGTGTAGCCTACCCCATTCCTGATACCAACTCACTCGGGCCGCCTTCTGGGATAGTCCTAAGCTTGCTAAGCAAGAATTTGAAGCTTTCTCTTATTTTCTACCCACAGCCACCTCCCACCCCCCCGACACACTCCATTTGTGTCCCACCGTTCAGAGCTGAGCCCAGTCTCTCTCCTCTGTTGCAGCCAGGGCTCAACTACACTCAAAGCCAGAAGGGAAAACCACCCTATTGCAACAGTCCCCAAGAAGGGTTTTCTCGGCCATTTTAGCAAGTGTATGAATAACTGTTCTTTTCTGAAAAACTGGAGTGAGAAGCTCAAAGGCAGAGGGCGAGGGAGAGCCCAGGCTTCTTCATTTGAGAGGTTATCAATAGTTGAGCTTCTGAGATGACCTTATGCTCCAGCTCCAAGCAAGACTATGGCACTAGCTCCACCTTCTTCTTTTTTATTGGCCTGATTAATTAGATAAGGCAACTTTTGAATTTTTTTTTTTTTTTTTTTTTGTTTTTTTCGAGACAGGGTTTCTCTGTGGCTTTGGAGCCTGCGCTGGATGGAACTAGCTCTTGTAGACCAGGCTGGTCTCGAACTCACAGAGATCCGCCTGCCTCTGCCTCCCAAGTGCTGGGATTAAAGGCGTGCGCCACCACTGCCCGGCAACTTTTGAATTTTAATGGCTTCTCTTGGAGGTCTCTTTCCTCCTGTTACCCCTTTCGCCTGACTTCCCCAGTCTGGCCATATGCTCCCCTGTCAGCCCCTCCCTCCTCGCCTCAGCTTTATCCCCCCACGTCAGTCTCCCAATTTCTCAGACACTTGAACTTTAGTCTCTGGATTCTCCGGAGGGAACCACAAGCAACTGTATATCAGGGTAAAAAGACAAGTCTTGAAAGTCCCCTCCATAAATATTGGTAGCAAGCTCTGGTCTTCCTATTGGGTGCTAAGCATATACCCTTAGCTCATTCCATCTGTCAGAAGCCAGCTCTGATGAACAGGAAATGAAGCCAAGTCAAGTATCAGCTCTAGCGCACAAACCAAGGCGTTTGCATCGCTACGTTTGCACAACTTACGGTTGAGACTAAGTAAAACTATAGTGTCAGTTTGGGTCCATTTCTGTACTTATGTATGCCATATGTATGTGCTACCCTTTACCTCCAGGCGGTACTATCAAACTAACTTATAAAACTCCCTAAGACAGCTGTATTCAAACTGGCTTAGACAGAAAGTATACTTTGTCTCCTTTTGTCTGCCAGCTCACTTTCTACAACTTTAGCTACTGACAGTCAACTAGAATGCAAAAATATCAATATCTGGAGATTTCCAGAAAGAAACAGTTCATCGAATTTTAAACATATTTTTTTGGGGGGGTTACTTGGGTGTAAATATTGTGAAACAGTAACAGTTGGTTTGTTAAATGAGATGGCTACGAGGTAACCAGTGGGTGGGTGGCATACACATACGGGATACACCGGATGAAGGGAAGACTCACATCCTAGGCATGACAAATGGGAAGGCATGAGATTTCATCAGGCCACACAGAATGACAACCTGGGGATCGATGGAGGTAAGCAGCGGCCTCATGTTACAACACATAACAACCATCATACCATCAGGTAGGTGTTGGGTCTTTGCCTCCCATCTTCACATCACGACACAATACGGTATGTTGGGAGCGGAGACTGCATTTACCTGAGTTTTATTTATGACCGTTCTGTTTTTTTATTATTAGTTACTGTTGTTAAGTAAGAACTGTCACTAATTTACAAGTTAAATTTTATATAAGCATGTAAAGGTAGGAAAAATGGCATATTGTTTTAGGAGTTCAGTGTGGGGGGGTCTTAGAACATACTACTGCAACTGCTTATATAGAGTAAATACTCCTAAAACTCTCAGACATACGCGTTTATTCAAATGTTTTTCAAGTTCATGTAATTTAGGCAAACTTTTTTATAAATAAATCAGTTTAATATTGCTGCTTTCATAAAGCTAGCCATGTATCATTGAGCATGACACAAGCATACATTTTTAATTTAATGTTCATATATATATGTGTGTGTGTGTATATATATATATATATATATATCCTAACATGCAAGTGTTTTTAAAAAAACAGCTAGCAGGGAAACAACCTAAATTAACGGACATCTCTGTTTAATGTCTTATACAGTTTTTATGAACAATCAAAGTTTAACCACTACGAACATGTGTACTGACTGTAAGTGGGAGAAACATTTTATGAATAGACTTTCCAATAATAGTTATGCTGTGGGTTGGCTAAAATAGTTTTCAAATCTCCTTAGTAACTTTCTATCTTAGATCCGTGCTAAATTAAACCAAGCAACAGATCTTCATTAAGGGCCTAGGTCACTTCTAAGTAAGATGAACTGCTGAGGTATAGGAGTCACCGAGCTCAAGCTTACAGTTATATGCCCGGGGGTCCTTATTTTTTATATTTTTATGTACTGTGAAATAGCATATCCCATAAAATGGGAAATAACGTACTTATAAATTTTCTGATTTGCTACAAAATCCTGGTATGTGATAGGTGACTAGCTTTTTCAAATCCTGAATCAAATGCTGACATTGAATTGATTTCAAAGGATATTTTCTCTCACCTTGTTTAAAAAAACATGTTAAAGGACAATTACGAGTCAGGCTTGGTGGCTCACGCCTGTAATCCCAGCACTTGAGAGGCTGAGGCAGGAGGATGGTCATCAACTTGGGGCTAGCCTGGATTACACAGAGTTTTAGGCCAGTCTGAGCTACACTGTCAGAGCCTGTCTCCAAACAGCATGACAATGGTTTATCTGATGAGCTAACTTGCAGGAAAAGTATTATCAAATGCAAGAAGATACTTCATTCTTCTTGTGTGGCGTGTGTGTGGGTAAATGGTATTAGTGGAAACATTTTGGAAGCTACATGAAGGTCTTCAGATGTGTGGCTACCCTTGCTGTTCGTGACATGCCTGGTATAATGTCACGGACCATAACTTTGAAAACTGTTTTCAAATACCATGCCACTGGAGTATCCAGACTTCCTAGCAAATGAATTCCAATCAGATCTTTGACCATACCCTCTTAACTGTTCCATGTGGAAAACGTCTGCCTTACTGAGTCTTCTCTGAAAGAGACTGCCACCAACTACTTCCAGAGCTCTCTGTCATCAGCAGAAAGGGAAGTTCTCAGAACCCTATGGAACTGTGGTAGGTTCTCTAGGGCCCAGGCTTCTGGTGGGTTTCCTTTAGTAACAGTGAGCCCTGGCACCAGAGCAAAGCAGGGCTTCCTGACTTACAGACAGGAGCTGCTATATCCATGATTCCACTAACACCAGGGGGAAGCAAACGCAGGAGGGATGAAGGCTGATGTTGCTGCTGCTTTGGGGAACTCCTTTTCCTTGCATCAAGCTCTCCAGACCCTACAGCCGTTTAGCTGATGAAACGTCCACCTTTTCCTTGTGTCTGAGCTGCCAGATTCGGAATGTTTTCTGTTGGAGGAGGATTGGTACACATTCAGCACGAATTAGCTCTCTTTGTAATAGGACGTGATTAGAAACACTGGCTGTATATAAGACTGACCAGACAGTCAGACTTGAGGATGTGGCATGAGATACGATCAGGTGTTCCAAGGAGCTAAGGGCGACTTCATAGAGCCAGTGATTACAGAGCCCTTTCGGGAAAATCAGCCTAGAGCCTGGCTATTACATGCGTAACAAAGATCACGTCTGGATAACCCAGAAGTTTTGTATATTTGGATATTTATGGATGTGTGTGTGTGAGTGTGTATGGAGAGAGAGAGTTGAGATATATGACACACACACACACACACACACACACACACACACACATCTCTCCCAGAGGTACATCGGTGGTAAGTTCCTGACTTACTTTCCAGCTATGAAAGCCTTGTCAGGGTGCAGACTCAGAGTCCATAGGTTAACTTCCCACCTAGCAAATTAAAATAAAATCCCAAGATATCAGTTATCATTCTTAGTGCACCCATGCTCACAATCTGACCAAATCGAATGAGACCAGACTTAGTCTATAAACGAAGATAAGCTTACATTGATGGTCTTTGTTAAAAAGTGCAGAGCAACTATAGAAGGTAATCTTGTAATCCAACAGAAAACGCTAGTACACCCTTAAAGGCTAGCTAGCAGTATCTGTACTCTTCCTTAGCTGTGGGGTTACGAGGGAGGGTGCGCGTGAGTGTGTGTGCGTGCACGCCTGTGTGTGTGTGTGTGTGTGTGTGTGTGTGCGCACACTGATGGGTGCAGGTGCAGTGGTGAATGTAGGTGAAGAGGCATGGTGAATAGAAGGACCGGTTGGGTGGCTGATTGCTGGACGGGACAAGAATGTTTACCTGTACTTTCTCTGCAGCATCCACACCACATGGAGCGTGTGCTCTAGCTCCCAGGTACTCAGGCAGAGACCGGACTCGCTTCACTATGCTGTACCCAGCTGGTCAGTGATGGATGCTGTGTGTGGCTGAGCTGTCCACAAACCCTCCACAAGGCCAGACAAATAGGAGGGTGTAGTGGCTCTGCTCACTGACCCTGGTCTTACTGCAAGGCCACTGGGATTGGGATCTCTGAGTGGCGGCTAGACATTTTCTACAATCTCAGGTTAGACTTCTAGGAGAGATAGGAGGACAGAGCAGAACAAAGTAGCCACTACAGGATCAAAACAATGTACTTGGCTTCCTGAAAAAAATCACATCAAAGAAAAGACTCACTGTTCATCCCCAGAGACAGGAAAATAATCACGGCAGTTGCGTAACTATGCTTAGAGTTTTGCACAAGTTATTTTATATATATTCAACAACAACCCCATAAAGTCAGTATATTATTTTCTTTTTTACAGAAGGACAACTTTGAGCCAGGATCTGAACTCAGCTCACATTTACCAACTCCGAACTCAGCCTCAATCGTGGGGAACTAGCTATTTGGGGCTCTTAATGCAATAGGAGAAATCAGAGCGAGGTAGAAGGCAGGCTGTGCCAATCACAGCAGAAGGGAACCATGAGCCAAGGCTCAAGCAGTGGATGTGGATGCAGTGGATGCAGCTTGCGGGCATCTGGTAACAGAGAAGCAACAGCTTTCTGACCAGCAGGTTTACAGAGACACACATTGCAAGCGTGGGGTAACTGTAAAGTCCTCGACAGGCCGAGTCTTACTGAGGAGAGAACACTGCAGTAAGTGGCCATGCCACGCGGCAACAGAGGGACCAGCTTCTCTTAGAGCCACTCTGCAACAGGGGCCTGACTCTTTCCATTCTGGCCTGGACATATGGGTGTCCAGGATATGGGTTCTTGGGACTCACATGGGCACATAGAATTGGAATTTGAGCCCCAAACCTGCATTCTCATAGATTTACCAGGAGGTGTGGATGAAGCAGTGTTGGTGGGTAATTGGGTTTGGCCCAACTCCCATACCTAGGCAATGCCACGGTTGGGTCTTACCTGGGGAGTTCATGGGCCAGGGAGTTTGCCAGTTCTAGTTCCTCCCACCAAGCTAGAGGGATACTTTCTCAAGGCTGACCACCAGGCTGGGTCCTTGTCATTCTTTCGGCTCCTACTTTCGACACAATGTCCTGTGTTGGCAGCATACAGCTCCGTGTCCCTCCTGGCACTTCTGTTTTGAGGGCTGGGCCTCTCTGCTCTGCCCATCCTTCACACTCTGTCCTCTTGTCAGGCAGGGGGAGGTTATGCATATCTGCACTGTGAACTGGACACAGATAATGATTGTGGGTAGTGTTACTGAGAGTGGAGAAGCAGTGGGACCAAGATAGGGTGACAGCCAAAAGGGACAAAGGCCAGCCTGATCAGACCATTTGTGCATGCAAAGGACAATGTAAGAGAAGATGGCTGGAAGATGGACCGACGCTAAGGATGCCAGACTGTGGAGTCCAAATACTGGGAAAGGTTAAAGACAAATGTGCACCCAATTACTGAGACACGGCTGCTTATGACGGGCCTTGACTCTGGTTTTTCAGGTTCTTTATCAGTATGCCACGGCAGGCTTCAATGAGCAGAAGTGAGGAAGGAGCATGTTTCTTTCTCTTGAAGAAAAAGCTTATGCCACACATTAGATTTTAAGTTTATCGATTCCAGAAAGTTCAAGAAAGAATATTCTGGTGAAAGAACAGAAGTCAGCTAGAAATATTGCACGAGTTATATACATATTACCCACGGCAGAAAGAGAAGCAATCGCTACAAGGGGTCTTCCTCAGATAGAGAGACGAGAGGCCAGATGGACTGAAAGGCTTAGATGAGAGCATGATGAAGAAATCGTCGTCATATTAATGGGACAAACAGACAAAGCTACTCATGACATAGAGGGGCAGCAAGGGGTCACCATGGTGCCACCCACGTGTTCCACTTTTCCACAGCATGAGTAGGTGACATTGATGCTGGGAAGAATCAGGCCCCTGTTGCGGAGGTGTCCAGGGTCATTGCCCTCCAAGGACGATGGGAGGTAAAGATAAAGCCTTCTTGTAGTGATGAAGTCACTTTGTGGGAAAATGGGATTTGGTTTCACAACTTTTCCAGAACTGTCTCTTGCGTAAGATGGGACACATTTGACAAGAATCCCACAGAGCCCTCGGTGAGCACTGGGGCACCACGCGAGTCACCTTACAAGTATCATCTTGTTCACTTCCTACAGGAGTCCTGGCAGTGTGGGCAGCGCTATAGCTTCTATTTTACAGGGGAGGAAATGGAGACCCAGAAGTGTTGAGTCATTTGCCCCAAAGCAAACAGCTGTAAGTGAAACAGTTGTACTGGGAGCTTGTTGGATTGGCCCACAGCTCAGCTAGTACTTGGATGACCTGTGGTAGAGGAGATATCCTGTGGTCTAAATCAGCTCCATCTCTGTCTTCCATAACAGGGCTGGACCCTGGATGTTTTAGGCCTACAGCTCCATTTGCCTTTACAGAGACAGTGCTGTGCAGCCCTTAACATTACTTTGTCTGGTAGTTCGCACGGGAGAGCATCTCAATACTTCCCATTTGTTGGCCATCTAAATGGATCATTTTCCTAATGCCATCCATTTAGCAAGCTTCTGAGGTATCATCTTACTGATGGGGAAGAGAGGTAAAAGAAGGCCCAGGGAACGTACCTGTAGTTAGCTAGAAAAGGGGGGGGGGCTTGACTATACCCACCCTCTTTCTGTTTTTCAGCTCCTTTGCAAAGAAGGACTTAGAGATGCAAGGGTTAGCTTCCTTGCTGGATTCGCTTCTGATGATTAGGCATGGAAAAGTTCCCTGCCATGGCAAAGGGAAAAGAAGGAAAGAGAGGGAGGGAAGGAAGTCAGGAAAGAGACAAGAGGAGAGAAGGGAAACTTGGATGGATGTAGGATATGTGTCAGGAGTCATTAAAATATTGAGGAATAGCCTAGATACATAGCTGCAGTTCCCAAACCTCTCATAAAAGTGGCACTGGCCACAGAGTTGAGCCTGAGTGTTCCCTGAGCCACTCACCACAAAACATATGCAGGCATGAACCATATCTTCTGGATTATGGTTTGAGGTCAGGACCTCCTGCTTCATTCTATTCTCCTGTAAAGTCAAGTATGACCCTCTGGACAAAACCAAGGGCCCTTTAAGCTTCTTTTCTTTCTGAGTTTGACCTTGACTTTTGAAGCCCTAGGGCCTAGAAAGTGTGAAGTAAAGCCTGGCAGGCAATAGCAGCAGCGCCCAGAGAACAGGGTTAGCAGATATGGGCGGATAGAGCAGCAGTCTGTGAAGGTCTTGCCAAGTCTAGAAGCCAAGTTGCACACAGAATCTGTGCAGTCCTTGGTGCCAGAGCAGGCAGCCGTGCTCCAAGAAGTCAGGCAGGGGTCAGAGATGGCATGATTCCAGGTGTGCGACCTGGGTCCCTGAGTAGGTACAGTGAAGCAGTTTGGGGATGGATCTAGGTGCCAGTGGAGTAAGAGTAGCCTCTTCCAAATGATCCAGTGACCTTTGGGGACCTGGGTAAGGAAGGTAGTCCATGGGTAGAGGCACTGAGCTATAGAGCCATGCTTAGGAGACAGGATGGGACTGGGGTGTGACCTGGGAGAATAGTTATGGTCCTGACTTGACCCAGAAATCAGGCTGACCCCACACCAGCCTTTCTGCCATAAGAATCTCCTCGTTGGTTCTCAAAGGTTCACTCCATAGTCCTCTTATGTTTGAAATGAAAACTGTTCTTAATCTTAAAGCCTTGTGTGTTTCTTGTTTTTTTTTTTTTTCATTTAGTATTCTATGATGGCCATTTCCCCATGATGCCCTTTCCCTCATCCTCTATCCCTCTTTGTTTTTTGTTTTTTGTTTTTCGAGACAGGGTTTCTCTGTGGCTTTGGAGCCTGCGCTGGAACTATCTCTTGTAGACCAGGCTGGTCTCGAACTCACAAAGATCCGCCTGCCTCTGCCTCCCAAGTGCTGGGATTAAAGGCGTGCGCCACCACTGCCCAGCTTCTATCCCTCTTTTCCCACCACCATCTTACCTGTAGGTGCCTCGGGCTGCCATCCTCTGACTAAACCAGTGGTCTTCTGAGCTATCCTATTAAACATTCAAGACCTGCTCTCTAAAGGGGAATTGCTTAAAAGATTTAAAGAAGTCTGCAGAATAGGAAACCCTGCACCCTTGGATTGTTGATCTTCTTGTCCCTGTCTCTAGAGTGCTGGGGTTAGAGGTGTGTGCTACCATGCCCTGGAAAACCAGATTTTTAGATCATTCTCTTCCACCCAGCTGTGCGATCCTAACGAGGTGGGGAATAATAGCACGCTCAGGTTGTCATAGTCACTGGGCTCCTGGAAGACCCTGTGTACTTTCCTAAGGAAATGGGGTGCATCCAAGGTTACAAAAGACACCTGTGTCTAATTAGTCTCTTCTGTGGACATCTATGAGATGATCTCAGCAGCCTGGGAGGAATGTGTGCACTCACACCACACCTTCATCCGAAAGTGATTGGGAGCAGCACGCAAATACGACGCAGTTTAAGGGAGACATTAGAACCCAGGAAGCAAATGAGCTAAGGAGGAACGGACCAGATGAAGCTAGGCTTGAGGTGAGCATGAAGAAAAATGCCCACAAGTCCTCGATGTCTACAAACTGAGTCCCGAGGAGGCGGCTATGTTAGCCTGGGCGGCTCTGCTTCCTTAGTCTCTAGGATCTGCCACTCACTCACCATGTGCCAGCTGACCAAATGGGCAAATCTCTGTGCAGATCAAGTTACGTCAAAAAGTAAAGTAGGAAGTGTATAGAAGGGTTGTTTATCTTTTTACTTTTTTGTCTCCTCAAAAAAATGCCTCCCACGCTGCTCAGGTCCATGGGATGCTATGACCGAAGCTGTCATCATTGGTCAGTAATTCTGAATGGACACCCGAAGACATCAAACAAATATGAGGACCATATCCCAAACATGCATGACCTTTTCTGAGCTCAAATTACACCCACTTATCTTATCTGTTTGATGGAGGTGGGCATACGCCATGGTCCTGTATGCCCATCTCCTAGCTTCAACCAGGAGACATTAAGGCACCTAGAAGGGAGCAAGAAAAAACATCAGATTATAGTATAAAGTATAGGTCTCCTTTAAAACTGTCTGTCATCTGTGGCAGGAGTGATTCAGGATAACAAACAGAAAGAGCATTGGGGAAGAAAACCTCACACCTTTAGGGACCTCTCCTGTTGAAAGATGGCAGGCAAAGGCCCTGTCACTTGTCACTTGTGATGAGACAATTTGTTTTCAGAATAAAGATCAAGATTTGAGCTGACAGTATCTTGTGATCCAGGATATCAAATGGTGTGAGTGGGGCCAAGAACTGTGGGCAGGCAAAGCATGGAGGTTTTCATCTGGTTTTCCCAGTGTGGTCTGTGCCAGTAAACCGAGGGTGCTAGCAGAGGGGAGTTTCTTAATAATCAGAAGTGTTCATTAGTAACAAAATGTTTCATATAAATATCGTATCAATAACACACCTACAATACATTTGGTTTGGATTTGACCATGGAAAAAAGGGGTTCCCTCCTGACTCTATAGAGATGAGCCAACAGTGGGGTGAATCTATCCAAGCCAGGGACTAAGTAAGACAAGATCAGTTCCTCCTGTCTGAAGTCCTCTGTGTTTCCCAGAGTGACTGTCTGGGGGCTGATGGACAGTGACTCGGCATCCTGGTTTTACAGAGGTGGGGACTGAACCTGGGATGGGTGAACTGAGCTATCAAGTGGCAAGAGTCTGGCTGTTCCCCAAACTGCCTAACCTCTGGAGAGGGACTCTGCCTAGATCTGTCAGCTCTCACTATTTGGCCCATGGCAGGTTCTTTAGCCCCTCTCTACCTCTCTTCCTTATCAATAGCAGCTGCTGGCTAAACCACACAAGGCAATATGTGGAAAGTAGCATGAGCCGGGCGTTGGTGGCACACGCCTTTAATCCCAGCACTCGGGAGTCAGAGGCAGGCGGATCTTTGTGAGTTCGAGACCAGCTGGGTCTACAAGAGCTAGTTCCAGAGCAGGCTCCAAAGCCACAGAGAAACCCTGTCTCGAAAAACAAAACAAAAACAAAACAAAAAAAAGAAAGTAGCATGAAAAGGCCTTTGCATGTACACAGTGCTCCATCAGTATGCCAAATACAGAAGCTCCCAGCCCCTACACCAAAGGGAGCCAATGGCAAGGTCCCACATATATACCCTATGCTGCAGGAGAATCCCACTCAATACTAGTCAAGGTGGTCAGTGCAGGGCGGAGAGGGGCTAGAGCCCAAAGGATATAGGGAGGCAGGAATCTGGAAATTTTCCCTAGTGTTCTGGAACAGTCTCTGTTTCCTCTCTCAGAACTTTGCCAAGGAGGAACACACAGGCTGGCTAGGCTCGTGCCAAACAGGAACAAAAAGGGATCTGGGCCGGAGAAGCGGACAAATTCAATATGCCCAGGTTAACACTGGGGCAAATGCTGGCTCCCAGCAGTGTCCATTCTCTTCCTCCTACTCCTCATTGCTACCAGAGGTAGATTTGTTTTAGTTCCTGCCAAGAGCCGCATCAGAAATGACAGCTGGTTTGCCTTTGGGGAGGGCTGCAAAGGAATCCGGCGAACAAACTGGCTAGCTTTCTCTTTGCTTGGCTATAACAGACCACTGGATGACCCTAGGAATTCAGTGGTTTCCAAAGTCCTGGACCTAAACCTTAGGATCAGGGTATCATTTGTGGGGTAAAAACCTGTTCCTAGCCCTGGCCTTGTTTCTATGAGTGCATGACCCTGGGAAAGGACTTTTTCCTGGTCCCCCCTCTCTTGGGTCTGGAGGGTTGAGAGAAGCAGATGGATTTGAATTTTTTACTCGCTTATCTGTTGGTTTGGTGGAAGTCCTCAGAGGTTAGGCAGCAAGTCAGGAGCACTCTCTATGGCTGTGGACGTGGACAGGGCAAAGGCTGTCCTACACATGGCTGAACCTGCGCTTTCTCTGAATCTGCAGCTCCTTGGTTGAGATTGCCACTATGCACACATTAAGCTCAAATAACCAGGATCTTTAGCTGGATCACACGCCTCATCAGTCAAGTCCAGGCTGTTCATTTCTGGGCAGAGTTATTAATTATTGCCGTTGAGCCTGACCTCTCCTGGCCCTTGGCTTCTCTTTTGCGAGACTTTCTTAATTTTTATCACTGACTTGGCAGGACACTGGGGTGTTCATTCATTCAACAAATGAGTCGAATGTCTTGGTGTCTCTGGCTGTGCCTCGGTGGGCTCAGAGGGGAGGAGGCTGCAAAGAAGGAAGATGATAAGGAGAATATTGCACATGGTCTTCTCTGTGTTACTGCCCTGTCCGTCCATCTGAGGCTTCTAAAGGCACCGATATTAATGATGGTTTGGGGCAGACATGGAGTTTCAGGGAAGCGGGCAGACTAGGGTTTAGCAGGATGCTAGGAGAGAGTTCACAAGGCGTCCCCTATAGTGAGCTCTTCGGGGTTAGAGATATGAAGACCAACAGAGATGAAGACTCAGTCAAAATCTCTTTTCCCTTCTTTCTCAGCCCCACATCTACTTCCAATCAGGCAAATAGAAAGATGTGTGGGTTTTTAGATCAGAAACCTTTCTCCCTGGCATAAGCCTCTTCCCCTCTCATGTACTGCATCCTCATGCTACAGTCCCCGACCCACCCGCACCCCTTTCTCTCTCTGCCAGGGTCTCCTGTGTCCCCAGCTGGCCATGAAGTTGCTATATAGCTAAGGATGATCTTGAATTTCTTATCTCTTTGCCCCCATCTTCTATCTGCTGGGCATGCATCAGAGCTTCATCCGTGCTAGGAAGGCACTCTAACAACCGAACAACACCCCTAGCCTCATTCTGAGGTTCTATTGGTTGCTTCATTTCTATTAGTCACAGACATCGTGGTGGTCAGGGGTTAACAGGGACCTAACCCTGTTCTCAGCAAGTGCAGTCTATAGCGTCATTCACGGTACAGCTGATTGGTTCAGTTAGTGACTGTTTATTAAATGCCAGGCCCTGCATCTCTCTCCCAAACTGATCTGAAAATTCTGGAGGGAGTAGTCATAATTTAATATTTTACCCATTGTTTTCCCTACACATAAAATATCCGCACATGCCAGGCAGTGGTAGTACACACTTTTCATTCCAGCCCTTGGGAGGCAGAGGCAGGCAGATCTCTGTGAGTTCGAGGCCAGCCTGGTCTACAAAGCAGATGACAGGACAGCTTTCCAGGTTTTATGAGAAACCGTGTCTCATAAAAACCACTGCACATATTGTAGAGCCAGACTTCCCTGATATAAAACCTAGTGGCCTTCCACATACCAGCCTCAGTTTATTTGACCATAAAATGGAAAGAACGATCAATGCTACTTTGTAGATTCTTAAGAAGTGTGGATAAAGTAACCAGCGGTCATGCAGCGCAGGGCTGGGCAGACACAAGATGTGTGGTGAATGTCTGTAAACAAAAGGTTTACAAATCTGAATAGAGACAAATTACTTCTGTTCAAAATTTCTCTTCATAAGCAAGCTAAATATGTGCCTTCCTCCTGCTCCAAATCACAAGAGCATTGGTAATTTATTTACCTGAACTCTATGGTCAAGGACAATATAAAGACATGTCACAGGCCTTGGTGACCTTGGTGTCCATATGACTGGTGTCTGAGTCCATGACCTTCTCCCGTCACCAGAAGAATTATACTCATTCACTTCAGCCCTATTCCTCTCTAAATCCTTGATTAAAATTCACAGCGGTGGCCTGAATGACTGGCAGTTCTCCTGGTGTACTCTTCCCCAATGCTGCCCCCTCCCATGTGTGTACAGCAGAGCCCACTAACAGCTGTAGGAGAACCCAGGCATGAGGGACAGCGGGTTTCCAGAACAGTCCAGAGATGTCAGCCAGGGCCTCTAGTCCCCAAAAGCTCAGCTCTCTGGAGCCATGGTCCCCTGGCACAATGCCTGGCAGGCCTGCAGGATGACAAGCGGCCCTACAGGAGCAGACATGTCCCAGTCTTGTGCAACCTGTTTAGATATTGGTTGAGCATAATGAATGGAAAAGAGTCGCCATGCTAATCTCTCTAATCTGAAGTTGCCAATTTGGCTCATACCTATACGCCCCTTCCATCTATATTGTCCTCAGCACAATGATTGGATTTGAAGTGAGGGAAGGTGATGCCAGGCTCTGGTAACAGTCACCACTGGCTGGTTGCCCTGGCAAAACATTTTGTTGCCACTGTGGATGAGAAGGAGCTAGAATTCCAAGTGCCTTTGGACAGCCCAGGGTCTTCTCATTTCTTCCCAAAGCAATATTAAATCAGCCATCTTGTTGAGGGCTAGTATGGTCAGCTCATTGGTAATCTCTGAGCACCTGCTTTGCCTTGCGATACCCCTAACATGGAGATGCCCTAAAAGTAAAGCAAGGGTACAGTAAAAGGAACAGTAGGGCAGCAGTTGGAAGCTGGATAGAGTCAAACTCTGTCACTAGCAAACGGTGTGACCACTTCCCTCTGAGATTCCAGGGCTCCACCTACAAAGTCATGGGCTTGCCTGCTGATACCTGTGGTCCAGCTCTGCTAAAGATCCTGTTTATTTAATCTGTTGAATAGCATCTGATATGTTATAGGTGTAGGTAGTGATCATCTTGCTCAAGAAATTCCGGGCATGCAAAAAGCAATTGATGCACCAATCTCCCCAAGATCCCAGGGAAGCTTGCTATCTGAAAATGCAGCTTTGAGATGAATGAAAAGCTGAGCTAGCCATACAGGGAGACATAGGGACAGAAGGAAGTTCATAGGGCATACGGTGGCATTCTTCGTGTGACAGAAAGCATCCATGAAAGGTTTTCCTTGCCTCAAATATCTGCTCCCCATGCCCCAATCTAAGCTTCTACTCTGGGATTCCATCATTTAAGGGAGACAACGTTCGGGTTGAATTATCTCTGATTTGAAGGCTCTGCATGACTAAGGTGGACAGCCAGAGAAGGTCCCACAAGGCTCAGATAGGAATCTTCTGTGCCTGCCAGGCAGAGCCGAGGAGTCTGAGGCTGGAAGAGAGATAGTAGGCTGTAAGAAAGGAGGGCCTCTCAGGATGAATTCAAGTTAGAAAACCTTGAATCATGTTTCAAAGGACCCAGGGAGCCAGGCAGGGAAAGAAAATCAAGGGGCGTGCCCAGATTTGAATTTCCCAGGAGAGGACAAACTGGGAGTGGAGGGCACAGTGTTTGCCTTTGGTTAACTGAGCCCGTCCAGAAAAGGATGTAACCCCGCGAGGGAAGGAAGGGAGGGAGGCCCAGGAGACAGGGTGGGACCAGCAAGGGAGAAACTGTACAACCAACTGGGCAGACTCAGGAAAGATTCTTCAGGCCAGAAGAGTAGAGTGCGGGGCAGCACCCCTCCCACGCCCCTTCAACTACCCAGCCTGCCCAGACCAGCCCGCCGCCCTCTTCCAGCCAGGCCCATTGGTCGAAACCTTGAGAAAGCAGAATGGGGAACACGATTTTAAGACAGCTGGTAGGCTCTGCCACCAACCCTGGAACTGAGCACGTGTTCTCACGCCCTTCCCCAGGTCTACCTCCTCTGGCCCTGCCCCTTGCCCCACCCTCAGTCCTGACCTCGCCCCTTTCCGCCATGCCACGCCCCCACCCAGTTCTAACAGCTCTTCCTTCTCCTGGACCCGCCCACCTCCCCATGCCACACCTCCTCTGACCTGCCCCACCCTCTGGCCAGCGCTCGCCTATCCCCGGTGCTCAGCTTCCGGGCCCTCCCGGCGCTCCCCGGGAGCCTGCTCCCCAGACCCTCCCGCCGATTCCGCCAGTCTCCGGCCTCTCCTCCGCAGTCCTACCACGCCCTCGACCTCTCACCCACCACCTCCCCGGGGGATCGGGACTCGGCGCCTCTCCTGCCTGCGGTCTGGGCGGGAGAGGCCAGCGCCGCCCCGGAATACGGGACCTGCGTTGACCCGGGAGAGCCGAGGACGCGGGGGCCCGATTTATCTAGTCCCGGCCAGGTTCCTGCACCCAGGCCGCCAGCCAGGCTGCCGCTATCATTGGGTGACCCCGAGGCCCAGACGTCGCCTGGCAGCACCTCTAGCTGAAGCACCGAGCGCTGTGACTACAGAGAGTCTGGCGAAGCTAAAGCCCAGCTAAGTTATTTTCAGAGTGGCTCGGGCAGGTTGTTGCTTCTCTCATCCTCAGCTGCTGCATCTGTGAAATGGAGATAATCGAGCCTCCAGGGGTGTTGTGAGTTCACTAGTAATTGTCATAGCAACAATTGGTCTTGGTCAGAGGGGCTAGAAGATGCTGAATCGTGAGGCCCTGACTGACTTTGCATAGGAGGCCCCTTGGGGTGTTGTAAATCTTGCAGTTAGGTGTGGGGTGAAATCCCTAGTGCAACCTTAGAAGTGTGTTTCTTCTCCCTGCATTTACCGCACAGTATGAAAATCATGCAGAGCCCATGCTTGGGCTAAATCAGATCGTGTGGGGATGGTCCAGGGAAGCATTCAGCACACAGCACGTGTCTTTCAGAAAGTAAGCAGGGTTGGAAAGAAGGTGGAGATGGGAGGGAGTGGTTCCCTGGCTGCTTCATTAGAACCGGAAGGAGGCTGGTTCTGTGGTGTGGCTCTCTGAGGTCAGTGGGAAGTCGAAGGCAGATCTCAGATATCCTTGGGGGATGACCGGGAATGAACCCCTCAACCGTCTCCCACCAAAGCTGGGTGGTAGCAGGCACTGGGCTCATGCAGGAATGATGATGTCCCTCAGTCAGTGACTAACAGGCTGTTTTCAGCTTCGGCTTTATTGCCCTGGCCCCAGACGCTTTGCCATCTCTTATCCCAGCAAAGGAATGAAAGGAGAGTTGGAACAACAGCCCTGTGTGGAATCTCTGCCGTCTAAGAACATGGCAGAACCTGTTCGCAGCCTGGATGGTGGCAACTTTCTTGGGGGAAATACCCTGTATTTGAGATGTGGGCAGGGCTGCTGAGCCACAGCCCTCCTCACTTCCTGAAGGCGAGGAGGCCGGAAGAATGTAGGGGAGAAGGCACTCCTTAGGGTGCACTCATTCCTACTGCCGAAAAGTGCTTCAGAGAGTGAGAAAGGCACCCTGAGCAGCCCGCAACCCTGTCCTCCCAAGGACAGTCATGGTGGACAGTGGACAGCAGCTCTTGCCAGTTCAGGGGGATCTGCCTTTGTGATCATTGCTGCGGGCTCTCCGGAGAGAGTCCAAGGGCACGGGACTCTGAGCACTAATATGCATTTTTATTCTGCAATAATTTTCATACTGAGTTCAAGAGGTACCAGCTCCAAGTACATAAAACCAAATCAAATTAAATTAATTGATTTTATTGAAACCTGCGGCAGTTGTATTCAAGCCCACAGCTAGGGGCATGACCCTCATGAAATACCAAAGGGGCTTTTGAAATAATTAAATTAATCACACCCTGGGTTTTATGCACAAGGCCTTGCTTCTGAATTCGCAGGCAGGCGTGTTCCAGTCACAGCCACAGGCAAAGGGGCAGGTGGTTACCACTCAGCCAGAAACGTGGTGCTGCTGGTGGCAGGGAGCCCAAGACCTAGAGCTCTCTCTCATTCAGGGCCCAGCCTTGATCACAGTCTTTCAGCATGCATGCAGTCTTTCAGCATGCATGCACAGTCTTTCAGCATGCATGCACACTCTTTCAGCATGCATGCACGCATGCACAGAGAACCACAACAGCGCCTGCATTGACACACTCACATTCACTCACATGAATGTGTACGCCCACCAGCTAGAACTCCCCCGTCTCACAGTTTGCCTGTCTCGGCGGTGCAGGCCAAGTGCTTTCTGCCTGCCTCAACCCCACCCACTTCCAGGCAGGACGCTCATCCTGTTCTCTCTTTCCAATTGGAATCATTGACCTTTTATTTGGGGACTGGGTGACTGCATGCAGCTCTGGCTGACCTCCTGCTTCCGTCTCTTGAGGCTGGCTTTACAAGCATGTGCCACCATGCCCAACTTGTCTTTATTTTAAAGAAGAGGGTACTGAGGCACAGGAAGAGGGACTAACTTGCCTAGGCCATCCACGTGGTAAAGGACCCAGGACTGCTTCCTGCTACGTCCCACGTGAGAGTTCCACAGACTGCCATGCCAGCTCACGGTGTCATTACCTCTTGTGAAAGCATCTCCTAGCTGCTAGGCGCTCCACGCTGGGGTGGAAAGGTCACTGGCCAGCCCTTCACTGTACAGAGGAGGGCATTTGTAAACCAGCAAGAGAAGGTTGTTGTCCCTTGTCACAAAGCAATTTAAACAGAGTAGGTTGCCCCCTGCTGGTGCCCATCTCTAGCTTCTGGGAATTGTCTTAGGCTCCAGTCACTCCTGTTTGGGGCTAAATTAACCTTTAGAGACATGAGTGTATGGGGAGTCACCCTGTGGAGTGGCCTACAACAGTGTGACCTACACAGAACTTGCTCTACCTTGCCTTAAACTGCCTGGCCACCTAGGAGGCAAGGCCCTTGGACCATCCTATCCCTTACCAAATCTCACCACCAAGGCTCTGGCTTTAAAATGGAGCTCTAGATGCTGGCCAACACACATCTCCTCCCTAAGCCTGTAAACATTTAGTGTCAGTGAGTGGCACAGTCATCAAAACCATGACAGCTACTCTTCTTCCGGGCCTTTGTGCTGCTCCAGGCCTGGTGCATGATCACACTTCTAGCAAGTTCATTTTTCAGGTAATGAAATGGGGAGAGGGGGATGGGTGGCCAGTCCAGGACACACAGCTAGTGTTGGGCAGGGCCTGGACTCAAACTCAGGTGTCCGTTTCTTTTAAAAACCACCGACGAAATGATCTCTCCAGTGCACTTGCATCCATCTCCCGCTGTGCTGGCTTGCTCTGTGTCAACTTGACATAAGCTAGAGTCATTTTGGAAGAAGAACCTTAATTAAGAAAATGCCCCCACCAGATTGGTCTGTGGTGCATTTTCTTGTTTGGTGATTGATGTAGGAGGACCCAACTTACCATGGGTAGTGCTGCATCCGGGCTGGGAGTCCTGGCTGCTTTAGGAAGGCAGGCTGAGTTAGACATGAGCTAGACTGGGGAGTAAGCCAGTAAGAAGTGTCCCTCCATGGTCTCTGCTTCAGTTCCTGCCTTAAGTTCCTGCCTTAACATCCCTATGAGCCCACTGTCCTAGACGGTCCACGTGAGCAGACACACACAGCATTGGTGATAGTCTCCATCCCTATGAGCCCGCTGTCCTAGATGGTCCATATGAGCAGATGCACACAGCATTGGTGATAGCCTCCATCCCTATCATCCTGCTGTCCTAGATGGTCCATATGAGCAGNCTGCTGTCCTAGATGGTCCATATGAGCAGATGCACACAGCATTGGTGATAGCCTCCATCCCTATCATCCTGCTGTCCTAGATGGTCCATATGAGCGGACGCACACAGTATTGGTGATAGTCTCCATCCCTATGAGCCCGCTGTCCTAGACGGTCCATGTGAGCAGATGCACACAGCATTGGTGATAGCCTCCATCCCTATCATCCTGCTGTCCTAGATGGTCCATATGAGCAGATGCACACAGCATTGGTCATAGTCTCCATCCCTATGAGCCTGCTGTCCTAGACGGTCCATGTGAGTGGACGCACACAGCATTGGTGATAGCCTCCATCTCTATCATCCTGATGTCCTAGATGGTCTATATGAGCGGACGCACACAGCATTGGTGATAGTCTCCATCCCTATCATCCTGCTGTCCTAGATGGTCTATATGAGCAGATGCACACAGCATTAGTGATAGTCTCCATCCCTATCATCCTGCTGTCCTAGATGGTCCATGTGAGTGGAAGCACACAGCATTGGTGATAGTCTCCATCCCCATAAGCCCAGTGTCTGAGATGGTCCATGTAAGCAGACGCACAAAGCAACAGTGATTTGTTCAGTGGACCAGGTTCTGCTAGAGCAGGAGTCCCCAGTCTCAGGCCCTTAATGTCTCACTTGCCAAATAGACCCAGGAACCAAAGTGATCCTCCCCACCAGGGATGATGTGGGGATGCTAGCTTGAGGAACACCATTCTGAGCAGGCCAATGGTGGGATCTAGAAGTCCCTGGTTCCTCAAAGACAAGAAGTGGCTCCATCCAGAGTCATAGCAACAGGAAAGAAGGCGAAAGAGCAAATGAAGGAAAGGAACTCTCCAGCAGGAAGACGCAGCACTCCCAGGGCACGGGCACCAAGCTGACAGAGAGGCCAGGGACAGCCTGGTACTGCCTGTGCTGCCTGCAGCACTGAGTGATGGCTTTGCTTAAGTGGGCCTGAAAGCTGCAGCAGAACAAGCCCTATGGGACTCGGGGAAGCCAGTTATACTTACTGAGTGCCTCCGGTATACTGAGCAAGAAGGTGTCTGGGTTGTGTTGTCCTCACTGGACCCATTACATATAAATAGCTCTTGATGCTGTTTCCTGCTCCCAGCCCTCAACCCCTCAGTTGGTTCCTTTCTCTTTCATCAGGAACCATGTCCCCCAACCCCCCCCACACACACACTTCAAAGCCCAGGCTGACCTGGTCCAAATTCCTGCCCAGCCTGCCAATCTCTAACTCACTAACTTTCAGCAGCACGGCCTGTGCCAGGATCTGTAACTGACCCTTTGGAGGTGGCATTGTGACCCAGCCTCCTTTGGCCAGAGGAAACGCCTAGAGCCTCCTTCTACCCTCACAAGCCTCACACCTGTTCCTGAACTCCAGCTCACTTAGCAAACTCTCATAAACCTATGAGCTGCTGCAGGACACAGCCACAAACCCATCCTCCTGCTTCCCCTCCCAGGGGGCTGGCCTACCCATTTCCTCTGCCCTTTTCAGCCCTTGGCGCCAGGGGCTGGCTATTCTGAGCCTTTGGCTCAGTGCCTTCCTCGTTCCAGCTACTCCTTGACGAGGGCTCCATTGAAGTTAACTGTTACCTAGGCCACACACACACACACACACACACACACACACACACACGGGCACACCCTGAGAGCATGGGGCACTAACATAAAAGAGCACCCAAGGCTGTGATTCAGCACAGATCCAATGCCAGAGTTACCTGTTTGAAAATGTTACATAGGAGCCACTGACTAACAGCTAGATTGAGCTGGAGGGAGGGAAGGAGAGGGAAAGAGGAGGGGGTGATAACAGAGTCTAGATCTGTGAGTCTAAGAAGCTTTTTGAAGCAGTCCTTCCCACCTTACCAGAAATAAGTAAGGAGGAGCCCCAAGAGGATGGAGAGTCCTTTTCTGGTCACCCACGCGTCTCTCATCCTTTGGAACACAGCAGTAGCCGGTGGTTCAAGGTTCCTTTGAGTAGATGCGAGGGCAATTACTGCAGAGCTCATAAAATCACACTGGATGGTATGTTTGAAAAGATAATTTTCTGTGTTCAGCTCGGAGTGGGGAGTTTCTCACAGAAACAGTCACAGGCAGATGAAGGTGCCACCCACATCATAGGGTTTCAAAAGGGAGGGGAAAGAACAGGACCACTCAAAAGAAAACCAGGTCTGCCTGTGATCTGGGCTTGGTGACTAGGAAAACATATCGGGAAACTGTCTTGGTCAGTATTCGCTTCACTGAGCGTATCATTAAGGCCAGACCCTCAGGAAGCCAGGGCAGAGCCTAGCACAAAGCCTGCTTAGGGGTGAGGGTCCATGGTGAGGGTCACTCTGATAAGATGTGCGGAAATCCAGTGTGAAGGCTGCTGCAGGACAGCCCTGGGAAGGGGCATGCTTGCTGCAGGATGGCCCTGGGGAGGGGCGTGCTTGCTGCAGGATGGCCCTGGGGAGGGGCGTGCTTGCTGCAGGATGGCCCTGGGGAGGGGCGTGCTTGCTGCAGGATGGCCCTGGGGAGGGGCATGCTTGTTGTAGGATGGCCATGGGGAGGGGCCTGCTTGCTGCAGGACGGCCTCCTGGTGCTTCCGTCCTGAAGTTTACAGATCTGCAATGGTAAATGTATAGTTCATAGGGAAAAACTGTATCGTGACAAATACAATACACCCAGGCTCCAAACAATTAAGTGTAACAATCAATCAGAAACTCTTAGAAACCAAAGAGGAAAGAAATACAAATGCCCACTGAGTCTTAACCCAGAAGCTGGGCGAGTGTTCACGGCATGTTTGAGGTTATGGGTTCCATCTGTAGCTTTACGACTATTTCACTGTTTATTTTTAATATTTTCAAATATGAAAACAACTGTTAAGTTGTTTATGAAAAAGGGGGGATAGAGACAGGTGACTGTCCTGGATCGAATCTCCTGGCCTGTGAGACCTCAGGCAGATCATCTTTCCCATGTGAACAGCTTCCTCTTATTGAGGAATGTTCATTTCCATTAATATTTTAATGGAAATCAAATCAAGAATGGTAAGGGTCTCATGACCTATGCACCAAAAGTGAAAGTGGTTTCTGGCCATCCCTCCCCCACATCCCTCAGAGGACTCGGTACACTCCCTCCTCCATCCTTGCTGACGCTGCGCACTGATCAGAAGCAAGACTTTGCATCTCCTCTGCTGTGGATCTGAGTGCCTAGGAGGGAAAGGGCAGGGTGGTCCCCGAGCAGCCATAGTGAGGGTTGCCACTGGTCCAGGCTTCTGAACCTGCCACTTCGGGATCTGCTGTCCAGGTGACTGCCTAAGGACTGGGGAGCAAGCAAAGGGTAAATAATAGAAAGGAGAAGAATACGGGAGAGGACTTTCCTGGCAGGCAGCTTGCTTTGAATCTCTGTTTTCCCAGCTTCTAGAAGTACACTGCTATGCCTGTCAGTCTCCTCTGCCATAAGATGGACTTATCCCATGTACCTGGGGGAATATGTCCTGACCAAACCACTGGGCACACTTCAGACAGAGCCTGGCCCTGCTCTTACACAATGCTTGCTTCTCCCTCCTACCCCCTCCCCTCCAAACAACAACAACAACAAAAACCTGCTACCTACATGAATTGGGCTGGAGTGTCACTAAAGGGACAGGGGGCCCAGGCTGACAGTGGTGGACCAAGGTTATAGCCTCATCTGTAGACTTGAAGCATTTGGTAAATTGTCTTGAGCACAGGAGCCACCAAACAGTATCTATGCAGTGAATGGATGAGATGTAGGAATGAGGATGACAAGGGTCAGGAAGGTGAGGGACTGGAGCTCTAATAGAACCCTAGTGACCTGGAGAGGTTGAGAAGCCAGTCTTTGCCATGGGTATAATGTGAAGATAAGATAGCCAAATACAGTGGCTCCCGGAGTCTCCTGTTTGCCAGGAGACCACTCTGCATCTGCTTTTCCTTATAATGACACTTCTATTTTCAAAGTGTTCCTCTGGGGACAGTGAACTGTCTGTCCTCCCTGTTGTGAGGGAGAGTGGAGGAAGAGACTCTGTTTCCTGACTCCATCTCTTTTCTCACATGACACCTATCTTAACCTTTGCCAGAACACGACTAAGTGGTCATTTCATCACACATTCTTTAAAAGTCCCATGTGAGCATTGCTCACTCAAAGATCCCCCCTGTCCCCAGCAAAACCGACAACGATACAGGCCAGCCATCATGAGTGCCTCCATGTTGGAACGTTCGGGTGTTCTGCTGCCTCGCTGTGCCTGGGCTCTGCTGTGACATCCCTGATGAGCTGGATTACTGTGAGCACCCTTTGCCAGGCCTGGCTCACACAGCATCTTGCCTTTCAATTTGGGGGCTGTCTTGGTCCATCAGGGATGAACAGGGACTTTTCATTACAGCTCCCAGGGTGGGTCGAGACAACATTTCTAGAGTTCAGGCTTGCTGAGGTGAAAGCAGGTGAGGTGAGAGCAGGGGCTGCTGAGCCCCATCCTCACAGAGAAGGGTTGGGTCGAGAGCACCAGAGAGACACACGGACGAAGAGAGACATTCTACCTGGGGCGCTCGCCAAGCCAGGGCAGACACAGAGAGGACCATTCTAGACCTGCTCTCTTGCATCTTAGTTGATGATGGGTTGGGAGGCCAGATGTGTTCTCTTGCTTAGAGGGAGCCAGTTAACACTTTAGCATGGCACGTAGGCAGTCCCCATGGATCCACGCACAGCTCAAAGCCTCCACGGGCATCTTCCAGGGTTTTCTGTGCCAGTTCACCTCCTATCCCACCCCATTGCCATTTTCGGTACTAACAGATGACTGAAGACAGAGGATCTGGCGTGGGTCTGGGGGCTTCCTTTTGCTGCTTTCCAGGCACGCCACAGCAGTGTGCTGCTTCCCTTGGGCCCACTACTGTACTCTGAGAGTAGCTGCCTGACTTGGCATAGCCTGCTCTCAACATTTGACCCAGCTACGAATGGAGCATAAGAAGATGGTGTGTGTGTGTGTGTGTGTGTGTGTGTGTGTGTGTGTGTGTGTGTAGTGGTGGTGGTGGTGGTGGAGGAGGAGATTCCATTCTTTTAGGCCCAAATTCCCATGGCAACAGGTCTCCCTGGCACTTTCTCTGTCCCTGCCTGGGTCCATGGAACTTCAGTGTCCAAGGCTCCCAGGCTTGGCCACAAGCTAAACAAGGGAAGAAAGCTACCCCTGTGGCCTCTTTCCCATGCTGGATATACCCACTATGCGGACGGAGGAACCAGGCCACTCTAGCATATCTTGATCTGCAGTGGGGATCTTGAGATCTTAAGAATATAGCAACAGGTCCCTCTAGATTCCCTCTCCCCACAATGCCCATGTCCTCTACTTAGAAGGGCCCTGACTCTATGTGAACAATATCTCCGAAAATGTCCTTCAACAAGGTCTGGGTACCAACCCTAACTGTAAGGACCTGGACAAGCCACTCTCCTTGTGACAGGGGAGATCGTTAAGTGTGACGACAGAGACACTGTACTCGTTACTCTAGGCTGGCTAGTCTGCAGTAGAGCTTCCCTAGCCAGCTGGATAGCTCTTACAGACATCTGGAAGTGGCCCTCAAGTGTCAGCTTGTCCCCCTGGCCTGCCTTAGAGCACAGGTGCACAGCCCGCCTCTGGGAGTGGATGAAGATGCTCTGCCTGAGCCAGAGGCAGCATGCTACTGTTCCGGCAACCTTACTGTTTTGTCTGGTGCAGCCTCCTCTCCCCACAAGGCAGATGCCAGTAGATCCTGTAGTGAATGAGGAAATAGAGGCTCAGGCAGGGCACATGGCTTCCCTGAGGTCAATCAGCAAGAGCCGGGTCAGAGTTCAAGGTCATTCCTTCCTGTCCAGAAACTCCGTAATCTCTTCTGAATCTGGGGATTCAAAGGTGAGTAAGAGCTGTCCTGCTTCACAGCTACCTTTGCCACAAAATGAGACAAGGCAAGGCGTACTACCCAGACATGCAGGTGGCATGTGGAGAGAGATGGTCGGTCTCATCTGGGCCAGGCTGCAGAGCCATGCCTAAGACAGGGTGAGGGTTAGGAAGCTGGCACCCTAGTGAAGAGCCCCTGGTGGGATGAGCCTTCCCAGCACCCATGAAATACATCAACACAGCCAGTTCCCCAGCTTGTGGCAGGGCTGGCCGCAAGGTGGGGGGGGGCACTGGGGGTGGAGTGTGAGAAGTCTGTCAGGATGTTTAATTCTCATCAGGAGCTGCAGAATTGAAGGGGCAGAGGGGTGAGAGTACAGTCCTCATCTGCCCTTCTCCCCCTCCACTAAGCTTCTGGAAGATTCTGCAACCTCTTGGCCTTCATCAGCAGGAGCCAGGGGAGCAGATAAGCCAGCTCGAAAGGACACAGTGGCCACATTGCTGGAGACTTATTATTTTTCTCACACACTTGATTGACGTGACCCATGGGGTCACAGAGAAAGGCCTTCGTTGGGCTATTTGCTAAGTCCCTCACTGGAGTTGGGGAGAGAAGCAATGAATCCCTGGGGTCCTGGGTAACCCCTCCCCTCTAAGAGACAGCCTTGGGAACAGAAAGCACCAGAATCCACTGCCTCCCTGACTCCTCTGCCAGCTCCTAACTCTCCCTTGTTCTCCGTTGTGGATATGGGTCAGCCCTGTATAAGGAGAAGCTCCAGCTCACAAGGCTGGGGAGCAAGACCTCCAACAGAGACAGAGAATCCAGAGGCCAGAGGAAAGAGGAGAGTGAGGAACAAAGCCTGAACCGACTGCAGGCCACTGACTTTCTCAGAGAGTCCCTATGCTTAGTCCCTGACTCCTGCCGCCGCAGAATGTGTTTGAGACTCCTCCTTCTAACTCCGACTTTCTCTAGTCCTTGACCGGAGCCCCTTCTCCCAGGGTGTTTCTAGACCTGATCACAAGCTTGCTCAGGGTCCTGTGAATGCCAGGCATGAGCTCTACCACTGGTCCCTCTGCCTTCACTTGTGCCCTGTCTTAGTTTTCTTGTCCAGCCTTATGATTTGAACAGGTGAGTGTCAGGGGCCCTCAAAATACAAGGAATAATTGTTGGAGTGCTCTAAGCAGGTCTAATGGCAACTGAAATGGTTTCAATTATTGTTTAATTTTGACATCAGCTCTGAGAAGAGGCTACTTTCATTCTCATCTCTCCCCACTGGGGCCTTATTTCTTCCATTTCTTCAGTGTGTGGTGATTTCCCACCATCTCTGGGGTAAAGTCCAGGTACCTCCCATCCCCGTTCCAACACCACACTACTCCCTCACTCCTGACTTGGCCAATACCTGACGTCCTGGCTACTCACTCCGCAGTCTCATTGGTATCCCCATAATTTCCTCTCCCATTCCACCCATGTGCCTCCACAGCAGGTAGAAGACTCACCCCTGCACCCACAGGTAGCTGCCCCACCCCTGCACCCGCAGGTAGCTGCCCCACCCCTGCACCCGCAGGTAGCTGCCCCACCCCGTACCCACAGGTAGCTGCTCCACCCCTGCATGGCCTTCAGAGAGAATACTTCCTTAAATATTGCCTTATCCCTTGGCCTGTCCTTATGTTTCTCAGCAATCCAAAGGACACCTCCCTCCTCCAAACGCCACTGCCACTGGATGGCAACAGGGTTATGTTTACCCCAGGTAACTTGACTCCTTGTGCCAAGTATCCATGGCTGCAGGACAGGGACCATGCCTTTTTTTTTTTTTTTGTACATTTCCTAAAACCAAAAATGTTTGTGCTTCAATGTCTCCACACTGCATTTTCTCATTCTCTGCCCTTTACCCATCATCTTGAGAACACAAACCCATCTTTTAATTAATTAATTAAATTAATCTTTAGACTACGGTTTATCATCTTTTCAGGAAAATATATAACAAAAACTGTTTGTACAGAGATAAGTTCTTCTATGGCTTGGGTACATGATGAGGTTTCCCCACTGTAACTACAAATACAGCGGTAAGACAAGCTTGAATAATTGTTTACACACACACACACACACACACACACACACACACACACAGGGGCGGGGACACACACACACATGCACACCAAGCCCCATGGAAAGTCAAACTATAAACCAAGAGAAAATCTTTGACACATACATCATAGCCAAAGGTTTAACGCTAAGATGTATAAAAGGTTTCTGAGCGGGTTGTATTTATATATTTAGGTTAAGTAGGGGTGTGTGGGGGTGGGGACAGAGAGAAACAAAGAAAATGAGACAAATGATTTCAGGAGGGTGGGTGCTACATGAGAGAGGTATGGGAGAGGAATGGGAAGGGGGAGAATAATATCAGTATATTTTAATTTTTAAAAAGTGAATCACTTTACTTAGAAACCCGAGGAACAGAGGACTGGAAGCCCAGTGAAAAGTAGGTAAGAGCAGTCTTGGAGAGGCAAAGTGGCATGCTTTTTCTTCTGTGTTTACATGAATGTAACTACGGGTTTGTGAGATTGGGCACAGACTGCGAAACTAGACAGGGATCCCGAGAGGGGGTCAGGAGGTGTTGAGAAGGGCTGGGGAGGGTCAAAAGTCACATGTCATGAAAATGGCTGGGTGGGGGAGGATACAAGAGGAAGGGAGGAGGGGGAAAGAAACAACAAAACCAGATTTTGTTTGAAAAAAAAAACTGTGATAATAAAGTCTAATTTATTGTAATCTAATAAAAAGTGACATCCGACATAGGCAAGCAAAGGAAAAGAAAATGGGTGGAAGATAGAAACAGAAAATTTAGACAAGAAGATATTAAAGTCGTTCTTAAACATATGAAAATATGTTCAACTTCCATTCATACGAAAAATGAAATTCACAATTACATGAGTCCACGAGATTGGCCAAAGCTGCAGGAATGGGTGGTGCTTTCTGTAGAGAAGCAGGTGGGGGAGGATTCAGGATGGCACCACCCTGGGGGGATCTGGCGACACCCGACCAAACCACAGTCCAATTCCTAGAAGCAGACCCTGAAGGTGCGTTCCAAGCAGAAGAGACCTATCACGGGCAAGGTGGGTTAGCGCATAAATGCATGGCATAGGACACTGCCTATGCTGTCGCATACAAGAGCTCAGCGAGTGAGCCAGGGCCATCTACACAGTGGCTGATCAGTGAGTGAGCCAGGGCGTCTACACGGTGGAGCATTTCACAGCAGTGAGACGATGAGGACCCCTCTATGAACTAGTATGCAATGTGGTCCATGAGCTGTTCCTGGATGAATAAAGATTTAAAAAGGGAGCCGGGCAGTGGTGGCGCACGCCTTTAATCACAG
>JAQHUG010000004.1:14022490-14039560 GCA_028555095.1 Dicrostonyx torquatus
CCAAATGCCAAAGTCCTCCAACAATAGAGAACTAAGCAGCAGGTTAGGCTAGAGTGTACATTCACATTAAGTGTGGCTTCATTGGGGATGGGCCTTCCAACACAAACACATGCTGGACATGTTATAGGTGTGAAGGGCAATGGGGTATCCGCCCTATCCTCCGATGGACTAGAAACTCTGCATGCTTGTACAACCAAGTGTACATAAATGCAGACACCATGTAGACAACACAGTAAATATCTGGGATATAAGGATACAAGGGGATTATTCTTATTTTTGCCCACTCTTCTGTAACTTGAAATGATTTCTAAGTTTAATATAAAGATGTCCCAACTTTAGTGAGGCACTCCCTCATCCAGGTGCAGACTACCCTCAGCTGGTCCGGTTGGACCTGTGGCCTTGGAGGAATGGCCACTCTTGGGGTCTCTGCCTCTTCTTCTGTGGGGTGATGGCCAGAGGAAGGGTGGCCCCGCTGACACATCTCACTGGCAGCATTGCTTTGCATCAGATGTGTTCATCAGATGGCCATGGCTGAGAACTGCCTACCTTTCCCAGAGGCTCTCGGGATCCCAGAACAAGGACCTGTTCAGGGCTGGCCTTTGGCTGCCTTCCACCTGGCAAAGTTTCACTGTGGGTCTGTGGGCCTCTGCCAAGCCTTAGGAATGCAGGCCCTTGCACTCTGGCCTTGGCCTACACTGGTGCCCACTGGAAACATGCTTTTTTTTGGGGGGGGGGAGTGGGTTGACTTGCTAAGGCTGCCCTGGACTCTATGGGCCTCTGCTAGAGTATTCTAATCCTCACTATGGGCTCCTTCATGAAAGGATCCAATGAGACATTCCAGCTTGGATTCATTCATATCCCATTGCCTCTCTCCCAAGAGAACCCTTTACACCAGTGTCATTGCTCCCAAGTTCCTCCTTAAAAGGATCGAGGGGTATGATCTCCCCCAAAACAGGCTTGCTTGCTCTCCTCTCTCTCCCGGGGTCTGGAATTCTCCTGGAGGCTTTTACGTTGGTCCTCAGGTCAGGCTTGCCCTGATAAGGCCTCTTGGAATAGTTTCATCCTGGCCCATGATTTAGGGGCAGACATGCTCGGCTGTATTTCATTTGTCCCTCCATCCTGCTTGTCACCCTCCTCCCAAATATTTTGTCCCAAAAGGCAGGCCACAACCAGGCGTCCTGTTGATTCAGCAATGAGTTAGGAAGAAGCGGAGATCAGAGGGAGGGCAGAATGTTTAATGCCTTGCCTCCCTTTCTTCAGGCTGGCTATGTCAGACACCACAGCCTAGGGAAAAAGGCCCCTCCTCATACCCTTCCTGACCCTCCTCTTCCGTCCCAGGAAAGACCACACCCTATTTTAACAGTCCCAGTGGCTGCACACTGGATCTCATGAACCCCTCCACTTCTTGTTCTGGCCTCTGACTCCAACTCCCTTCCTAGGGTCCATTCTGAGCATGCCACCGGGTTCCCGAGGCCCTGCACAGACAGACACCTGCGGATGTGCAGTCCCTCCCTGAGGAATGTGTGGGTATCTGTGCAGCAGCCTAGGTGAGAGGATCTACCTGGGAGGCAGTGTGTGCTACCCAATCAAATGCCAGGGCTGCCAGTCCAGGCCTCCCTCTGAGGACTGCTGCTTTCCAACTTCAGTTCATCTTTTCATGGCTCACTGTTCACCGAGAAGCAATATGAGGAAGAAATTAAAAGAGAGTCAGGTTGCTAGAGGAAAACCTTTCTTCTGGGCTAAACCCTTTGTCGGGTGCGCTTTAGGGGTCACATTCAACAAGGAGGTGGGCAAGTGGCTGAGCGTGTTCTTCAAAATTGGTTCCGAGAGACACTCGGGGCTTCTTTTTATTCATCTATTAAAATCAAGATATTAGCTAATGCCTGCCGTGTCCTCAGAGCAGGCCTGGCAACTCCTCCGATGCATTAGCTGTTTGAAGGTGGAGAAAGCCTTTGATGTGATTCCATTCTGTCTCCAGCCCTGTGCCAGAGATGCTGTCAGCTCCAGGACAAAGCAGTGGAGCTAACGGTATGCCCCACTGTGCCAGGGCTCACAAGGGAGGTGGCCTCGAACTTGCTCTGCACCGGAGCCCCTTAAGGTAACAATGGAGCAGCCAGGATGGCCCTTCTGGTCCCAGGAGGGTGGGTGGCCTCCCGTATCCAGGGCCAGCAGTGATGTGGAAATAAGAGACCGGAGACCTTGCTTATCAGAACTGCTGGGCAGTGTTCTGGCTGTCCTTTGTAGCCCCGTCTCTGGAAGGAATGGCGTAATGCAGATGGATTCCAGTCCAGAGCAAAGAATCAGGCCTCGCCAGGTCACAGGACGATTGTGACCTTGGCCAGTGAAGCTCTTGGCTGGTCCTGCGGAGGCGACTAGCTCAGGAGGGCTCTCCAAGGGAAGATGGCTGAACAGGACTTGTACCAGGTGGCCTGGGTCACAGACTAGATACACGCGTGTCAGGGATTTTTTAGTGAGATGAGGAGCAAGAGTTCTCAGGGACTGCAGGAAGCTGGTAGAGGCAAGATTCCCAGGGTCAGGCTGGTGGGCCCAGGACTGCTTCTCAGGGACCGGTGACCAAGCACGGTGAGGACGGCGAAGACAGAAAAGCTTCAAGAAGAATGGAAAGGCTCAGAGATCAGAGTGGTAGGAACAGAGTGAGGGTCACAGGAAGGTCAGAGGTCAGAGGTCAGGCTGGAGGGATCATGACTACAAGCCACATACAAGTCTCTCTTCCCTTTGCTTCCCGGAGCAAAGTTCGCTATTAGTCTCCCTAGACTGGTCTTGTTGATCCGTGTTGATTTCCCCTGCATACCTGTTCCTGTTTCAGATGAAAATGTATTATGAAATCATTCCATCCTGCCGGTGATTACCATGGCAATCAGGCATGCTCACTGACAGGCCAGCACTCCTCTTAAAGACAAGATTCTGCTGATAGGCACTTTCAACTCACTTACACCTGGCTGGGGAGGACGGAGCATGAGGGGACATCAGGTGAGGCTGGAGGATGGTGTCCCTTCCCAGGAGGCCCAGGCAGCTAGGCAGCACAGTCCCAAAGGCTTTGGAGGGGTGGCATCTGCGGGAAGGTGGGGGTTGGGTCAGAGGATGGGCAGGCCAGGGGCTGGCAAACCACATGATGCACAGCTGAGAATAGCCTCGGAAGGCACAGTCTGAAGGCTGTATCTCAGCCACTTGCACCCATGGGTAGGCACCTTGACTCAACTATCGTTCAACCTGCCACCGGGGACAGGATCTACCTATGTAGCCTCCTGGAACATCACAAACACATGCCCGTTATTATTGCTCTTCTCAGTGATAGGATTCGGGTGTAGAGTCTGAGGAGATCCCAGGGGGTTTCAAACTGTTTCGTCCTCATAGTTTAAGTTTGAAAAGGCTTCAGGCAGACTACTAGGCTTCATTCAGATTCTAGTTCTACCACTTAGTGACTCCTGGGAAACGTGACTTTAGCCTTTCTGCGCCTCCGCCATTAAAGGCCGATACTAAACCCTTCCAAAGCACACAGTTGCAGGGGTCAAGTATGTAAACCCATTAGAACAGTGCTGGGACATTAAAAGCCCTCCAGCCAGATACTGGTGTCTTTTAGTCACTCCTATATTGTTATAGGGAGGGCAGTGAGGCCAGGCCATGGGGCCAACTGGACTAGAAAGTCTAGCCCTATTCACTGATGCTAGGGAAAGTTTTCTTCCCCTTTTTTCTTTCTTTTATTTTGTTTTTATTTTTCAAGACAGGGCTTCTCCATGTAGCCCTGGCTATCTTGGAACTTGCTTTGAAGACCAGGCTGGCCTCAAACTCACAGAGGTCCTCCTGCCTGTGCCTCCTGAGTGCTGGGATTAAAGGCCTATGTCACTACTGCCCGGCTGGAAACTTTTGATGCAAGAGTGCATGGTGCTGAGCAGTGTGAGACAAGCATCCTTGCTTGTATCCACATTTTTGACAGCTGCAGGACTAGCCCTGGGATTGGCAGAGCCACTTCAGCTAGTGGAGCAGGAAGGGCAGAGGGGACCAGCCAGGAGCATGGACTATACATAAACACGACCTTGCCTCTTTCGCCTGATGACCTCCTTGGTGCCGCCCTCCTCCGAACCAAGAGAAGCCTGAAGCTGAAGAGACTAGAGCTGACCTGTAACGGTGGTAGATGTGACACCAGCCTATCTTTCAGCTCTCTCCCCAGGACATCTGTCAGTGTCCTATCTACAGCCGATTCATTTACCAGCCTAAGCAAGATCTAGTCCACCTTCTCATGCTGTCACCCTTTACTCCAAACTGCAGCTCTCGAAGCTTAGCCTAGGATTCGGCACACTCAAGCTCTGGAAGAACAGGAATGTCTGCCTTATTTGCTGGCTCCCCCAGCTGCCCACACTCCAGTGCTGTCCAAGGGAAATGTTCTGTTGCTCATGCCATTCTGGGCCCCACACTACTTCCCCTTTGCATACAATGACACTTGTCATTAACGGCATTGTCTTTCATCGCCACGAATACAGAGCCATGCAGAGCAGGTCAGGAGCCACCATGGGCTCTGTATTACAGAATCTACCAGCCAGAGGCAGTGACAGGCCATTATTCAGTGTCCTGCCAACTGCAGTGATAAGGAAACTCCACCAATTTGATCCTTTATCTTGTTGCAGGTTGAGGAAAGATATTATTTCAATCTAGATAATGATTCAATTTCTTGGGCGGAAATGAGATTTTTTTTTTTTTAGGTCTTCAAGGGGGTGCCACCAAAATCCCTCTTGGGGCTAGAAGTGGCCATGCTCAAGTTAGAGGATTTCTTGTAATTTAGAGACTATACTGGGGGCGGAGGAGTGAACTGAGAGCAGGGAGTTTGACTGCAAGGGAGAAACATACAGGCTGGGTTAACAAGAATACAAAGTAACTGCTGTTTGGATATTCAGAAGCATTAGCCAAAGCCATAAGACCTAATTCAGAAGACAGACATGCAGTGTGAGCAAGGTCTTGGATCCGGTGATGTGCAGAATAAGGATACAGAAACTAGCCCAGCTGTGACAGGGCTATACAGGTCTTCTACATTGGCCTGTCACACGAGGAAGGTCTGGGCCACTTTGCCGACAGATGGCTTCAATGCTAGAGGTTTACTTCCCTACTACCATACTACTATAGGGAAGTAAAGGAGCCTGCTCCATCCCTGACCAACTGTGCCTCCAAACTAAACTCAAATCACCACATCCAAGGAAGTCACAAGGTGCTGACAATGCAGTTCATCTCTGTGCACTCTGGGAACACCAGGAAGTTATTAAACAAGATGCAAATGACATCATATACCATGTGCAGTGATACCTCAGTTCTTTGCACTAAGTAATGAGTTTGGAGAAATGATACAATGTTTTAAAGGCTTGGGAATTCCAAGAGCTTTAGCGCAGAGTTCTCAAACTGTGTGATTTTCTTTAAACCATCATTGCAATTAGAGAGTGACTGTCATATCACATATCACTTGTCATATCACACATCACAGCAGAAATTCTAGGAGGGGCGGTTGTAAAGCACGTATGCATTTGAGCCATCCCCCAGAGAGCAGTTTGCTCTCCAAAGAAAAGGCTCGGTTTTGTTCAGCCCCCTTTGCTGAGTCCAAGTCACAGGAAGGTGGTATCTCTCAGTATGGAGCTATATAGTAACCAGACTTGAGCATCTAAATCACGTTGTTGTCAAAGTGAAAAGCAACACACCACCAGAGTAACACTGGGTGTCTCTAGGAGAATAGAAACTTGGAGCTGGGGACTGGGAAGGGATTGTTTACTGGAGACCTTCTGGTTAAGAATCACAAGACCATCACCAATCCAGGATTTGACTTCAGTTAATAAAAGCACACATTTTCAGTACAGATAGACATCACTATTAGAGACCTTCTGTGTCACTATTTGATTCTTGTACTATCCTCGGCTTATGCTTCTAGGACATAAAGGTAATTGCAGTCAAGGTAACTGCCAGGTCACATGACTGTGACATGTGGCTGTCTTTACAACAGGACTAATTAGGCATAGAAATAAACGCCATGGGTGCCAGGCCCGGGTCCTCTTCACCTACCAGCACATTCCTATCTAGCTACTGGGAACGGCATGTGACTTTTGCCTGGGACAGTCTCTGGACACCTGGCTCTTTACTCAGGTGATGTCACAGAAGTGGTAACATTCTGTGAGTGGCTGAGGAGTAACAGAGCATCCTTGTCTCCGACCCATGCATCACCATGGCGCTGTATGAAGCTGAGGAGACCCACCTGAGCATATATCCTTGCTGGGAGCCTGGGCCCCACACTTGCTGCCCTGTCTCCCCAACAAGTGCTCTCTATGGATATGTCACACGCACCTTGTACCATCTCATGCTCCACTCTCAGGAGACTCCAACAGATTGTTCAATGATAGTTGTATACGGAGCTCTCATGTTGACGGAATAGCCCCTAGCATTATAAGTGCACATGGCCTTCTGCTTTGGGGACAGCAGAATAGCCATTGTCCTTCCTGTTAGAGACTACTGGGCTGATGTATTGCCTATGAAAGCCAGACACATGCTACACTGGCCTTAGAAAGAAGAGAATCCAGACACTAGGACTGGGGAACCATGTGACCATCATTACTTTGTTTCTCCAGTGGAGGTGTGGGCAGCCCCGGCAAGACCTGCTTCCTAATGAGAGCGACCCAGTGTCCTGCAGCAGAATGTTGGAGTGAGCGTTTTCCAAGCCCCACATAACAGTTCAGTGAACCTGAGCAAGTATTTAGCCAGTCTAAGCCTCAGTTTCTCTAGTTTTACAATACCTGGATCCTCTGTGAAGCTCTCAAGAGGCAAGACTGCCAAATGCATATAAACAGCTAAAGCTATGAAAATACTACTCTTATTGGTATTGGTATTTCAAAATAGCCAGCCCTTCCTGCTAGCTTGCATTTGTTAAATACATATATTTCAGTTGTCTCTCAGCCTGGGCACCAGTGGCAGTCCAGGAGAGCAAGCACGATCTTGGTGACAGTGTATCCCCAGTGCTGGTGGCTTCATGGGTGAGAGTGGCCCTTAGTTGCTGCTGTCTACAGAAGGCTCTGCGTATGTTTGAGGGACACGTTCTGAGGCCTAGGGAAGATCTCAGACATGGGTTTCCTGTATTTATGCAGTGTGAATACATGTGCCCATCTCAAGGTCAGTCTCAAGCTTGGTGAAAAAAAAATCCACACAGTCGTCTGCACATGAGGGAACAGCAGACAAACTGGGTGAAGTTTCCTTTTATTTACACAGATGAGGAATACTTCACTGCATGCTGGTTCTTCTCATCTAGACCTTTCGTGGAGCCATTCTGGGCCCACAGCACCTTGCCCAGCCTCACCAACCTCTCCACCCATCAGACCCATGCCTGTGCCGCCCTTCACAAAGACTTCAGTGTCTTCCCCAGCGAGGCCTCTGCTCTGCTCCC
Source organism: Dicrostonyx torquatus (assembly GCA_028555095.1). Taxonomy (NCBI): domain Eukaryota; kingdom Metazoa; phylum Chordata; class Mammalia; order Rodentia; family Cricetidae; genus Dicrostonyx; species Dicrostonyx torquatus. Next base: position 14,029,917 of record JAQHUG010000004.1, read on the forward strand.
CCTCCCTCCCCTGTGGCCCAGATCAAGCCTGTCCTTCCCCTGAATGTTCTCCCTGCCCATCACTGGTACCTCTTTCTGTGCCATGGAAGCCAGAGCAGGTCCATGTGCCCTTCTAGAAGGTTCTTTGTCCCATGCGCCTCTTCCACACTAATGAAAGGATTAGGTTGACTCATGGCTCTGGGTTGAGCACACTGTTCTGTGGTGTGTGAGAGAATTGTTCCGACAGGAACAACCCAAGAGCAAACTTAGAGCAAGGCAGACACAAGACTCTTGGGGTGGCGGGGCAGTCTCGCACATCCTCCTTCAACTTGACGCCTTCTGTGCTTGGGACCAGCCCTGCCCAGTGAGAAGGACCTTCCAGAAGAATCCAAAGCCAGTTCCACTCAGGTCACACAGTTCTTGCCCTTAGCAGGGAAACTGCCCAGTTCCAAGAAACATTGTTAAAACCACAGAACTCAACAAGCAAAATTCATACTCACAAGCACCGACTCCTTAGGCTTCAATTTCAGGCCACCAGTTCTCCTGCAAACCTGCTCATTTCCTGCAAAGAGAGGGACAGGCAGGGAGAAGCACATTAGCATCTGCTCTGGGTATCCTTCAAGCTTTTCTGGCTGGCCTCAGGCTCCACACCTTCTCCGCACGCCCGTTCCTTCCTGCAGCACTCCCCTCCCCTCCCTAGGAACACCATGTTCTGTTGGGTGGGCGCCCCCACCCCTGCAGGCCTGTAGGCTCTGCTCACGCCGCCACCGCCTCCTCCCGCTCCCGGCGCCCTGCCAGTCTCCGATTGACCACTGCCTCCAATTCCCTGAAGGCACTGGGCTTCTTCCCACTCCGGAGCCAGCGAGGCCTCCACTTCTGTAGCATGGGGTTGCCTAGCAACGGTGCGCACGGGCTCAGAAGGCCCTCCTAAATTGGACCTCACAGCACAGGGCATCTCCTTGTACAGCTGCCTGCATCTTAACAATCTGCCTCTGAATAATAACACAATGGTAATTGCATTCATGGACCCCAAACTACATTTAAATAATGTTCAAGAGCTGACACAAACCAACAAAGGCCAGAAAATGCATAGGGGAGGTTGACTGCGAGGCCACACAGGGATGCTCCGCTGTGGGAGGGAGTTGACACCGAAGACTTGAGTTAATGACAACGCGAACCTGAACTGTGAATTCTCCTGCCTTCTGCCTGCGTGTGTCACTGCTGAATTGCCTTGTAATGTAAGTTTGGGCAATTAATGTGAGGAGGTAGGGATGCCTCAAGACAGGGTACCCTCTGGTTCCACTGACTTGTTCTTCAGTTTTGGGGGGAACAGGGAAGGAAAGATTTCAGAGGGAAAGGAAGCTAGAAAGTGAATTTTCTTGGATCTTGCAAACATGGCTAAATATTTTCTTTCTCTTTTCCCTCCCCCCTCCAGAGTCTCACTCTGTAGCCCTGGTTAGCCTGGAACTCACCCTGAGGGTCAGGCTAGCCTCAGACTCATGGGTGCACCTCCAGTCCCCACCTCTGAGGTGCTGAGACTATATTCTATGTCATGTGGAAATACATTTTAGAAGGTAAAGGGAGGACTTGGGAAAGCAGAGAAGGAGACAAGTGCCACACAATGGAGGTATTTCAGGATGAGAAGCAAAGGCCCTTGGGAGTCACGGCAGCAGCTTGGGCTGACCCCCAAATGCCTGGAGTGACAAGGCACTCATATTTGTGCAGCCGTGTTCATGACAGACTCATTCCCCATAGCCAAAGACAGAGGCAACCCAAGCCTCTAACGCAGTCACTGAGTGAAGAATGGAATACGGTAGGTACAGTCCCCTGAGGGACTATCACTCACCCCACAGAGAGAAAGAAATTCTGATATACCCATACTGTGGAAGAACCTCAAGGGCAGTCATAGGAAGACTCCCTTTGCTTGACAGGTCCAGAGAGGTCAAATTTCTAGAGACAGAAAGGATGGGGAGGTTGGCAGGAGTGGCCAAGCAGGGGAGGGGACGGGCATCTTATGAGCACTGAGTTCCAGGTGGGGAAGGTAATGCCATTAATGAACTACACACTGAGAAGTTTCAAGTTTGAAAAACTCATTTGTAATATTGATGCAAGCCTCATGAGGTTCCTCAAGGCTTGAGTCGATCTTCATCTTGGAAGTCAGAGAGGCCCATGTTACTCTCAAGCTTGAGCAGGGAGGGTAGTTGTCACCAGGATTAACAGCTATACTTCTCAGGGCATCGAACTAGCATGGGCCTATGCCCTGAGGCTGCACACAGAGTCCACATGCTGAGAGGCAGGGTTCTTTACTTCTGCAAACAGCATCTGCTTGCCTCTGGGGCAGTGGTTCTCAACCTGTTGGTCGCGACCCTTTGGGAGTCCACCGACTCTTTCAACAGGGTCACCTGAGACCATTGGAAAACACAGGTATTTACATTATGATTCATAACAGTAGCAAAATTACAGTTATGAAGTAGTAACGAGAATAATTTCATGGTTGGGGGGGTCACCACAGCATGAGAAACTGTATTGAAGGGTCGCGGCACCAGGAAGGTTGAGGACCACTGCTCTAAGGACAGCAGCATCACTTGTCTCCTACCTGCTCCTCCAGTCACATTGACTCCAGTGCATCCCCCCTTTTGCCCATGCTCTGTGCCTCAGCCCACTCTTCTGGGCTGTGAGCAAATCCCGCATCCCTCAGGAGTCTTCCAGATTCCAGACCCCTCCAGTGCTGCTCTTTGCAAGCAACCGAACGCTGTAGCCTGCACTGACTGGATTCCTCTTGCTTTGCATTCTAGTCTGAGTAGCGCCCCTCCCAGTGAAGCCCTGGACAAAGGACAAGGACCTGTTCCTGCCTCAGGACCACACATCACATTCCAAGAGCTAATGGGCTCCTCTGCCTCCTTCTCAGGGAATGTCGGGCATGAAGCAGGGCTGCAGACTGTGCTGCAGAGCCCTGAAACCCAGGGCTTCAGGTAGACCTCACTAGCAACTACCGCCAGCTGCTGGGAGGTGCCTCTCCACGGGCAGCCCGCAGTTGAGTATTTACAGGTCTGATTAATTTGGAAGGGTCATTACAGCTAATGGCTTCTCGGAGCCAGAATGAATAAACAGCATAGGTAATTTTTTTTCCAGTGTCCTAGATTTTTTTCTTGGAATGTGCTTTAAGTGTTAAAACAGAGTGTTACAAGAAAAAAGAAGAGGGGATAAGAAGGAGAAGATTCCAAGATGGGAGGAGCCCCAACCACTGCTCAGGACAAGGTTCCTCTGTCTCCCTGTCCATACATGGGGCATGATCTGGAAGGTACTTCCAACTCAAACAGATAATAAAATTATGGCTGGAGATGAGAACGAGGAAGGCAGCTAATAACCTTCCAAGCTAACACACTCCACCCCACCATTGCCCTAGTGCTAGACACCACTCTCTAGGGACAAAGTGCCAGCCATGTCCCCTTTTGGCCAAGACAAGGTTTGCAGTAATTTCACTGTCTTCCCAGACATTGACCCTGCTGCTTTCAAACTTATAACCTAGCTTTTCCTGGCTCTCATTTGATCATTAAAGTCCTCCAGACTAATGACTTGTTTTCCTGAATCTCCAGGAATGGCTGGAAACAGGCCAAAGGGCATCGTCTAGGCTCCGTCTCTCTAGCCCTTGGCTCTGTGACCAGTGGCCTTGTCTGTCAAGGCTGGCTACTGCAGGACTGACTCTCCGTGTTCTCCCAGATGGGCCAGATTAAACAGAAGTGCTCTTCACAGAACAGAGAGCTCTGGCTCCAGTCTGACATCCCAGGGAGAGACAGATGGAGCCGATGACTGTGGTTTTCTCTCATGACTCTGTTTCCTGGTCATTGTATCGCTTCCCTCTATCTTGGCGTGGACAGACAAGGGAAGGCGGGAAGTCTGTGTCTGTGACAAACACACAGGTTTCTACTTCTGGAACATTCGTGGATTTCAGTGGCAGTAAAATGGATTGTAAATTAAAACTAGATGAGTAAAAAAAAAAAAAAAAAACCCAAAAACTAGATGAGTAGTGGCATTAGCACTGTTGCTAACAACTTCCCCTAGCTAACATCTGGACGACGCTTTGTGGTTTACTCTGGTCCCGTGCACCTGTCAGGCAGGTGAAATAGCTTCAGCCCATCCATTGAGTCCAAGGTCTGCTTCCTGCCAGGGATGCAGCCATAAGAAGGCAAGTTCTAGCCACACTCCTCTCAGGAGGCTTCCAGACAGAGAGGGAGCTAAGTTCGAAGCCTTGCTCAAGATCTTCCAGATAATTAGTGCTGGCACAGCTTTGTGCCTCGTCTTCTGCTTCATTGGTCCTTTCCACAAAAAAAAAAAAAAAAACAAGATGGGCCCATCCAGGGCTGGGCATGGTGCAGAGCCCCCTGCAGTTACAGCCTGGGTCCTTACCCTTTAGCTTGTCCTGAAGACCCCTGTCCTGGGAAGACTGTGTGGAGGCTGGGGCGGGGGGGCAGGGAAGGGGGCGGGAGGAAGGAGGAGGGGAATAAACCAGTACAAATTTGACATCTGTGTCCTTAAGGAAATCTCAGAACAAACAATCAGCATGCGACACAAAATTGGTATTGTTCTTGGAGTTGCTGTTGGGTATTTCTTTTTAGAGGTGAGACATCCGTGCTCAAAGGGAAGGGGCCTGCGAGCCCTCCACTGGGCTCCTGAAAGGCCCTCGGCACAGAGGTGACAAATCTCCAAGCTACACTAAGGACCAGACCAGAGCTCCATTCGCAAGCTCGCAGCCATAGACTTGGGTGCTGAGTTCAAATTCAAGCCATGTTCTGCTGATTTTCCCCTCCTGTGAGGAGCATCAGCTGTCGGGCAGCAGGGATAAGCGCGCCTTGACGTTGGAAGGTGCATAACACAGAACATGCTGTTTAGGAACAAGTGTGGAATGGCAGACAGAGGCTGTCTCGGTGGCAGGTTCTGCAGCTCCAGAGCTGTGAAGTTTTGTGGTTTGTGTTTAGTTTTGTGTGATCTTGGGTAAGTAACCTCTCTGTGCCTTAGACTTTCGTTAGCCACGCCCCCTAGTTCTTGCAAAGGTGAGATCAGCAGTCACGTTCTCAGGGGCCCACCACGTGAGCTGGAAATGGGTGTCCCGCATGAAGACCTGCTTGCTTACCCTGAAGATGCCAGCACCATCCTTCAGTAAGCGGATGGACAGATACATAGTCAGCCAGACAGCACATTCTCATTTGCTGATAAGAAATGAGATGCATACGGGAGCTACCCTAACAAGAAGGCATTCTGTGCTGCATCCTGAGAAAGGTCCATGGTTGCTAGGGACTGTTGAGGGAGGAACACACAGGGTGCAGAGAGTTTCAGGGACAGGAAGACCTTTTCTGTATGTTCACACACAGAATGTCCCACGGGACATAACACACCAAGAGGGACTCTCCTAGGAGCTCGAGAGCCCAGAGGATGGCGGGTTGAAAGCATTAGTGTCTGTTCACCCATCTTAACAGATCAGTATAAAGTGTTGATATTCTGGGAAGTTGGGGAGAAATGAGGAGAAAGAGGCCCATAGGTACCCTCTGGGTGTCTTGGAGAAGCCCAGCAAATGGCTGCAGAGGGACAGCTGGGGCCTAAGCCATCCCTGGGAGTCCATATCTGCATGAGGCTAGTTAGGCTCCTCCTGAATCAGTGAGGAGGTATATGGTGGGGAGGGGCGAGCATGGCCCTTTCAGGCAACAGAATCCTCCTGTCCTTGCTTCGGGTGATGGTGGCTCCTTAGAAGTCTGAGTCTCAATGACCTTGGCCTAGAATCTTAAAATGGCCCGAGAAATGGACAGCTAAGCCCAGAACTAGATCACCAGTGGAGCTTGGGTGTGGGAATGGAGGCAAGGGGTGGGCAGCTTGTCTGAGGACAAAGATGTAATCTACAATCCCTGCTCAGGGTGCCCCACCCTGCTTTTTGCTCAGTGGCACACGCACATAGCATTTTTTTTCTGGCCTTAGAGAGGTGTGTCCCTGGGCAGGGTAAATCTAAGTCCCAGCAGATATGACCTGGGGTTGTGGAGAGAAGGGGAAAGGCCATTTAGACCCTCCCATACTCCATAATATCCCCTCCAGCAAGCAAGGGAGAGTCGGTGTTATCACACTGAATGGCAGTTTAAGTCTGGAAAAGGAAAAGTGCTTTAGATACAAAGAATCCAAGCACAGCACCGTCTTGTGTCTCCCATGCCAGCGCATCTCCGCTTCTCCCCTGTGGGGTGAGGTGTGAGGAGCATTGATGACTCAAGAAGCCCAGCAGGCTCTCTGTGCCTAAGTCCAGTCCTCCTAAGTCTGTTTATGACCATGACTGTGGGGTCCCCTGGTGGTGGCCCCTAGCCCTGCCAGGTTCTCTGGCCTGTGGGGCTGCTGAGGCAGGTGTCAGGCGGGGGTGGGGGCTGCTCTGAGCTCAGACAGAACGAGATGTGTTGGGGCGATGTGGGTACAACACTTCTCTGGCTTTGGTGAGCTCTCTGCCCTTTTTATCTTCATCTTATTTCCCAGGGTCTGAGTCCTGATACTCATTCTTCCCTATTAACCTACTTTCCAGAAAGTTCTATCTCCACTTGGGTGTCCAGTGTGACAGTCAATTGTTCTTTTTCTCAGAGCAAAAGATCCTTTCAGACAGAAGGGAAGTCGTGTTCCCTGAACCCTGCCCTCTAGGATCATAGTGAAGACTTGCCTAGGGTATCAGCAGGTGTAGAGAGGGCGGGGCTCCTCCCGTTGAGGTACTGAGGTGTTGCTGGAAGATGGCTGCTTTGAAGTGCCCACCTCACCTGTCTCCTAAAACTGGTTCCTACCCAACATGCAACAGTTGGGGATCACAGCAGGCCACTTCTCAGAGTGCAAGGGGAGATTGTTTGAAGGTCACCTAGGGTATCAGGTAAAAGGTGACTTAGCTATGCCAAATGTGCACGTAGCTCCCCTCCAGTACCACCCATTTCTGGGGGGTAGGAAAGCTCTCAGGGCTCTTCCTGGATCAGCCATTCTGTTCTCCGCACAGGAGATGATGAGTCAGTGGAAACTATCTTGAGGAGGTCACCAATGCTGTCACAGGCCCAGAAGAAACACTGCCTGCCTCGGCACACCCCAAAGACTCTCCCTGATGCTACCCACTGCAGGATAGCGTTTCTAAAATATTCCATGAGCACTCTGTCTCGTGAGCATGGGTTTCTGCACACGTGTGGCCATCTCTACTGCAGGCCAAGAGAGAAAGGGACTGCCATTTGTCACTGACCTCCAGAATACTTCCTGACCCTGAGTTCCTGAGGCAGCAGATGGACTGCAGAGGGTGGGAGGATGGGGAGGACCCAAAGTGTGAGCGCAAGGATGGGGAGGACCCAAAGTGTGAGCGCAAGGATGGGGAGGACCCAAAGTGTGAGCACAAGGATGGGCAGGACCCAAAGTGTGAGCGCAAGGATGGGGAGGACCCAAAGTGTGAGTGCAAGGAGAGCTGCAGAGGCGGGAAGAGCAACAGTTAAGACATGAGTCACCAGGTCTCAGAGGAGCAGAGGGCACACATGTGCAGCAGAAACATGGGCAGAGAGAGCTGGGCATCTATGAAGTCTCCATTCCACCGCTGCTACATTCTGGGAAAGGATGCTGTGGGGCTGGCGTCTGGACCCAAAGAAACCTCTAGGAGAGGAGAGGAACTGGGCCAGGCTGAAGCCATCTTCTGCTTCCTGCTTCCTCGTGTCTACTTCCAATTCAGCCAGGACTAAGGAACCCAGTCAGCTCAGCACATGTGGCCCCCAGGAGGCTTATTCATCCCAGGTTGAACCCAATGGGTAAAAGAGCCAAAGCCAGTGGCTGACTGGCACCTCTTAACATCTAGCCCAACGAGAACACTACATAGCCAGTTTAGGAGCTCTCCAGGTTAATGAAGCCTCTTATTAACTCTGTGCCTCCCAGTTCGCATCATGCCTGTCATCTTTTGTACGTAAGTGACATGCGAATGATATTGCCTACAGTTTCTGATCTCAGTCTTCTGTTTCCTAGTGGAATGAAGAATTAGGTATTCTTAGGAAGTAATCCGGGAGTACTGGAGTGAAGCTCATTTGGTAGAGTACTTTCCTAGCATTGCACAAGGCTCAAGCCTTAGCATCCAGTAACTTAGCATGGTAGCTCATATCTGTAATCCCAGCACTCGGGAGACACAATGAAGATCAGAAGTTCAAAGCTACCCTCAGCTACATAGAAAGTTTGGGATCAGCCTGGGCTACATGAGAACTAGTCACATTAAAACCAGAAACTGAACCAACACATGTGAGTATAAAGTCTCCTGAGATTGTTTTTTAACATTTCCCCAAGCTTTCATTATTTTACCTCTGTCTAACTCAACAATAAATAAATATAAATATATTTTTTAAATTACCAGCTTTTTTTTTCGTTCTCTTCAAAGCTTCAATTCAGTTTTCACAGAAGCAACTTTTCTTTTGCAGCAGTATTTAAGTGATTTGTATACTATTTAATTAAATTGCATAATTACAATAGCAAGTTTTACTGGCATAAACAGGTTTGGGCGCTAAGCCAGCTGTTGCAGGGAGGCACTGGGCTCAGCTGCTAGGAGCAGACGTGGGGAAGTTTTTGGATAGCCGCCTGCCTGATCCGAACGTTCCTCCAGCTGGAGGTATCAGTCACAGGGAGTGGGGGATGTTGGTAGATCTGGCAAGGTGGTCATTACGGCCAAGATGAAAGTTAATTCTCCAGGGTCTCCTTGTACCGGGGGAATCCTCCTCCCAGTTCCTCCTTTGCTTGCTGAGACAAAGCCCACTCCATGTACACTCTGCCCAGCCCTGCCTGCTACACTGAAGACCTGCTCCCAGGGAGCGGTCTGCAAGGGTCTTTCCAACGAGCTCTAGAGCTTCAGTGACAAATGACAGCTCAATGCAGCTGTCTCTCAAGCCAGTGGGTATCTCTCCCCGAGGACCCCCACTCATATCATTCCAGGAATATTCAGTAAGGAGTTGGGGGATGGGGTCAGTGAGCCATCTACAAATCCTAAAATCTAGGTATCCGGGTTATGCCCTACACACACACGTCCTCTAAAATGCTGCTGTGGGCTCACCTGGGTTTTTAATCCCTCAAATTCCTAAATCCCTTTTACTGTGGGATACCATACTTCCTCACTCCCTAGCAGAGCCATTTTTTTCATATGAGTAGCCTTCCTTACCTCATGGGCTACACAGCTAGCCCAACTACCATCTGGCCAGCCAATCAACTGGCCAGTGTCGTCAGGAGAGGAAATGCTTGCCAGGACAGGTCCATGGTAGTTGTACTATTTTAGGGTGCCTACCACCCCCCCTTTCCTTTCGGTAAGATAATCGAAATTTCCTTTTTGGTTACTTTGCTACATGCCCTTAAAGCCAGTGTGCTTCAGAGGTAGGCCGTGGTTAAATTGAACCAATCAGTTCATCTCAATTTTATCATGAGATTCAAAGACATGTTTTCTGGGGGCTTCTAGAGAAGAAGCCATCACTAATAATGCGGAAGGGGCCTGCAAGGCCTGGAGCTGTGACAGCCTTTTTGTTATCGGAAGGAGCCCAGAGGACAGCACTGGAAAGGTCACAGAAGAAAGGAATTGAAGACTTCATTACTCTGCCTTTGCATTTCTCACTGGAGTCAATGAAAGGCCTTCCCCCACCCTCTGTTTTTTTTTTTTTTTT
>JAQHUG010000004.1:14041235-14073079 GCA_028555095.1 Dicrostonyx torquatus
TTCCTGGAGGCTACCCCTCTCAACTGTTTTAGCTAATTCTTGCCTGAACCTCAGTTCCTGGAGGTGACCCCTCTCAACTGTTTTAGCTAATTCTTACCTGAACCCTGGTTCCTGGAGGTAACCCCCCTCAACTGTTTTAGCTAATTCTTGTGCTCTTGGCTGGAGGATTTCCACACAAGACGGTGGACTAGTCAGTTAGGGGTGCTATAACAGAACACCACAGACCAATAGCTTGGACAACAAAAGTTAGCCATTGCAGGGGTATAAATCACAGTGGGGATATGGTACAGGTCACAACATGGTAGGGTTCATTTCCAAGATGTCTCCCTCTTAGACATTACCCTCAGTGTCCCACAGTGGAAGAGTGCCTTCTCTCCATTTCACTCCTATCCTTCCTCCTTTAGATAGTCCTGGCCTTTGTCTTGTCCCATGCTTGTCACAAAATCAGTCACCAATGTCCACAGCAGGGCACGCACGCTGGTACTGCTGGTGAGGGAGCCACATAAAAATGTCTCCTTCCTGTGAACCTTTTTCATTTTCTCTAGCGTTAGACATGGTTCCATAAACACCTGTGTCCACAGAAGCTGCCCCGTTCCCATCCTTCACTTAATCCTGACTGGGTGCTGCACTGCCTCAGGCACCTTCACCAGGGAGTTCTCCAGCGGACCTGAACACTGTTTTCTGTTCCCCCAACCACCGCAAAGAAAGTGGCTATGGGAGCCACACCTGCCACAGTATGTACTCTCTGTGGCTCTCTCAATCTCCCTTTGTCATGAAGGCCCAAGTGGCTATCCTATTGCCCATCTCTTCCCGGGCCCTCTCGCCATCAGGGCTGCTGATGTGCAACTGGAAGCCCCTTTTGCTAAGAAACCTGCCATCTCCGTGGGCTCTGGGTTGAGTAGGGAAGCGTGTTTCATTACTACAACCCTACTCTTGTTTCCAGGTTGGTGTAGCCATAGCAAGGGCTGCTGTGGGCACCACGTTGGAGACCACTCTGTCTGCAATGGCCTGCTTCTCCCGCTCTCTGCCTGGTCCATTTGTTCAGAAGTGAACAGTAAGGACAGAACAGGCCAGACAGGTTGAAGGCATTGCCCTGAGGTCTTCTATTAGACGCCTGCATGGTGTTTGCCCACGCAGTCTGGAAGCCAGTCCTGGGGTCTATTCTCAAACGTCTCTGGTATTTTCCGTGTGTGTCTTCCTTCTTCTGGGTGGGTCCTCCAGCTGGCCATACCACCCTGACAGTTACCCAGTCCTTCCCTGCCTGTCTCCACCTCAGGATCGTCACATTCTGACAGAGCCCTTCAATTCTAATGCGCAAACCTTCCTCTGCTCCTTCAATGTCTGCCATTCTGTGTGCCTGTCCCTATCATCCACCCAGGGACTTTTAATAACCTCTTTATGACCTCTGGTCTCATTTCATGGCAATCTCATCTTCTGTCATCTCTGGGGAGACCCGAGTTACAGTTTGGAAGTTTTCCCCCAGCCCCGGATGGTGGCTCCATTCCTTCCCAATCCTTGTTCTTTTGCTTTCACTCCCCCTCTCTGCCTCCCTCCTTTTCTTGTTTCTGTAACTATCAGGTGGTCCTTAACCATCAAACATGTTTAAGATGAGACACAGCCAGGAAGACGCTCAGGTGGGTCACACCCCTTCTGTGGTCACTTTCATGCTCCCATGTCAAAAGCTCTGTAAGCAGCCATGGAGAGAGAACCTGTGTGACTGTTATGTGTGCAAGATGGAGAAGGCAAATCTAACCAACATTGGCCCATGTGCCTCCCCAAGCAGGACACAGATGGGACATCTGACCCCAACACCTGGGTGTGCCATCCAGTCCTCAAGGCTGGCTGATCACTGGCCTGCTACTACCATTTCCTCATGTGAAAATGGGACCTCAATCAGCCGTGATGTGCTAGCATCTGCCTGGTCTTACAGTAGCATAGTATGCCATGTTTGGTTGGGAGGTCTGCTCTTTTCTGAGGGGAGACAGAGGGAAGGAGGGAGGATCTGGAGGAGAGGGGATGTGGGGGAAGACTGGGGGAAAGGGAAGGGAGGGAAACTGCAGTCTGGATGTAATATATGAGAGAAGAATTTAAAAAAAAATAAAGAAAGAAAATGAGACCTGATGAATCCTCCAGCAGAAAGGTGTCCTTTGGCAGGAAATGAATTACTGTATGCAAAACCACCTCAGATAAGCATTAGACAGGCCATGCCCCTGCAGAGCCATGATCCAAAGTCACCAGTTATCTAGTCTCAGCTGTGCTCAAATTCTATACAGGAACATGAAAGTGGGGACATAAGTCAGGTTCAGTGATAGGTGCCCATGGTTACAGTTATGTGGCAGGCAGTGGGGGGTGGAGGTGCAGCAGATGGATTTAGAACACCCTGGGGAACAGTGCAAGACTCTTTCATAGAAAACGGGTGGGTCCTCGATGGGAAAGTCCACTCCCATTGTCCGAAAAGGCAGCAGATACGGTGCCAGATGCTGGAGAGAAGTATCCATGTGTGGCTCTGCCGTGGTAACAGGCAGAGCACAGCAGGACCTATCGGGGCGCAGCTCTGCAAGCCCAGAGCAGATCAGGGCGCAGCAATGCAGGGTTTTGCACCGGGACAGGTGCAGGCTCCTTCCAATGCCAGATTGGAGACAAGCATCCGAACACCCCTTGAGTCAAGGAAAGCCTTGCTATTCTAGTAGGTCAATTCAAGTGAACACTTCCCCGTAAGTATCCTCTGCTCCCAATGGCACAGACAAGGCACCCATCCTTCAGAAGCCAGACTCTGAGCACCTGAGGGTCTTCTATGTCGCAATTAGACTTTAAACGTGAGAACAATAATTCTCATGAAGGGAATTCCCACCTTTTCCTGAAAAAATCTTGAAGTGCCTAGAAACAAGGCCTTAGCGGGGGACTGAGATTCGGGGACTGCCAAGCCACACAGGAGGGGATTCTCTTGCAGCCTTGTAAAGCTAATAACAGTTTTTCTGTTGCCCGTGCTATGATGGCACCCTGGCTCTGGCCTGCCCTGACCATGCTCCCGCGAGTCCCTGGAGACCCAGGGACTCAGGATTCAGATTTGCACATAGCCCTCCGTCTCTTTGCTAGGATCCTGTCCTCCTTTTACATAACCTCCAGGCCATCTGTCTTCTCTCAGGCTTCTCCCCACTCCCCATCATAGGCAGCCCTAAGCACCTCTTCCTTTAAAAAGGGGGTTGTTGTGAAACATTCTAGACACATGAAAAGGCAAACAATGTGGCATAACACCCGCAGGCGCACCACCACAACATAAATGAGAAGTGGTCCTCAAACACCAGGCCCCGCCCCTTCGGTGACCGCACATTAGCGCCCTCTCCCATTCTTTCAGGAAGACCTTCACAGAGATGCACACACAGCAGGTCAGAAGAGAGCCGAGAGCTGAACTAGGCACTGGAGACCCCTGTAAGTGCCAGGAATTGGGGAGGGACACTTTGCCCTCCACTTAGACCCAAGTAGGCAGCTCTGGAATCTAGGGGACCCACCTGTGCAGCGGTGTGGACTGCTGAGACCCAGAAGGCTGGGTGTTTACAGAGGCAGAGAGACCAGTCAAGACATTCCAGGTGACACTGCCTGGCTTGGGCAGAGAAGGGAGTCAGCGAGACAGACTCTCCATCAGGCCCTCAGCGGTGGAGGGTGTGTCCCTTCAGGAGCCCTTGATGACTGACTGCTTCCGTCCCTCCCTGTTCCTGGAAGTGGACAGAAGGGCAGTGCCTGAGCAGTGTGGAAAATGGCTTGCTGGATACCCTCTGGTGGCAGCAGAATAGAGACGAGAGGCTGAATCACCAAGATGAACAGGTGGCAGAAGCCAGCTGGCAGAGAAGGACTGGAGCGCCTCCTCACCTGGGCTGTGTGCAATGAACGGAGCAGGCGCCAGGGAAGTCCAGGCTGCTCAAACTTGAGTGGGGCCTTGGGAGTTGCAAATGGCTTCTACAACTAAGAAATTGTGTTCCTCAGGTCTCAGGGCTTTCCTCTCGTCTCAGTAGCCCACTTTCCCCTTGAGAATGCCTCACCTTCCATTTCTTAATAAGCTGCTTCTTTTTCTATTTCTAAGTGTGTGTCCCCCTTTGTCATAGAATTGGAACCCTCCGAACTCAGATCTGCAGCCCCGCTCTAGGCATATCCTTCCATTTCCTTTTCTTCATCTGTTTTGAATACGGACCAAACACCTAACCAGGCTTTCTCTGAGACTCTGGGCTTTTTCTGTTTTTCTGACCTCCAGTTCTTCTGACCCATTCCAGCTGCCATGCCTTCCTCGCTATGATGGGCTGTAATGTCATGGCCTCCTCTTCCTGCAGGATGCTGTGCTATCGTGGACTGTAATGCCATGGCCTCCTCTTCCTGGAGGATGCTGCACTATCATGGGCTGTAACGCCATGACCTCCTCTTCCTTAAGGATGCTGTGCTGTCATGGGCTGTAACTCCATGGCCTCCTCTTCCTGCAGGATGCTGCACTATCATGGGCTGTAACTCCATGGCCTCCTCTTCCTGGAGGATGCTGTGCTATCGTGGGCTGTAACTCCGTGGCATTCTCTTCCTGGAGGATGCTGTGCTACCGTGGGCTGTAATGTGCTATTGTGGGCTGTAATGCCATGGCCTCCTCTTCCTGCAGGATGCTGTGCTATCGTGGGCTGTAACTCCATGGCCTCCTTCCTGGAGGATGCTGTGCTATCGTGGGCTGTAATGCCATCACATTCTCTTCCTGGAGGATGCTGTGCTATCGTGGNCATTCTCTTCCTGGAGGATGCTGTGCTATCGTGGACTGTAATGCCATGGCATCCTCTTCCTGCAGGATGCTGTGCTATCGTGGGCTGTAATGCCGTGGCATCCTCTTCTTGAAGGATGCTGGAATTTACAGCCTACCTGTCCTGTTGCTTTTCTCACAAATTCTAACAAAATTGTTCTCAAGCATCCCTTGGTGCCTGTTTCTATCAAGCTCCTATCAACAAGACTAAGAACCCAACACAGAACCTGGTTCTTCTGGTAGTGCTCTCACATGGCTGCAGCCGCTGTCCCAGAAGGTCAAGGGTATTAAATGAGCTGGAGTTCCATGGGTCTGGCACCTACACCTCAAGACAGAGGAGGAAGTTCAAGAATAGGATAACCCCTGCCTTAAATCCAAAGGGGCCTGCAGATTGTCCCTAAGCCTGCCGAAGTCTCTGCCCGCTTGATCTTTCACGTTGTCAGGCCCTGCCCTTACTATGCCTGTCTATGATCCTTCATCAGACCATGGAGGACTGTCAAGACCTCTGAGAGCAAGATTTAGAAAGGCCAGACACATGGCTGGCATCTTTGACTATGCCCAGAGCACCTTTACCCCATTCCTGCCCACATCCCCCAGGCCTATGAGTTTGAACACTTGGTCCTCCGTTGACACCACTCTTTGGGAAGCTTGTGAGTAGGAACTTCAGAACATGGAGCCTCGCTGATAGAGGCTTCCAAGTGCAACCTTGAAGGATAGCTCACCTCTGATTTCAGATGAGCTCTCTGCTTCTTGACTGGTGTCACATGACAAGCTGCCGCTATAAGTTCTGGTCACCATGTGCTGACCCACTCCAGCTGCCACGCTTTTCCTGCTATGACGGGCTGTGACACCATCGCAGTCAACCAAAGTAAATTTCTCCTTCCTTACATTGCTTTGGTCAAGGATTCTGTCATGGCAACCAGGACAAGAACTAATACAAGTAGTGACAAACACATGGAGGATAAAACCAAAAAAAAAAAAGCCATTTTTTTTAAATCACATTCCCTTAGTAAACACCCAAGGAGTAAATCCAATAAAATATTGGCACACCTTCTACTGAGAAACACAAAACAACACTGACTCAAATAAATAACGGGATTATGATACCACAGACCGAAAGCAGTGATAATATGTCTATTTCCTCCAGTCTGATCTGTAGATTCAGTGCAATGCTTACTGAAATCCCAGACTTATGACCGGGTGCATGTGCACATGTGTGTTCACATGTGTGCGCAAGAGTGGAGAGTCTGACAAGTGATTCTAAAATGAAGTGAAGTTCGAAGGACACAGGCTACCTAAGGCCACCGCGGACATGACCAGATGACAATACTTCTGCCACAAAGCTACAGAATGGGCAGAGTGATGTGGGGTCTATGGAAGAGGACAGAGAAACAGACAATTTCTTATGGTGACTTAGACCGAAGGCTCCACTCCACTCCAGAGGGAAAAGATGTGTTTGCAGTGAACAGTGCTGAGCCAGTGGGATATCGACATTAAAAATAAACATCGAGCTCTACTTTATGCTAAAGAAAAATTAATTTGAGAGGGAATGTAAGCCTAAACAATATAATAACGCTGTAAGAGAAACCTTGGAGAATCTATCCAAGACCTTGAAAGGGAGAAAAAGTCCCTTAGCAGCACAGAAAAAGCGATAGCGATTAGTGCAAAGACTGACAAACTGGGCTTCATTTAAATTAAGAATGTCTGTTCATTAAAAGGCAGCATTAAAAAAAAAAATAAAAGAAGGGCCACGTAGTGAGAAAAGGTTGACAGCAAAGAACTCATCCATGTATACCAAGAAAGATGACAAAGTCATTGATTTTTAAAACAGGGAACGTTTGGATAGGCTTTTCACAAAAGAGGATAGCAGAGTGTCCCATAAACACACAACTGCGTGGATGAAAAGCATCAGGGTCACAGTAACACGTCACACTCTGGCCAAAAAAAGCAAAGTAAAGTATCAGGGCTGTTGAGGATGGACAGCACTCGGGACTCTCCAAATCCTGGGAAGAGTATCAATCAACACGGATTATTTGGGATCACTTATAGAAGCTATAGAGACTTGTACCACATGAATCCACATTGGAGTATGAAGCAAGCAGAAAGACATGTATGTACACAAACAAGAAAACCAGCCGTAAATGTCTTCATGGAACCTCAAATGAGACGTGATCCAAATGCCCATAAATGATGGAACTGGCTAGACACCATTGAATACTATGGTAATGAGAGTGAGTCCTGGCGTTGTCTACAGTGTGGCTAGGTCTCAGGGGTGTCATCAGGGAAATACAAAACAGATGAACATGACGGGACTCCTCTTAGGCTGTGTTCAAAACAGCAGCGTTGTCATGTAATGGAGTCAGGATAGCCACTGTGGAGAGGAGACTGACTTGTAAGAGGCAAGAGGGAGCTGTCTGGAATGGTAAGGCCATTTTAGAACATGGTTACGGTTTGATTCTGAGAATGTTTTTCTATGTACAAAGTCAGCATGCTAAACATGTAAGATTTGGACACTTTTATCAAAAGGGTGCGTTTGTTGGAGGGTATCATGAGGAGAGACAGGGTCACCATTAGGGGCAGGATGAACAAATGCCACACAAGACAGCTGGCCTCCATGACCTGCCTTGTGTTCAGAAGTCCGGGGGAACAGAGCAGAATTCTAACCGAAAGGGTAATGCCCAGGGGGCAGTGTAACATGAGGTCCTGCTAGTTGGGGTTTCTGTCCTGCCCAGTTCCCACAGCCAGTAAGTCCCAAAGAAAATCACACAGAGGTCTCCAGAAGATTATAAACTGATTGGCCCATTAACACAGGCTTCTTATTAGCTCTTATAACTTATATTAACCCATTATCCTTATCTATGTTAGCCACATGGCTCAGTACCTTTTTCAGCGGGATAGGTCACATCCTGCTTTTTCTGTAATCTGGGCAGAACTAGGAAAGAACTTCCTTCTTCCCAGAATACTCCTGTTCTCATTGCCCCACTTCTACTTCCTGTCTGGTTTTCCCGCCTATACTTCCTGCCTGGATAATGGCCAATAAGTGTTTATTTAAAACATGATTGACAGAATACAGACAATTCTCCCACACCACTTCCCCCTCTTTTTTTTTTAAACAAAGGAAAATATCCATAGTCCATTTTTGGGGAATGTGGGCATGGTATTCCAGGCTACTTCCTGCTGGTTGGGGGCACTGATAATCTTATGGGGACCTAAAGAATTTAGAGTTATGATCAAGTTCTGACTAGAGTATCCTGTGAGGCTTGATCATCTCAGGCAGCATCTTGAATCTGTTTTGGATTCAGACATCCAGGCCATCTGTTCCTACCAGAGATTTCTCAGGTGGTTTTCCTCGATCAAACCTGATTTTTCTGAACTCAGAATGAATCCATAGCCTCTTAATCCCAACTGGGCAGCTCCCCAAATACTATGGCAACCTCACCAGTATCTACTCCACTTCGAAGGGACAAAGACGTGAGAGTGGCTACCCTGGGCCATGATGCTAAGCTGCCTCCATAGGACCTGACCACAGACAGACATTGGGGATTCCAGTGGTCAGTCCCTGCTTTGCATCAAGTTTGGACTACTGTAGAAGAAGCTAGTGAAGTGAATTTTCTTCTCTTCCTTTTAAAAAACTGAGATGTACAAACTCAGTTACCTCAACTTTTTATTCCCCAAGAGACAGAAGCAGAGATATATCTCTGCTGACCCCTGGCCTGGGTGGGGCCTTACGGAGTAAGAGACTTGTGGCGTTATAGTTCATTTAACTTGCAAGCTCCTGAACACCTCTGCCCACTACAGGTGGAATGTGTCAGCTGTCCCAGCAGGGCTTGGCCAACACTTCTCATAGGCCACGTCCTGGCTCCCTGGCCTGCTCTACAAACCTTGTCAACCTTAGCTCACCCACCTCATTTTAAGACTTGAAGTCATAAAAGGATCACTTCCGGTGCCACTTCCTTGTTCTTCCTTCCCCCATTTAATTTGTGATTTGCTGATATTTGTTTGCCTTTAGCAGTCTGGCGGTCTGGCTCTCCTCCCCCACCCCTGTGTCTTCTGTGAGGGTGTCTCTGTCGTCTGTTTGGCTCTGCTTTCCATCTGTCCTGCGAGCAGTGTGGCGGTGCTCCACATTCTACGGTTTAAAAATAAAGTCGGAAAAGTAACAATCAAATAGACAGCCGCCTGCAAAAACAGCAGCTGTCGCCCCTAAGGGAAAATTTGAAGCATCCCCTGGATGTATTTCTAGAGAGACGGCTATTATGGAGCGAGAAGGAAGAGGCCCAGCCAATGGGAATTCTTCAGGGCTCTCTGCTGGAGAGGTAATAGTGGATGCTCCAGGCACCTGTTGCTCAGCCCTCTGACTGGAAACGAGAGTGAGCAAGCGAAAAGGAGCCTCAGAGGCATCCAGCCTCTGAGTTTTATATCTTGACCAGAGAGCAAATCATCTGCATTTGCTTAATTATGTAGAGATGTGTTGTATTTGTTTTACCTTGCCTGCCTAAGGCACCTGATCGATCTAATAAAAAGCTGAATGGTTAATAGGTAGGTAGGAGAGGGATAGGCAGGGCTGGCAAGCAGAGATATAAGTAGGAGGAGAAATCTAGGCTCAGGAGAGAAGAAGGAGTAGAGAACAAGGGAGAAAGAGAGGGACAAGTCTGGGACCAGAAGTCAGGCAGCCTCCAGCCAGCCAGACACAATAAGCAGGAAAGCAAGACATACAGAAAGCAAGCAAGAAAGGTTTTTAAAAGCCCTGAAGTAAAAACACAGATGAAGAGAAACAGGTTAAGTTATAAGAGCTAGCAAGAAATGAGCCTAAGCTAAGGTCGAGCATTCATAAGTAATAATGAGTCTCCGTATCATGATTTGGGAGCTAGTTGGTGGCTCAAAAGAAAGGCTGCTACAGAACATAGATTAATAAAGACAGGTTAATTAAGTTCTAAGAGCTAGTTAGGAAAAAGCCCAAGCTAAGGCCAAGAATTCATAATTAATAATAACTTTCTGTGCTGTTATTTGCAGTCTGACAATCCCCATGAGAAAGTACTACTACAGCAAACCGTATCTTAAGGAAAAATCCTGTAGAAGATTAGCTCCCAGTGATAGAGGCTTTCTAATATTCACAAAGCCCTGGGTTAGCATAGAAAATTAAGTATTTAATTTGTATAAATTAAGTATAACATTTGGTGAGTGTGGTGGATCATACCAATAGGCCCAACACCAGGAGACTGAAGCAAGGGAATTACTGTGAGTTTGGGGCCAGTCTGGGCTACAGACTGAGACCATCTCTCAACTTCCTTTCACAGAAATCAATATAAGTCTATAAAGTTCACATAGAGAGATCCAATATAATCAACTCAGTACTGAAGAAGAAGAAGAAAATAAAGTTATTGGAGGACTGAAACCACCCAACTTTAAGACTTGCTGTAAAGTTAGTGTGACATTGATAAAGGTAAGGCAGTGTGATGTGGATGAGACCATTGACAAACATATCAGAGAAACAGAACAGAGAGCTTAGAAACAGGACACCTAAATGAACTGTTTTGACAAAAGAGCCAAGGCAATAAATACAACGGATAAACAGAGACTGTTAACCAGGGATGCTGTAACAACTGGACACCCACAGATGATGACTTTAGACGTGGAGCTTACAATCTTCACAAAAACTAAAACAGACCGTAGGCATGAAATCAAAATGTAAGATCACAAAAAAATGCACAAGGTAACAGGAGAAAGCGTGATGAACTTGGGTATGGCCGTGAGGGCTCCTTACAAACTGAAGATTCAACACGTGAAAGACTGAGAACCTGAAGCTCGGATGAAAACTGCTCTCCGAACACCACCACCAAAAGACTGAGAAGACAAGCTACAGATGGGACGGGAGTATCGTGATGATATTTTGATAGAGAGTGTCATCCAACAAACACCAAGATTCTTAAAAATCCACCATAAGAACAACAAAAATGGGCAAAATGCATGAAGGAAGACATGCAGATGGCAAGCGTGTTAGCTAGCTTCTCCCCACTGTGACAAGCCACAAGAGAAGCAATGTAAAAAGGGGGAAATCTTGTTTTGACTCAGCCCATGGTCACGTGACTTTATTGCCTCTGGGCCTGTGGTGAGACTGAACACCATGATGAAGAGCAGGAGGTAGGGCAAAGCTGCTTACCTCACGACCATCTAGGAGGGTGGAGGTGGCGAGGGGGCGAGCCTGCAAGAGTATGCACATGCACTGGGCATGCCCCTAGTGACCTATTTCCTTCATCTCCACCCTGCTTCCTACAGTCTCTGTCACCCAATAAGGGCCCACTCAGCTATGAGCCCATCAATAGATGAACCCAATGATAAGGTTAGATAGAGTCATCATGACCCAGTGACCCTACCTTTGAACATTGCTGCATTGGGGAACAAACCCTCAACACATGAGTTTTAATGGAAGATTCCAAATCCAAATTGTAACTCAAGAAAGCACATGAAAAAGATGGACAACACCATATGCCACTAGGGAATTAGAAATCAAAACAAAAAGGAAATGTAGCATAGACACACAGAAATGGCTCAAATCAAAATACCCCCAATGTGGAATCATGGCGAGGATGTGGAACAATATAAACTATCGTCTGCTGCCGGCAAGACTGCAAAATGGAGGCCTGGGGAGATTCAGTCAGTATGGATCCTGTCGCACAAGCATGAGGATCAGACTTTGGAACCTCAGGATCCACATAAAAGCCAGGCGTAGTTGTCTGTGTCTGCAACGCCATTGCTAGGAGGGCAGAGAGAGGTGGATCCCTGGATATCACTGGGCTGTCTAGCTAAGCCAGCATACTCCAGGTTCAGTGTGACTCCCTGTCTCAAAGAATCCAGAGGAGAATGATCAAGAAAGACATCAACCTCATACCCCTATGAATGCCCATCTGTATGCACAGGGTACATGTACATATAACACACACACGAATGTAAAATGACAAAGTCCCTTTGAAAGATAGTTTGGCAGTTCCCTGATAAACCAAATACACTTTTACTATATGAGTCAGCCCATTTATGCACATAACCAAAAACTTATATACACACACAAATCTGCACATGAACATTTTAGCAACTTTTTTATAACTTCCAACTTGGAAGTAATCAAGATGTCTTCTGGTAGATGAAGGGGATATACGCCATAGAACATGTAGAATAGTGCAATATTATTGAATGCTGAAGAGAAGTGATCATCACCATCATCATCATTAACATCATCATCACCATCACCATCACCAGCACCATCATAACCATCACCATCATCACCATCACCATTATCATCATTAACATCATCATCACCATCACCACCATCATCATCATAGATTTATTTTGTGTGTTTGAGTATTTTGCCTGCGTGTATGTTTGTGCACCATGTATCTGCCAGGTGCCCATGGAGGTCAGAGGATGTTATCAAACCTCCAGGAAGTGGAGTTACAGATGGTTGTGAGAATTGAACCTGAGTCCTCTGCAGGATCAACAAGTACTCTAATCCACTCAGCAATCTCTCAGTCCCCTAGGGGTTTTTACTCTTGGCTACACAGCTGACTCTCTTCCTCATCCTCAAGCCATTCAATGTCAAGAAACCAACTAGACCAGAACAGCTCACTGCAGGGAATCCCAACGGGACCCTAACCACTCCTGAGAAAACAAAATGCCAAGAGGCAGCACTGAGGGTGCCAACTCCCCATTTTTCCCAGTGCTATAACATTTCTTTTAAAATCTATTTTCTAGGGGCTGGAAAGACAGCCCAGCAGTTAGAAACACTTACTATTTTTGCAGAGGGTCATTCTTAGCACTCACCTCAAGCTCACAACTCCAGAGACAGAGGACCTGACACCCTCAGGCCTCCACAGGCACAAAGCACACACAGTGCAAATAAACCCAGCTCTTCACCTCTCTAGACTCATTCCCCCCACCACATGTATCTACACAGGTAAAGCTAGATTTTACAAATGAGAGAGAATATGCAACATCTGTCTTTCTTTCACCTCCTCTATAATGCTCTCTCTTGCCCTTCCTTCCTCTACCCCTGCCCCCTCCTGTAGCGGAGGAGATCCACTCTTGCCTTCCCTGGATGGCTTCTCCCACAGGCATAGGGAGAGCGAGCAACTGCTATTGTATTTTCTCAATAACACCTCCATGTTTCTAGAACACCCTGCGCTCATTAGCATGTCATTACTCTTAACAGAAACACTTTAACTTATGCCAAATCCCAAAAGAAAGCAGCATATTTTCATCAACAGTAAAGAGACGGTGCAAAACCATGTGCTTTAGCTGAATTTATATGCCTATTTTCATTACAAAGTATATGTAGCATGAAATTTTGATCATTTTAACCATTCTAAAGTACACTCTAAATTATGTAGCAGTAAGTGCATATAGATTTCTACATAACCATCTCCTCCACCTTTCTCTACAACCTTTACATCTTCCAAACACACACACCAACCTTTAAAACTCAGAATGTCTCATATATAGATACATATGTGTATATAATATCAATATAAAATGATAAGTTAATTTTCCCTAAGATCTGTGCTAAGACCAATCTCAATTCCTCGGTCCTATTCATAGCCATCGTTTAATTTTCTTTCCTTAAATGGATTTATTAACATGTGGGAGTGTGTGTGTATGTGTGTGTGCACATGCGTGTGTGTATGTATGTATATGTGTGTGCAATTGTGTGTGTGTGTGTGTGTGTGTGTAGGCTAGAAGAGGGCATAGGTGTCTCCCTCCAGCACCCTCTGCTGATTCCTTTAGGCAGGGCCTCTTCCTGACTCTGGGGCTCCTGCCTTCTTGGCTAGGCCAGAAACCACCAAGTCCCAGTGATTCTCCTGCTTCCTCCCCCTTGGGAGTTGGGGTAACAGGTTCTCATAGGGATGCTTAGCTTGGTATACGCATGGCAGAAGCATGATTGTGGAGCAAGTACTCATAACTGCCGTGATCTCTCTCCAGCCTGCCTCATTCGACCATCACGTCAACAGGTCCCTGGAAGACCTTTCAACCATCTCCGTGGAATACAGATTCTTCTGCACAAGTCCCTTCGCAGGGAAGTACTTAATCTGGACCTAGGGAGCCTGGGATATAACTTCTCGCATTTCCACCTCACCTCAGCAGCTAGAGCACCAGTAAGCCATCTTCTGCTGATGGCATGTTGCACTAGGACTAGTTCTTGAGTCGCCATGCACACACTACAGTTCTTATCCCCCAACTCACTCTCGTCAAAAACTTCTGCCTCAGTTCGTCAGAGAAAATAATGATGACCATGACAGTGCAAAGACCCATGACATTTGATGCTGTACGGGGCCCAAATTCAAACACCTGCAATGATCATTCATTAGTCCCAACTGCCTCTCTGTGAGGCAGGGCCTAGGACTAGCCTTGTGTTCCAGCTGGGGACACTAATGTGTAAGTTTCTTCTTGGGTCACATAGTTGTAAACAGTAGAGAAATGACTCAGGTCGGGGCAGCAGGTTGCAAAGCTGTGTTTACAAATCTACACTGGAATTGTAGCCAACAGGGGCTACTAGTATCTGCATTTCCACAGATACCCGGGGAGCTTCAAATCACAAACGGATGTGACTACAGGGTGGGGAGGAGGGAATTCTGATCAGGGGGCCTGGAAAGCAGTGTCTCTGTCCTCAGCAGAGTGGATCTGATTACTGAAGTAGCAGAGGGGATGGGCAGGTCCCTGCTGGGTCCTGGGGTCAGCGCAGAGGGCAGATGAATGAGGAGATGGAAATGAAGACTTGTCAGGAGGGGACAGCAAATAGTCCAGATAAAAGTCCCTCCCTCCTCCCCCTTTTCTTCCATTCCTCCTATTCTAGTTTCCCACTTGTCTCTCCATGACACTATATTCTATTCCCCTCCCCCTTGGGAGAGCCTCTCCTCCCCCTGGTCCCTCACTAGGTACCTGACTTCCTTGGTTATTCAGATTGTAGCATTGTGAAAGCTTAAAAGCTAACATTCACATATAAAAAAAAACCCCAGAATATTTGCCCTTTGGGGTCTGAGTTACCTCACTCGGGGTGCTTGTTTCAAGTTCTATTCATTTACCTGCCAATTCTATAATTCACTTTTCTTACCAGGTGGATAATATTCCATCGTATAAATGCACCACATTCTCACTACCCATTCATCAGCTAAACATCTAGGCTGTTTCCAGTTTCTGGCTGTTATGGATAGAGCAGTAATAAATACTGCTGAGCAAATATCTCTGTTGTAAGATGCAGAGCCTTTGGGTACATGCCCGAGAGTGCTATAGTTGGATCTTTAGATCAGTTCCCATTTTCCTGAGGATCCTCCACATTGATTTCCATAGTTGTTGCACCAGGTTTCACTCCCTCCAGCAGCGTGTTAGAAGGCACTCTGCATGCTACTAGAGAAGAAAGGTAATAATGAGTATCCCCTAGCTACAAAGCCTGTGACCTACATCAGAGTCCTGCCTGCAGTACATACTGCTGTAATTGTGGCACATTTGTTATGGGAATAACCAACCACCTTTTTAAGAAATGGATTTAAGGCCTACTTATTTAGATGAAAACTTTACGTGATATTGCTAACGTGACCAAGAACTGAGACTTGCTAGGTCATGGGACTAGAATAAAAAACCAATAATATTATTCTGCTAAGAGAACATAGCAATGAAATGACCCCTAATGACATGCGGATACACCCATAGATCAGCGCCTCACCCAAGCCTCCTCAGAGAAGCTTATTCTGTAGTAGATGGAAAATAACACAAAGACTCACACCGGACAAGGTGAAGAAAGTGAGAGATTTTAGAGTAATCCATTCTAAATGGAATTTCTTCACCAGACCCCTCTGTCAAGGATCCACAGAGAAGAGGAGACAGAGAGCCAGAGGTGACAAATGGCCTTAGGAAACTGTATCTTCCAGATACAACAGGACTGATGCACACATGAACTCCCAGAGACCCTGGCAGCATTCATAGGATCTGCACAGGCTCAAGCCTAACGGAGCACCAATACTGAAAGAAGAAAGCAGACATAGTGCCCCACCACTAACCAAGACTATTTGCATAGGTGTACAAATATTGTAAACAGAAATAGGAGAATATTCAATATAATTTGAACTTGTATCAATATATAAGAATCTATATCAATGTAAATTGTCCAAAAATAATAGCTCATAAGTATTCACTGTATTACTCACTATTATTAGTGTGAGTAAACTCACACTAATCTACCTATTATCCCATTCAATTTTCCCTTTTTTTTTTTCTGAAGAGATTTTGGAGCCTACATAATTTCCACCCCCAACCCTATACCAGTAATAATGAACCCCTAAATGATGTCCCTAATCCTGAGGACAAATTTTGTTGGGAGAGGGGATATTGTCTTCTAGAATTACTTCCAGCTGTCATGGGGATGATGTTCTTTCTATGGGATCCTGTAAAAGTAAAATGATGGTTAAGTTTCAAGATTACCGTCTGGTATAATTGCAAATAGTCTCTGAATAGTTGATAGGGTTTTTCTGAGGTTCCTCAGAACAATGGCCTTGTATTCTGTAAAGATTTGTCACTTGTACTGGTTTAATAATGCTAATTGGCCAGTAGCTAGGGAGGAACTATAAGCAGGGCAACCAGAACAGGAGAATTCTGGGAAGAGGAAAGGCTCAGTCTACAGTCGTCACCTAGATGCAGAGGAAGCAAGACGATAATGTCTCATTGATAAAAGGTACCAAGACACATGGCTAACACAGACAAGAATTATGGCTTAATGTAAGAGTTTGTTAATAAGAAAACCTGAGCTAATAGGCCAACTGGTTTATAATTAATATAGGCCTCTGTGTGTTTCTTTGGGACTAAACGACTGCAGGACCAGGCAGGACAGAAACCTCTGTCAACAGCCATTCTCATGGCTGAGAAAGCTCACTGGACCACAGCAAGCATCTTGGAACTGACAGATCACTGTGCCCTGCTTACCATTAGAGGAGAGAGATGCCAGTGTGCTTGCCAGGAATGCCTGCCAGACATCTCCTATGGCTGGACCCTGACGAGCACCTTCGCCTGCCTTCTCCCAGTAATCCTGGGAGGCAGGTGTGCCTGAGGGTATCAGGGGATAAGCAGATAGACTTTTTTCTTTTACATCTCTCTTCTCTAGCTCCTGAGGAGGGAGTGCACTCCTGTCTCCCCTGAAGTGGCCTCTACAAACAACTAGATTATGTTATTTGAATTTCTTCTATCTCTTTGCTTCTAGTTTCTCCTTTGCCACAGGAAATTCAAAGGGTCCTGAAAGCCTTGGTGTTTTACTGAATATTAGTTGGTTATTGTTACTACCATTATTAGAATGGATAAAAATTGATAAAAGGAGACAAAATGACCTATTCTTAAAGTTTGGTTGATTCTCTCAGACTCTAGTGAAGTGGAAGTCCCATTTCCTATGTCCCGCTTCCCATGAGGATTTGCAGCAGGAATCCTTGTGCTAGTCTTTGCCCTGGGGACTAAAGGAGATTTGGGACGTGAGGGAAAGAAAAGGTACAAGCAACCTAGGAAGTATGAGACTGTGACCTCACTATTCAGCAATGTGACATTAAAATGCAACATTATGGTGACAAAATGGAGCACTATGATGTTACAGTGCACCATTGTGATGACATGATGGATCATTTGGTGGCCCAATGAAAGCTGTATGCCACAACCCAGCATTGTGATGTCATGATTGAGCACTGTGGTATCACTTTGTGACGTCACTATTCAGCACTGTGACATCAAAATTGAGCAATATAATAGAACAAAAGACACTGTGATGTCACTATTCAGCATTATGACATCAAAATAGAGCATTAGAGAGGCACAAAGGACATTATAATATCACTATTCAACTCTGTGACATCAAAATAGAGCATTGTAGAGGCGCAAAGAACATTATAATATCACTATTCAGCATTATGACATCAAAATAGAGCATTGTAGAGGCACAAAGGACATTGGGATACCACTACTCAGCACTGTGGGATCAGAATGGAGCATTAAAATGTCACGATTATGGCACAGAGTACTTAATGGCACAACGATTATGATATCACAATTGAGCATTGTGATGTCACAATGGAATACTAGAATGACACAATTTAACATTGTTGTAGACAAAAAGGAGTCTTTTCTCTCTCCTCTTCCCTCCCTTCTGAGTAGAGGGCACGAGTCTCAGGCAAACATCCTAAAGAGGGGGGTCAGTAAAGGCATCTGCTTCTTCTGTAATGAAAAATCCACCATTATGGTTCTATAATAAAGCCATGGTTGGGAGGAAATGAGGACCAAGTAGAGAGGGCAGTGGAGGAGCTGAAGAGAGCTGCATCTGAACCCTCAACAGGAAAATGATCTCGGGTCATGAATGCTGTCAGGACTTCAGCTCCTGAGCCTAACCAGCCAGCGAGGGAGGAGGGGCCACGAGGGCCATTCTCACTCTGGCAATGCAGAGCCTCCATGGCCACCTCTCACCTCCTTGCCTGCGTTGGCCTCCCTCTCCCAGCCTGTACCACAGGAGGCACGGACTACAACAGCTCCAACACTAGTGGTTAGATCTGGCAACAGATGACTTTGTAAAAAGTTCACTCTGAGAGTGAACGCTTTCCCCAACCGACTCCTACAGGATTGAGGGGACTGTGTGTGATCCTTGCCTGGGAGAAGGCTATGGGTCCGAGCCTTGATGCTCATGGGAGGGGAAAATCCACTGAGCCCTCTCCTGGCCCTCACTTCTGCCTCCTTCTCCCCAGCGGGACTCCTTCTCACTGCCCCACCCCACCCCTTGGCCAGAGAGCAGCTCAGCCAAAAGGCAGAGACTGTGGTAGAAAGAGAAGCACCCCACCCTGGCACGTTGTGATGGCTACCCCATCCCCCATACATCTGCCCACAGCCCTTCTTGGGCAGCAACAGGAAGGAAACTCTGTGAAGTCGAGCCCATATGTCTTTCAGCTCAGAATTTATTTCCCTGTTTCTCACAGACACCTGTACATGGCAAGCTCACCGCACACACACACACTCATATTTTCTCTGACACACTAGATTTTAGCACAAGGATATTTTCTCGTCCTCGTTTGTCCCCTGACCCTCATAGAAGGAATCCATCTGGCTCACTGGTAGCAACCACAAAGCTTCAAACCATCTGGAAAGCCAAGCGGAAGACAAGCAGAGGGACCACTGCCAGACTGAGGTGCAGGCAGCTGGGGTCAGGAGAAGGGAGGGGAAAAAACAGGGTGGTTGCCAGATTCCAGGGAAACCAAAGCGCTCCTCCCACAAACCCAACCTCCCAAGTGCTCCCCACATGTCTCCACAAACTCCTGGCCTGCCTGAGCCTTGCCGGACTCCACCAGGATCCACTTGGGTGACTTCAAACACAGCCACACAAAGTCTAATTTTAGCGCTCATCTTCCCTGGCCACGGCTGTGTGGTTTCTAATTATTTTATTCCCAAGATTTGCCTTGATGGATAGTTATACATTTTCCAATTTACTGTACAAACTCTTATAAAGTGCCCTTTAGAAAAAAAAAAAAAAACCTCTGTGGATTATTCCACATTGTTAATTTCCCCAGCTCTAAGGAGAAATCTGTGGATAATCATCGTCCCTGGAAGCTCCAATTCAATCCCTATTTCCTTTAATACTAATAAAATGGACGGTTCATTTATAAGAAGTTCCCTAAAAGAGGGTATTGAAAAACATTATATTTCTTTTTAAGTTGTTAAAGGCCATAAATCCATTACTCAGATAGAGATCGCTTAATAACGTAATGTCTTCAGCTTGGCGTTGTTCCCGGAATATTTTCTCTTTATCTGTCTTTATTTTCAGGTTGGAACAAATGAGGGGATAATCAGCTTGGTTGGCGGGAACTACTTTAGAGTCGACAGGCAGGAGCTGGGGTAACTTGGAGGATTCAGATCCAACAGTGTGAGGGAACTCCTAGCTCCCTCACTGACCTTCCGTAGGAAGTAGGCCTTCTTGTGGCCTCCAGGTGAAGAGAGCAGCAGGCTTGGTGGAAGCAGGAAGCAGCCCTGACATTGGCCACTACCATTTCCTAGCCCCGGGTGAACCGCAAGCCTAGGAGGGCTCTGAGAAAGAACCTTTCTGCAAGGTGGATTAGTTTGCACTTTCTAAATAAAATAATTTACATGATGCATTAACCTAACCCCGCAGTTAAAATCATTAGCATTTCTTTGTGCAGATTGGCAACAAAGGGAACATAACTGCAGAATCAACATTCCCTCTCACAGACTTTATCACGCACTGACCTGAGGGGGCTTAGAAGCACACTCGTGGATCCCAGCTGACTAGTCCCAGCTATATCGCCAGAATAGCTACCTCAGTGAAGCAGCCACCCACCTGAAGCTGCTTGAGAGGCTACCGGGACTAAACAAACAGAAGAGTGCCTGTGTTTCCTCTGCCTCTCTGACTGGATCCCCATGCGGTCCTATCCTCTGCTCCTCTGTGTTCCCTGGGATTATCTAAGGAACTAGAATGCTGGGTAAGAGTGCTCTCTAGTTCCTGGAGGGACCCGAACTCACCAGACCAGAGAGGGATGGCAGGAGGGAGCAGGTCAGCTCCAGTGCAGGGAGGAAGAGGAGCGATGAGCAGTTACAGGGGCTCCCAGAGTAGGAGGCAGTATGGGAACTCTTAGCTCCCATGCTAGGGGCGTGGCTGCCTCTTCTGGTCCCATCTAGGCAGGAGGACCACTCCAAGGAGGTTTATGGATCAGATCCAACCTTATCCTCCAGGAACATCAGCCAGTTCCTCTGCAGAGGGCCACAACTGGGGGATGCCAATGGCAACACTAGTAAGCACATTCCAGAAAACCCCAAGTGTCGGTGGTTTTTCTCTGAGAAGAGTTGGCTCGCTACTGCCACACCGGGCATCATGGCCATGGTATTACTTATTGTTGTTAAGACAAAACACCTGACAGAAGCGCTATAAGGGAAGGGTTTGCTTGGTTTTGCTTCCTATGGTTTCAGTCCATCATGGCAGAGTCCCTGGCGTGTGAGAGAGCTCTTTAGCTCCTTACATTTTGGTGAGTCACGAGGCATAATCCTGCCAGTGGACTAAGGCTTGGCTATGCTCTCAAAGACCCCTGTCTAGTGACCCACCTCTGCCTCTATGCCTCTGTCCTCAAAGGACCCCTAGCCTTCCAAGATAGTGCCACTAGCTGGGTACAAAGCATCCAAGCACCTGAGTTTGGGGAGACATTTCTGACTCAAAACTAACACAATTCTCTTCCTTTCTTGAGCAAACTTTGCCTGTGCGAGTCCCTCTCTGTGAATCCATCTCTAGGGCCATGATGACAGTCAATTCCTAAGTTGAGTTGCTCCTGGGGGAGGGGAGGTGTACTTTTATCTTTTTTAATTTTCTGAGTAGGTTTTCAAAGAACCCAGGTTGGTCTCAAACTCATTGTACACTTGACGATGACCCTGAACTTTCGATCCTTCTGCCTCCACCTCCCAAGTGTTGAGATTATAGGCCTGTGTCACCACAATTCAGTATTATGTGGTGCTAGGATCAAACTTATGGATTCTTCAATGCTAGACAAGCAGTCTACCAACGGAGCCAGATCCCAACTCCTGAAGGTTTAGTTACCGAGAATGTCTTCTTCCCGCTAAACCTCAGTTCTGCCTAAGCCTCAAGAGCCTGCCAAAATCTATTCTTCCTGAAGTCTTCTGTAGCTAAGCACACAATGACTCTCTCTGTGTGGACAATGACATCAGTAATATGTTGTTTTGTTATATATCTATTGTTTTAATGACTTTTTTTACAGATGCCCATTTTTGTAATTCATCCTTTTAATAAAACTAAGGTATGCTGATGGGAAAAATTAAAAACACATATAGGTCTTTGTCCAACCTAAGCCTTAGTCTTCTGCCTCAGAAGAAGGTGTTGTCAATTTGTAGTCAGATCCTCTGAGCACACATACAAGATGGCAACTGGGGTGCCTGTGCTTACCTTCCAAATACAAGTAGTGGCACACCGTGCACTCATAATCTGTTAAGCTTTGCTCTATGACCTGACATAAAAGGCTGGCCTCAGTAACTGCTTATGTGCAGTTGAGAAGGACATATATTCTCCCAAGGTGGAGATGTGGCCACTACGTTAAGCATCATGATTGACTTTCACGTGTTCAACTTGCTTAAGGCTTTGGTGTGTCCCATCTCTCAAGGGAAGACTCGTTCATGCTTCCTTGTTTTAATGCCTGAACCCAGAATTTCTCTCTCTGTCTCTTTATTACTCTCTGTTTAGTAGCACTCTCTCTCCATCATTAATCATTAATATCAACACTTTTTGTAAATATTGTTTATTAGATTATTAAACTTATTGAGCTGTGGGTCACAACTCCATAGGTAGTGACTTCACAGAAGAAGCTGAGAAAACAGCTGATAGCAGTTAACAGGATTCTGAATGTAAAGCAAGCAAAAATAGTAGCAAAATCACATGCATAGTGGATCTGAGGTGTGTCCGGCAGTGCTCACCCATGCTACGTCCCGTGGTTTTACTGCAGCCTTGGTTTGGGCCCATACGTGTGAACTTGGAACTGTGCGTGCTGACACACCACACTGTGCCACTGAAGGCCGCCTGAAGTGCCTCAGTTCAGTTTCTAGGCTTGTCTGTTATGAATTGCTGTATATTCAAGTTTTTGCTCTTTTAAAAACATAATGGTTTAATTACAGATAACAGACTTTCAATCCTTTCCTACAGTCCTTCTTCATCCAGTAAGCATCAAATTAGTGCAAAGCTAAGTTGAATTGTGTTAAATGTTTGATTTTTAAAAATGAAATAATATATGTAACAAGTAACATTATATGGACTGAGCAGGTTGCATTTATATATTCACAAATATATAGTTACACACATGAGAGCAATTAAAGAAAAGGAGGCCCCGAAAGAGAGTGGAGAGAGTGTGGGTACATGGGGGTTGGAGAGAAACCAGGAAAGGGGGGTAAATGATGTAATCATATTTTAATTTCAAAAACAGTTTTTAAATACTATTTAATTTGCTAGCTGAGTTTCACACACACCCAAAAATAATTAAGTGAATTTTAAATTAGGACAGAATTTCCAACAACTTCTGAAATGACTATAAACACACTTCTGTCATTTTGTATTACGTAATTATGTATGACATACATCCTGAGAATTGGCAATGCTAAAATCAAATTTTTAGTTAACTCTGAAAAACACTGAAGAAACGAACTCCTGAAGTAGCAGATACTCAGCTAAGATTTCACTCTTTACATAAAAGCAAACGACTATATCCATCTCATTAGTATACAAATTTGCTTTTGTCTTCAGCAAATGGTAAGATTATATGCCTGATAAAGAATTGTTTTAAAAAAGTTTCTTTACCATTTATTATTAGTACACCTAACTTCTAGTCTTATGTATCTGGAGCAATGTAACGTTTGCTTGTGCAATAAGGGGCTACAACTCAAAACACATTTAGGAGTCCTTGGCTGTATCACTAACACTTGCTCCCCAAGGTCTCTGCCCGTCGTTCCTCGCTGCCCTTTATGCTCCCCGCACAATGAGTCTCCTGTCTGAAGCGCAGGTCTTACGGGTCCTTTGATGGCTATCTTCTAATACAAACTCTCTGATATTCTGTTGGTTCAAGTACATATTTCTACATTATTCATATTTGTATAAAATTCCGAAATGAAATCCCATCTGTATTTTGAAGCTGTCTCCTGGCTGCCACAGTTTCTGTGAAGAACCCATCTCTATCCATTTTATTTATCTTGTCTTTTACTCCCGTGGCTGCTTTCAAAGCTTTCTATCACTAAATATTATGAAATGTTATAAAGTTCACTTTCAAGGATTTTTTTTTTAACTTTTCTTCTGTTTGTTTGGTTTTTGTTGTTGTTCTGTTTCGGTTTTGGTAAGGAACAAGACTTTGTCAGTTTCTCTAAAATGTTTGTTTCTGAGCTTAGGAAAAATTACCGATTTAATAATGTTTGACTTTCAAGTTTTACAATTTATCTCCTTGGCATTCACGTCAGTTCTCTAATCTGGAAACACATACTTTTCATCAGCCGTGGGAGATCTTAAGCCGCTCTGTCTTAAAGCTCTCCCTTCCACTCCAGTGTTCTCTCTTCCTAACACAAGGGAGACTTCCCAATGCAGCTATTGCTATCTGCTGGCCTGTCCTAGATTTTTGCAATTTCTCTTCCTCTGAGGCACATTCGGAATGTCTTCTTCATGCCAATCTCCATTTCTGTGGCCAAGTGTATCGGGAGTCTAGTGGAAAATCATTCTGGTTAAGCTAATCCACACTTTGCTGTAAGGCCAATGTCAACCACTCCATGGCACTTAAACTCACAAATGAATGCTTGCTTACTGCCACAGATTTGAAACAGACCTTGGCCTGTGAGAGGGGCTTCGTAAATCTTTGTTCTGCAGGTGTAGGGACCTTATAACTCCAGAAGCCAGCAAAGGGCCATCTAAAACTCTTTCTAGCCTCAGGGAACACAGCTTCAGGATTTTGTTTGACTTGAGGGAAGGCTTCAAAGAAATCAAGGCTGGGTTGAGCCTTGGAACATAAAAAGAGCATTACTGGGAAGCAGGTATCACCTGGCTGACTTAACCTGGAGCAAGAGACCAGCTGAATAAGAACAGCAGGTGGGATACATGAAGAGGAGGACCAACTGCAAACTTAAGGTCGAATCAGATTATAAAAATTTAGCCGGGTGGTGGTGGCACACACCTTTAATCCCAGCACTGGGGAGGCAGAGGCAGGCGGATCTTTGACAAGCCTGGTCTACAAGAGCTAGTTCCAGTGCAGGCTCCAAAGCCACAGAGAAACCCTGTCTCGAAAAACCAAAAAAAAAAAAAAAAAAGGAGGCCCTCATGCTATCCTATTGGCAGTGATGTGCTGGCAGTGCCTTGACTGCCAAGTTTGGCCAAGAGAGCCTGTTTTAGCCAAGGGCCAGGCATAGACACAAAGCCAGGGTCAGATAGCTTCTGAGAGGGAATTGGATACAGGAATTAGCTGTGAGGATATTAGCACTGAAAAACCAAGCAGGCAATTGCTGAGCCTGGGGGGAGTGGTGACACAGGAAGGGACCCAACCCAAGGGATGGAGGAGAGCAGGTTAAGGGGATGCCATTGGGGGTTCAGGGGCGGAATGGTTGTTTCAGTTACAACAGTTTGGAAAAGCCACAGCCACAGCAGGAAATGATACTCAAACAAAAGAGAGAAATATTGTGATTTCCCCTATCTCAGGTTCCCTCTAATCTGTTAGTGTCTTCTATTGGCCAAATTTAGCCAAAATTCAGTTGATCAAGAAAACTGAGCAATGGAATCTGAAAGGGTCATCTGTCTGCCACCCAGCACAGACCAGAAGTCATCAGAAGTCACACCAATTGCAAATAGGCAAAGGACACATGGGCCCCACCCAAGATGACTGGTGGACCACAGAACTCTTCAGAGATGGGGAACTGAGACTTCAAGCCAGAATGGCCAGGGAAAGCCAGAAGGCCAGCCCATATTCAAACCAACAGATGTGAGAAAAGATATGTAGTCTCAACATTCAGGAAGCGAAAGCTGAAACCAGGCCGAATATATAATGACAGCAAACAGAGAAGGCCCTTGCGATGCCAGCGCTGACAAGAACGCAGCATAGCACAGATTGTAATTCGGATACTTTGTCTCCCTGCTTCTGGGAGTGACATCTGATAAAACCACTTTGGCTAAAAAGCAGTTTAAGGCTGTCTAGCGAAAAGTCGGGCATATTTTGTGGTTTGGACATGGAATATTCTCAGATGCTCATGTGCTAAAGGTTTGGCTCCTAGCTGGAGGAGGAACTGAGAAGTGCTTGGGTCAGAGGTGCCATCAACCACGTAATGATCTGATGGCTCATGGCCCAACAGGCTAGAAAGCGGTGTCCGGTTGGAGAGAACAGGTCGTGGCTCCAGCTCCTCTGTCTCCTACTTCCTGGCCACAAAGAAGGGGGACGCTTTGCTCCACTGTACTCCCTACTACAATGTTTATTTCATCTCAGGCCCCAAACAGCCAAGGAAACATGACTTGAAGCCTCTGAAACCATGAGGGAACAAAGAGAAAACAACCAAACAGAACTGCCATTCTTTTCCCTGCACGTGTCTCAGGAGTTCTACCAGCACGGCAGCAGTTGCCTGGCATGGTGTATGAGAGGGGGACACATGCACATGGAGACAGGAAACATGCTCTGGTTTATAACAGCTTGTTTGATGTGCCCCAAGCTGGAAAGAGTAGAGATTTGTATTTAGATAGTGTATATTCCCAAAGAGTCACCCCATGAAATAAGCAATAAAAATGAACCACAAGAACATACAACCACATGGGTGATTCTCACAGACACAAGAACTAAAGGAATACATATAAAATACGGTAATTCTATTTTAATAGGTTCAAAACAAGACAAATGTGTGTAATAACGATGAAAACACAGTTAAAATAAAGAGAGAAAATTGTTACCATAAAAATAAGGTTGATGGTTGTTACATTGAGGGGGGGATTCTGGAGGTCCTAATAACGTACATTTTATTGACGGTTACTTGAGTATTTATATTAAACTGGGTGTACTGTCTTAATTTCTCTTTTTATTATTTTTTAAGTCAGCATACAAAATAATGGTTTACATTACGCCTTTTTATACATATATGCCATTATACGTATTATTCAGCCCCCCTATGTACTTTTCTATGTGATATGTACTTAAGAGTAAAAAATAGTTAAAATAAACAAAGTAATGAAGGAAAAGAGAAGGTATCACATGGATCGTTACTCATGGGGCTACAGGGGGATGTGTTCCATCAAAACAAGAGACCAAGCTAAGAAAGGAACGCATGAAAGCAGGAAACTGGAGATGTAAGTGGGAAAGGGGGTCCTTGATGATGGAGAAAGACGACCCCCGGCTGACAGCTGTGAACCCCAACCATCAGACAAGAATGGGATTATGGAAGAAATGTCCAGGGAGATGTCAAAAGCAGCTGAGATTTTCATATTACCTGGTATGTTTGAAAGGACTAGAAAGGTATGGACCTAATTCAAGGAATGCTAGGCCTGAATTCATGATAAATACACAGGGAAAAGTCCACAGAAATCAAAGCGAAGCAACAACTTAGAAGCAAGAAGCGTGACAACTCCTAACTTTAGACCAAAAACTTATATGTGAAAGGAATCAAGTAGGACTCTGCCGGGCAAGGGATGAGGGAGGCTTAGTGATGCGAACACTCACCACCCGGCCTGGATGGGGATGCAAGGATGGGATGGGGGTGGGTGTGCTTCTCCTGTTGCTATAAGGATAGCCACGGTAAACCGTCATCTTCCACAAGAGAAAGTCAATAAACGGCCGTGATTGCAGTAGAAAAACATAGCCAGGTTCTTAGAGATAGGGAAACAGACTCTAAAACAGGGAAAAGCTAGAAAGGGACAGAGGGGCAAGGAGGGGAAAACTGTTACTTTTCATAGTAAGTTTTAAAAGCTATGTGATCCCTTGAACCTTTAAGAAACAAAAACTAGAGCTGGAGGTGTAACTTGGGGGTTCAGTACCCATCCTAAAGGTGAAGGTACCCTGTTTGATCCCCAGCACCATAAAAATAAATCAGCAATTAAATTTGTCAAACTTTAAAGAAAAACAAAACAATCAGAGCAGCCAGGGAGGGGCTAGACTGGGCTGATGCTGAGTACAAATTAGAAGAGAAGACACTGTGGGCTTGTGAGCTGGTTAGTGGGTACAGGCATTTGCCCCCAAGTCTGATACCCACATTTGATACCTGGGGCACACACAGTGAAAGGAGAGAACCAACTTCTGCCTCCACGTGGGTGCTGTGGCATACCTCACCCCTCTGAATTACAAAAGAAAAAGGATAAATTGAAATCATACTACGACAAAATAGCATTACCCTGGGGTTATCAGCAAGGATAGGAATTTCTGCCATTATTATATGCTACACCACATTCAGACGCTAAACAGTAAGAGCATCTTAGAGTTTTACTGCACACATAAAAGGTATTTTATAGACTTCAACTATCATTACCTATAAAACTTTAAGAAGTTGAATTAAAGAAACTTTCATTAATATCATAAAGCACCTGACTTTAAATGAGCAATAATTGCTCTAAATTCAGAACACATAAAGATGCCTACTATTATCATTGTTATTGAAATTATTAATAAAGGTGTAATTATTTTACACTTTCTTGGATGCTCTTGTCAAAACATTGAAGACAGTGGAGGGGAAATAAATATTGAAAAAGACAAGGCGAAATTATCTCTTGCGTATGACATGGTTATATTCCTAGAAAATGATTCAAATATAAAACTTAGTGATCTAGTTAGACCATGAAGCAGAGCAGGTCTCCCCCATGCCCTGCCAGCCTCCTCAGATGTCCTGTGTCCCTGGCCTCCTACCACCTGGTGGCTGAGCCTCTGACTCAGGTGTTCAGTCCAGCCACCAGATGTTCCTTGTTTAGCAACAGGCCACTTATGACCGCATCTCAGCCCCATGTTCCCGTGTCACCTCCTTCAGGGCCCTGATTCTGGAATACCTTCTGGGGGAGGCTCTCCCTGTCTTTCCTCACAAATGTCACTTTGTGAGCAGCCCCACCTGAAGACTAAATTGTCCCACTGACATTCCCTAACCTCTGCCCCTGTCTCATTTTCTCTATAGGATTTCTTGGTGACATCCTGGCTGTGCTTTCGTTCATCGCTTGTTTTCTCATGGGCATATAATCTCAAGAAGAGTCCGTCCTTGGGGTCTGGAAGGAAACCTGCCCACAAAAGACAGCGTATTTGATGAAGGACTAAATGATAAGCATGTTACAGACTCCAAAGATCTGAAGAGAACCGTTTTCTCTTCTTTTCAAAAGAAACGTTTTAGTATTCAAGACTTAAGAGACAAAAGACCTCACACGTGGCACAATAAAGCCTCTCCACAGGGAACATGGAGACCCAAGGATGAACGACAAACTCAACATCTGGACGAACGGGACAAAAGTGATTAATATTTATGACCTACAAAGAGCCTATTTACAGTTCTAAGGAAGAGCATCGGTACTATATTAGATAAGCAGATGACGCTAGAAAACTCTACATAACATAAGCAAACACACGGTGAAACAGCGGTTTGTACAAGCAAACAAAGGACCGCAGATGACAGCAAATTCAACACCGCTTCATTAGATCAGGAGGAAACACTCTTGCTCACTGCGGCCGACGCTGAAAGGAAACCAGCAGATTCATTCCAGAGTGATGACATCGTATTAAACAATATTTTTTTGGAAAGCGATTCGGCAATACAGCAAGGAGCCGTATACATGTCTGTGTCCTAGCAATTTCTCCATTAAGAATTATTCCTGTGGAAATTCAACAGACACTATTTACAGGAAGATGCTCACTGCAGTGTTATCTATAAAAGGCTCAAACTGAAAACATATAAATGGCCAACATTAAGGGGAATGGCTTAATAAATTATACTACCTCTGCACAATGGAATATTATGTGGTCATTAAAATGATAATTATGCAGAAACATGAAAAATGTTTATGATCCACTGGTCATTGAAAACAAGCCAACTGCAAGATAGCAGGTTTGTGTCTTGGACAAAATTCTAGCCTGTGTAGACGTGCAGGAGAGATAATACATAAAAATTGTGTTGTAGGTGGACTGAAGGTAGTGTGATTTTGTCGGTGACATATTTCTAAATGTCTTCTTTAAGTCTTCACCCAGAAGCCTGTGCAGCTCCTAGCAGGGTTGGTTTTTCAGGGCTCTTCAGGGGTGGAACTTGCTGTACAATTCCCTTTTTTTTGGACTTATTCTGGTAAAACCCACATTATCCGTGTTCTTATTTGCACTGAAAGGTAGGACTCCCTCGTCTTAACTACTTAATCAATTCTTCCTCTGTGGAGCAAGATGCTTAGTGCAAAGACACAGAGCTGTCCAACAGACAGCAGGACAGTCAGGCTGGAGCCAGCCCTCCACCTGCCCCTGCCCGCTGAGCTCATGTCTGTGCACAACTTTCATCTCCAGAGCTCCCAGGGAGAGTGGGCACCCTTGGCCCAGACCAGACGTGGTCTGGAAACCTGTCTGGAATGCGAAGTAGGCACCTCTAGAGCCAAAGTCACAGCCATAGTGGATTTTCTGGGAATCCCAAGACCCAGAGCTCAGAGATTCTAATTGCACAAAAAGTTTTCCTCTCTGTGTTCTACCTAGGAGACCTTGGACCTGTCCTAAGACATCCTGGGGACCTTCCTGAGGTTAACCAGATCTAAGTTCTTGCAAAGGACACCAAGAGAACAAACTAAAAACCAGCATGGAGTCACCATATAAACAAACTCTAGACTGACCTGCCTAGAAAGCAGAAGTCAAGTTGGGCCCCTGACATGCCAATGACGCACCCTCCACCTCAATCCCAACACAAAGGGGCTCACTCTAACCCACGGGTTATTTTCTTACTGTCTGTCTCCTTGTCCCAATCTTACAAGGAAAGAAACTTTGAGACACCCGATCTGCTTGTCATTTTGTGATGATACTCTCATCTTTAAGCATTTTAGTTTATAAAATTGGCTTGACTTGGCTCACTGGAACAATTTAGTCTATGCTAAGGAATGAAGCATTGTCATAGTCTAGAATGGAAAGTAAGGCCAATGGAGAGCTTTAAAACAAACTGTTGTAATCCATTCCATTTGACATGGCTACATCCTAGCTCTAAGATCTTGAACAATGCCATACTTAGCTTTAACTGTCAACGTGACACAGCCCAGAGTCAAATGACAAGGGAGTCTCAAATGAAGGAGTGCCTAGATCAGGTGGGACCTGTGGGAATGTCTGGGAGAGGTTGTCTAGATTGCTTTAATTAATGTAACAGTCTATCATGGGCCGCATGATTCCTTGGGCAGTTGGTCCTGAGCAGTCTACAGAATCCAGCTGAATGTGCGTCAGTGAGCCAGCCAGCTGGTAAGCAGCATCTGTTATGACTCCTGCTACAAACTTCTTGGCTGTGATGTGAGTTCCTTGATAACACTGCGTGGGATAGCAAGTAGACCTGTCTTGAGTTCCAACATTGACTATGACCTGGAAGTGGAATCCCAGTAAGGTCTTCCTTCCCTTAAGTTGCCTTTTGGTCACGGTGTTCATCACAGCAACCATTTTTCTGTAAATGGGGCTAGAGAAACCCCTGTCTCATAGAAGCCTGAGTGAGAACAAAGGGAGTAACAGACACACTGAGTTAGTTACAATGTTGCTGCCACCTCCGTTCTGTCCCCCTCTCTCTTGAACACATGGCTGATAAGGCAATGGTCCCAAACCTGGGGGACACTGCCTCTCTGCATGATGTAATTCCCAACTTCCTTCTGGGAAGAAATTAGTGTTGATAAACGCATAAGCAATTTTCTGATAAACTTTAATAAGATTAAGACCTCTTCTGGGAAGCCAGCTACCCACCCACTCAGCTGACTGTCAGCAAGGAGGAGCTAATGATTCTGAAACAATCCTGGTTTTGCAGGCAGGGAAACGGTGATTATCTAATCAGACTGTTTCTCTGTACAGTTTTTCTGTGGAGACAACCTCTGAATTGGATGCTTAAGCCTCTTTTCTTGTGACCTGCTTGAATTAAAACTGCAATGCAGGCTTAAGAGTAAAGTATCTGAAAATATCCACAACCTATCGTAGCACATGGAAGAGTTCACAGTCTTTTCTAATTTTCATGGTAGGGAGGGATTTGGGATCTGGAGGGAGAGCTGTGGGTGTTTTATTCACATTTCAATTCAGAGCTTAACACTGCTACTGATACCTACCATGTTTATCAAGTGAAAAATTTATGAAGGAAAAAAGTAAAAATTTAAAAGCCGAGGGACTTGGAGGATGGCTCTGGGGGCTAGTGGGCTGCTTAGTTTATTGTCAACTTAATACTCTTCATCTGAGAAGAGGGAACCTCAACCGAGAAAATGCCTCCATCAGATTAGCTGGTAGGCAAGTCTGCCGAGCATTTTCTTAATAAATGATTGACATGCCCTCTCTCTAGGCCTTGGTTTCCTCTTCCAATAAGTAGGAGAATTTTCTTGTTTTGAATTGTCTAATATCCTATTGCT
>JAQHUG010000004.1:14079612-14108027 GCA_028555095.1 Dicrostonyx torquatus
ACACAGACAGTCATGGCTACTGCATTCAACTCAGGTCAGTAACAGCACAAAGACAGTCACGGCTACAGCATTCAACTCAGGTCAGTAACAGCACAAAGACAGTCATGGCTACAGCCCACAATGTAGGTCAGTAACAGCACACAGACAGTCATAGCTACAGCATTTTACTCAGGTCAGTAACAGCACAAAGACAGTCATGGCTACAGCATTCAACTCAGGTCAGTAACAGCACAAAGACAGTCACGGTTACAGCCCACAATGCAGGTCAGTAAGAATACAAAGACAGTCACAGCTACAGCCCACAATGCAGGTTAGTAAGAACACAAAGACAGTCACGGTTACAGCCCACAATCCAGGTTAGTAAGAACACAAAGACAGTCACGGCTAC
The DNA here is from genome assembly GCA_028555095.1 of Dicrostonyx torquatus. NCBI lineage: Eukaryota > Metazoa > Chordata > Mammalia > Rodentia > Cricetidae > Dicrostonyx > Dicrostonyx torquatus. The sequence goes on from JAQHUG010000004.1 coordinate 14,080,001, forward strand.
AGCCCACAATGCAGGTTAGTAAGGACACAAAGACAGGCACAGCTTCAGACCTCACACAGGTTAGTAACAGCAGAAAGACAGACAGTCAACGCAGCAGGATAGAGGGCCTACAAATAAAATCAGTCATGACTCAACAAACCATTTTTTTAAAACTGTAAGGACAACTCAGGGGGAAGGTGGGTAGTCTTGCTAACAAATTGTGCTGGGAAAGTTTACACATATACACACAAAATGAACCTCGATACAAGCTCATCTTATAGTTTAAAAGCCTCAAAATGAAGCACTACTCTAAATCTAAAATTCAAGGTGATACAGTATCTAGTTCAAATGTAGGAAAGATATTTGCCTCCTGGAGTTAGGGAAAGAGTCTTAAAAATGACCCCAACAGCATTATGAATAAAATAAAACACTGAACTTTTCAGGAGTTTAGAGAAGACTGAGCATGCTCGGGATGGTATGGTCATAGACAAGACGTTACCAAAATTTAGAAGTGTGGTCCTTAGAAGGCATTATGAACAGATTGGAAAGAAACCACAGAACTCCTACCTGATTCAGAACTTATGGGTGGATAGCTCCCAATACTGGATACCAAGAAATCAAATCCCCTCTCCAAATAGGTGGAAAACTTAGAGAGGCACTTTGCAAAAATAAAAATGTCCTTAGCAGAGAAAAGAGAGACACAAATAAAGCCATAATGACAGCCCTCAGGAGGCTGGGGTAGGAGGGTTATCGATTCAGAGGAAGCCTGGGCTCTGCAGAGACAATCCAGCACTAGCCAAAAGGACTCACTACAGTGTAATTAGAGCATCTAAAATGAAGAAAGCTGAGAATAGCGTGTGTTGAGGAGGGCAGGGAATGACTAGAACCCTCATCCGCTGTTGGTGGGTGATGATGACATAATGATCTGGGAAAGCAGTTCATAAGCTGAAGACTCACAGACTGCATGGCCCAGCCATCCCATTCCTAGGTCTATAAACAAAAGAAATTAAAGGATATGTCCACACTGAGACCCATGTGTGGATGTTCATGGAAATTTTGTTTGAAATTGCCAACAACGGGAACCAATTTTAATGTCCATCAACAGGCCGGAGATAAGCAGGTATATATTGTCCATGCCAGCGAACAACGTCTCAGCACCAAGAACCGGCGAAATATTGACACTGTGAATGAACTTCACAGTACTTAAGTCGAGGGAGGAAAAAAAAATCACATAAAGGGATATATACCATGTAATTCTATTTGCATAAAATTTAGAAGATAAAAATAACGTGTAGTGACAAAAAAGTCACAGAACATCCCCTGCCCCCCTGGGAATGGGTGCAAAGTGGGAAGCTAAGATTACAAGGGGCACAAGGAAATCAGGGTGAAGGTCATGCTCATTCTTATGGTGATGACATCACAGTGTATATGTATGTCAAGCTTACCAAATCGTCTGTTTTAACCACAGGCAATGTATTGGGCTCCACATGCACCCGAATAAAGGTGTTTAAAGCAACGTGTTCCACACTGGGGAGTAGACAGCTGTTCTTTGCTCTCCTTGGATGTCTTGCAAATGAAAGGCCAAGGCAGAGCTCAATTGTCCCTGTGCTGGAGCCAGGCTGGGCACCCTTTTGGCTAGGTAGATACTGTGCATCCCACCTGTGTATCTGTGCCTCATGTCTGAGCAGGACGGTTGTAGCGAAATTTTCAAGTTAGCCAAACACAGTATGACTGCCAAAGAATGCCACCTGGGCTGTGGGACCTAGTCTGGAAGGAAGGTGCTGTGGCTCATCCCTTCAAGGCTTCCTAACAGAAAGCAGATGCCAGGCCTGATCCAGACTGGTGGACTGACTTCAGCCCACACTGAGAATCCTACATCATTCTCCAGAAAAAAACAAAACAACAACAAAAACAAAAATCCCAAACCGTGCTAGAAGGCAGCAGCATGGCCCCACACAGGGCTCTAATGGGCAGATTTGTACGAGCAAGGGCAACGTGAAGGACAGCGAGTAAAACACTGAATTAAAAGTCACTTAAATTAAGAATTCAATAGCATCCACTTAACTAATAAATAGTATTCCTCTTTGCCATTGATCGACTCGGGACCGTAATGAAGAGTTCCAGGGGCAATGGCAGAATCTCTTAATTCATGGCATAAACGTCACCAGCCCTTGGGTTTCTAAGATTGAATGTGTTGGAGAAGAAGGGAATGAAGAGCCCACAGGAATTAATTCTTGGAACATCCCTGCGGGGTCAGCATTATTATACCCTGCTTCTAGGTAGATTTAATATCACAAGTGCTGGGCAGGGCACTGTGTGCCCAGGGAGGCTCCATAATCGTTATTAAGTGATGATGGGGTAGACAGGCCAGAGCTGGCACTCGCTCCAGATCGGCTGTCTTCTTTATGCTCAAGTTAAGAGACTGAACAAATGTCGTATTGTGATTATCGTGGTGATTTTTATTGCCACAGGGCATAAAAATGGCCCAGCCCTGCTAGAACTATGGGTAGACCACTGCAAAGAAAGCTTTTTTTCTCTTAGGACAAAATGCTGTAAAATTAGAAGCTGACTACAGGGGTCCTCCAGACTCGCTGAGACCTACTCCCATTCAACCGTTCTGCTGGAATCCTCCCTTCAAGCCAATCCTGTGTCACAGAGGGTCTTTACACCATGAATGACTGGCTTACAATATGCCCTGACATAGACTCAGCGGTTCAAAGCCTCGGGTGAGACCTGATGGCTCCTCCTTAAGAGCGATCCACCTTGTATCCACCGATATCAGCTCCCATCTCGGGAAAGCCACTCGTGATTCACCTTCATTTGGTACAGCTCTGCTTCCTCCCTAGTCTGGCATGGCTCCAGCTCCAATGAGAACCTGGTGCTGATTCGACATCTTACCACCATGCTGGAGGATGCTTCCCCCACCTAGCAGGTACCTCTAGGTGCTCCATCTGACTTGATCTTGCCCATTCTTTGGTCTCACCGTGTTCTTGACTTCCATGAATCCCCTCCCCTCTGGGCCTCAATATCAGAGCACCTTTCTCCTGGCAACCACCGCAGGCAAGCCCACGTCATCAGTCAGATATCCACGTGCCTCTCCCCTCTGATAACAGCAGCCTAAGAGCAGCTCCACCCCATGCTCATCGCTGTGCTCTTCCCCCATCTACAGAGACGAGGACTAGGGAAATGATACAGACTCAGGGGCAGGCTGAGGAAAGAGTGGAAGGTCTTTAAAAACAAACTGAGTGAACACACGATGTTGAGCTCTCTGGCATCCTCACAATGACCTCTCTATCCCCGGTCCAGATTCTGCTTTCTGCAGCAGAGTCCTGACGGGTGAGCAGTGTGCCCATGCGGGTGGACCACCTTGCTGTGAGCACCGGGAGAGAGCTGATTCATGGTCGTGTTTCTCCTTAATGACAATAAAGATGATTAATAAAAGTCAGCGAGAGAAGCCAAGTACACAAATAGGCAAATTATATAGAACAGATTTGTAATCAAAGATATGCAGAGTAAATGACTCCAGCCCCCCAAATGCAAACTACAGCAATAATACAGCATTTATACTTATAAATTAGCACCAAAATGGAATTCATAACTCAAATGCTAATGGGATTATGAAGAAATTGGAACACTCATAAATGGTGAATGACATTAAAATCCAGTAAAATATATGGAGGAAATATTTAACAAACGCTTCAAGACCCATATAGGTATTTGTGTACTATAACCTAGTAATCCCAAACAACAAAATTATTAAAAAAAAAAAAAACTGCTGAAATTTCACCCCAAAGGAACAAACAGAACCGTGTGGCTCTGCCGTGCTGAGTCAGCACTATTAAGGCTGATGACTGCTAATACCTTCACGCGTAGATGACATCTCTACAGTCAATTAATGAGCCAATCTTCATAAGATATAGCATTAGTCAGCCCGGTCAGCATCAGTCCCAGTCGGAACTGAGCTGTAATCACTGGGCGAAGCACACCGAGTCGCTTTTTAAAATGACCAGAATCAAATCACCTTCACGAGCAGAGCTAGGATAAATCAAGGAAACAAAGGAAAGGAACACCCACTGCCTGCCCCTTCACACAGCTAGATCTGTGTCCCAGCGCATCTCCACAGACCCTGCCAGGCTCAACCCTCTCCAGCTACATGAGCCAGAGCCCTTCTGGGGTCTCCTGTGCAGCTGGGGTCCATCTGTCACACACAATCCTGGGGTCACAGAGGTGAATATAGCTTGTCCCTGTGCTGGAAAGCAGGGCTTCAAAAGGCTGGCTGCAGAGGTTGAGATTAGGAAAACTAGGAGGGCTACCACCGTGTCACTATGGCAACAACTTCCCTGGCATCACTGTCCCCCCCCAACCCATCCAGCCCCCACCAACTGGTGTGCACACACAGGGCCTATGACTAACTGCCTCTTCGTGTGGCTGACACTCCTCCACAGGCTCGTGGATGTGAGGGCACCAGAAGGGCAGCCAGCAATCTTTAAGAAGCTCTTTGCAATTTATTATCTCCCTGCCACCACCAGAAGTGTAGGGACAGGGGCTGCAGAAGAGAAATAGGCACATGTGGATTTTAGCCCCTTGGGGAGCTCACGGAAGAGTGAGACCCTTCTCTAACAAAGAAACAACGGGAGAAGGTAAGGTGAGGGTGGTCCTGTGGGGTGTTCCTGGGGATAACACACACTGCTGTGACACCTGGGCACCACACTAACCCTTTCTGGACAACACAAGAACAGGACGAACCAGAGTCAGAACTCTTGTTCTTCTGGGTTATGTTGACCACAGTAAAAACAAAAATGGCTCTTCTGCCATTAGGTCACCAGGTTTTCCAAGTTACACTAAAAACTACTGCTTATTGTCACTGTGACCATCGCATGTAGAATCAGGATGGGTCCCCCAAAGAGGACATTTGAGCTATCTGGGCATAGGAAAGACAGAACCACAGCTTCAAGTGTGATTCTTTAAATGAATATAGTCCGTATAATAAAACCACACCCCCTTTTCTTCCTTCCTCCCAACCTGGGGAAAACCCTCAGCCACAATTTGCAGGCATCAAGGGCCGGGCTGTGAGCGCAGCTCCTGACGTCACAGTTCAGGGTCACATGGTAGCTTTTCTCAAATACTTCCCTCCAAAGCTAAAGTAGCTGTCCCTTTAATAGCCTGAGGTTTAACAGCCTCAGTTTCCCCTATCGTTTTTCCCAGCTTCCCTTTTCTACAGGAGCATTCCCTCGACGGGGTTCTACATGGTTCGGGTCTGAAGCACAAGTGCTTGCAGGAAGGCTTTCAGGAAGGCTTGGGAGGCAAGTCATGGGACTCGGACGAGCTCCCGTGAGTGTGAGCGGAGTAGTCTCTGGACTCCTGTCCTCTGCTCTCTGGAATCCACGGATCAAATGAGTTACCATGATAACGAGCAAACAGCCCATCACAGAATATCTGCCAGAGGGGAAAAAGGAGGGAATTGTGCAATTCATCCTTGGGCCAAGCTCTTGGTGCTGCTGCAGGTCTATGGAGGTGCAGAGGAGCTGAGTGGGGGAGGAAGATGTCTGTGTCTCCCACCCTCACCCCGAAGCCAGGCCTGAGGGGCACCGTGTCATCTCACCCAGACCCAAGGCATCCTTCTTGGGAGTGCCTCAGCCTGTGGTAGGGGATCCAGAGATGGCTCTGTAGACTTAGAAGTGAGGGTGGAGTCAATGCAAATGTCTATATCTGGGACGCATCTGGCAGTCCCAGAGGCTCCAGCCTGTCTCTCTACAGGCTGTGCTGTCTGTAATCCACATTCAGGCTCAGAAGGTCTAATTTGCAGCTGCCCCTAAATCCTGAGCTCGTGAAGGGCAGGCATCCTACGATGAATCTCCCATCCACCACTTGCTTGACTAGTTCAAGGTCTAAGGCCTTATAGCAGGGGGGTAGGTTGCATCCTCTCCTCTCCTCTGCCCACCCACAACCCTGCAGGCCATAGCATGAGGACTATGGATGGTAAGAGTTATTGGACATCAGGAATACTGGTTCCGAAACACTGACTCAACAGGAGGCTTGCTAAAATTGGGCTCTTGGAGGTCATCTTTAAGGACAGCTAGGCCTTGCTGGACTCACAGAAACCACACTGAAGTTCATTATTCATTCTTCAGGCCAGGAGGGCTCTGGAGCCCACATTTTCATTCACGCCTCTTGGTGATCTGACTCACTGACCTCAGTACCTCAGGTCTGCTTGGATAAAACTGCCTGGCCTATTCACACCCTCCTCCCCACCCCCACCCCGTTTCATTGCCAAGGCCACTTCAGTTACAGCCTCTGCACTAGGGGGAGCAAAGACATCTCAGTCAGGTCATAGCCCTGTCATACCTCTCAAAATCACTGGGCTTCAGAGTTTCTCCCTTTCAAAGGGACATATTGATCACCGTCAAACTTGAGGAGCAGGTAGGGACACTGTTTGTGTGTGTGTGTGTGTGTGTGTGTGTGTGTGTGTGTGTGTGTGTGTGTGCGTGTGTTGAAAATGCAACTATACAACACAGAGAGAGCATTCAGTGTGGCAGTGAGGAAGGATGATTTGACCAAACTGCTCTGAGCTGTCTTCTCCACCAGGTTACTACAGTGCCCATCTTTGCTACAACAGAATATCTCAGTTTTAACAAGAATGCCTTTACCCTTGATCTCTGAGCACCCCAGTCTGCATTCTGCAAAAATCTTGTAAAGTCGGTTTAGCAAGAACCACGCCCCACACTTTGAGGGCTCCCTTTAGTCACGTTCTACTCCCCTACCCAACCTCAACCCTGCTTTATGGCTGTAATTCTGACTGTCTTTGTACTTGAGGTTCAGCTCAGTTCTATCTTGGACCCTTTTCTTTTTCTATTGCAATTGCCTCTAATTAAAGGCTGGCTTCACCTCTTCCCTCTGACAATAGTCAATCTATGCCAGGCACCTAATGCCTGAATTCAAATCTTATGTCTACGCCTGATTGTTACTGAAGTTGCCTCTAAGTCACCGAGCCTCTTCGAGTCTTCTCTGTAACAGTGTAGTGATGGAAAGCCACAGGAGAGAGGAGTAGGAACATCCAGGCAGAACACCAAACCACGCAGCCCAGTGCTGAGCTGGGTGCGGTGCAGTGAGCAGTATTTTTACAATGGGGTGCAATCAGCAGTATTTTTACGTTTAAAATACGGCGGGCAATGGAAGGATCAGCATCCTGTCTGCGGTTGACCTTTTAAAGGGCCTCTCCTCAAATGACAGCATCAGATGCATTCTCAACCAGGGGCACTTAAAATATAGTTGGCCTGTTATCACTGAAGGTGTCCCAGTCACAGAAATCAGAGAAAGACAGAGAAGGCTCAGACTTCAGAGGACCAAAGAAGCAACAAACCCATGCATGTCATTCTTAACTGGGTCCTTGGATGTCTAGGACATTAGTGAGACATTTGGCAAAGATTCTGGGACAGGAACATGACCACGTAAGACACCAGGTTCTGTAGGAGACTGCTGTGTCTACAGGAAATATGTGCCTAAATACTGTGGGATGGTGGCAGCCTCATCTCAAATGGCTTAGGGGGTGGAAGAAAATTTGCTGTACTGTATTTTATCATTTCTACAAGACAGGAATATCTCAAAATAAATATCCAATGATAAAAGCTGAAATGGACTGATGCTCCAAGAGGCTTAAGTGGTCTGGCCAACTGAGGTCTCATCACCCAGGCCTTGGGTACCAGGACCAGCATCCTCCCTGCCCATCTTGGCAGATGGAAAGCATCCAGGAGACAATTAATGAGAGCCACTCGTGGCCTCTGAGTCTTGTCCTCATTCTGCCTTTGACCATAGAAGTCCCTTCCTCTCTCGGAACAATAATCTTCCATCTCTCACTGGCACAGGAAGCAGGGGCCCGAGAGTCTTAACAAGGCCACCATAGATGCTTGTGAATGCCAGCACTCAATGTAGTGCAGCACACCCCGGTCCCACACAGCTGAGACTACTCTTACATGTAGCACTTAGAGATATTGCCCACTGTTTTGTTCATAAATTTATCAGGAATTATACACAATGCCAAAAGAACTATGACCACGATGTTGCTGTCAGTAACCAAGCTGTTCAGACAACCTCAACATCAGTACTAAGTGAGCGGTTCTATGTTAGGTGTGAACTCTTGCCCACTCTGTGTCTCTGGCATAGCCTTCCCTAAGTACTGACAGAATGAGATACATATGATTTTGTTGTAAGCATCCTTTTAAATTTCCCCTTTTGTATACAGAAGGCTTTGATGGATGGGATACGTTTAAGAAATTGTGTAGGTAGATTTGCATGTATTTGTGAGTTTTATTTAAAGCTGGTAAAGTACCATAAATTCTACGTGATAAAAGGGGTCGTTGACTCTGCAGTCGGGACCTTCCATTCTATCTAATGCTCTCCACTTCACTCTTCTAAGTAGTTGTATAGTATTCCACAGCTCAATTGTTCGTCTCCTGATGAATACTCAGATGATTTAGGTTATTTTCCACTTTCCAAAGCTGTGAAGAAGGCTGTAGTGAACAGCCCAGCTCTCTGGCTCCTGACAGTTTCTACCGTGGGTCAGAATACTTCAGTGCACAAGGTCTTCTTCCATCCCAGGCCCTTTATTGCGGGTCACTCCCTAAGCATCATGGGTACTGTATGGCACTAAGAGATTTTCCTTTCTGGCCTAGGTCCTCTCACCATCAACAACAGAGTGACCCTGGCAGCAGCTCCTCCCCTGTCCAATAAAGCAAGTGCTTATCGCTTGCCCACAAACCCCTCAACCATTCTATTCGACAGGAGCGAGGCGGAGCCCAGCACAGCACCCTCAGCCAGGGTGTGCACAAACAGGAACACATTTGACTCCAACAACAAAACATTTTGCAAGAGGACCTTCATTTTCATCACTACGGCAACCAACCCTAGAGGAATGGAGGAAAACCAGGTTCTCTTCCATTCTCAGCACGCATTCCGGCTTCTTTCCCTCACCATCTCCAAGTACGTCATTTTGCAGTTTTCAGGTTTATAGGTCTCGAAGATGAAGGTATCCTTCCCATTTTTGAAGCTGAAGGTTTCCTCCCCATTTTTTTTTTCTGTTGAAATCTTAACCATCAAGGTGATGGTGTTAGTAGGTGATGGTGCTGGATGGGTGTAGTCATTTGGGAGGTGATGAGGGTAGAGCAAAGCAGATTTTATTCAAGTTAATGCAATGGGTGAAGAGACCTCTGCACTGATCGGAGTTCAATCCTAATTGCTTCAAAAACAGCTGGGAGCTTATAGTCAAGGAGCAGCAGAAGGGGACGTCTCTGGATAGAAATATCCAGCGGCTTTGTAAGAGAGACCCACTTTTTCCTCCACAAGACAACTTCCTGTGAACCAGGAGTAGGACGCTCACCAAATAACAAAGTTATTGGTCCCTTGATCTCGGATGTCCTGGTCTATAGAACTATAAACATGTTTTTGTTTATGTATAATCCAGTTTGCAGGATTTTTCACAGCGTCCCTAATGACCTGAGGCAACAGGTCCTTCGAGCTCTAGCCTCTCTATCTCTCTGGGTCACACGTGTGAAATGCGAGCATTCTCCATGGGCCTTCAGGCAAGGGGGCACAGCAGCAGCTCTGTGAACTGGACAGAACATTTAGCAAAGCGTTGCTCAAGAAGGAGGTGAGAACGAGTCTGAAGTGAAGGATTTGAGACTAGAACGTCCTGGATCTGCTCAGGTGTTCCGTGTTAAAGTCTAACGGAGCATGTCCGACAGCACTGCAAGCAGTTCTCCCAACCCATACTCCCCGTTCACTGTCTTGTCCACCATGGAGATATGGACCTGGAAGGTTGTAAAAGAACGGAATCTGTACCACCATAAAAATGGTAAGCCAGGGCCAGTGAGATGGCTCAGTGGCACCTGGCACCAAGACCAGTGGCCTTAGTTTAATCCCCAGAAGCCACACAAGTGGTCCTCTGACTTCTATACAATTGCTGTGGTGCACCTTGCGCGTGTGCACGCGCACACACACACACACTAAATGGAATAATAAATAAATAGTAAAAAAAAAAAAGTGTCAAGACAGTTTTTATCCAAGTTAATACAGCAGGTAAAGAGACTTCTGCACAGATCTGAGCTCAATTCTAAAAGCGATTAAAAAAAAAAACAGCTGGACACTTATAGTCAAGGAGCAGCAGGAGGGGACTTCTCTGGATAGAAATATCTAAGAACTCAATTAGATATCCAGGGAGAGAGTTTTGCTAACCCAGTGTGACAGGATTCTTGCTGAGAGGCAGACCTTGGTTTAGACATTGGGGGAGGGGGTGTTGATAAGGTGATTGAGCAAGATTCTCTGCTAAAGGTGAACTCAGCAGGCGAAGTTCAAAGGTAACCTAGAAGAAGACTCAAAGGGGGCTGCTTATGGTTAGGTCATGGGAGGAGGTGTCATTCTGCTGAAGACAGACAGATGTAAATAACACAGACACAGACATTATCCATGCAAAAACACACCCCCAACCTCAAAGGGAATATGAAATAATTTATTCTGGAGCCAAATCTGAGTAACCATGGCTTGGGCCACAGGTTCAGACTATTCCAATGCCACGTTCCAATATAGTAAGTTTCGTGAAGTTAGTTACAAAGTCACAAGCCAAGGCATTTTTTTAAAAAAAAAAAACATTGGTGGGGACATCGGGTAAGTAGATGACAAGGAAGTGGGGAACCTCTGCTGAGAATTCAGATGCTACCCGAGGACACTCTTGTTTGGGGCTTGCTGGGAGCTAGTGATCTGTTCATACATGCCAACAGGCAACATGTCACAGGATATTATTCCATACCCAGAGACAGGCAGAGACTGGCTGCTAAGATAGCTGAAGATAGCCCAAGACATCTCGGCTCCAGGTCTGTAACATACAACCATCTATAGCCACAGAAATTCTAATCAAGCAATTTGGTAGAATCTTTACCACCCATATGGGTTTTTTGCTTATTTTTCTGAGAACTTCAGTCTATCTGCATACACATGTATATTGTCCTAATCTGTTGGGATGTCTTAACAAAACACCTTAAAAACAACAAACGTATTGCTCATGGCTCTGGAGGCTGGGGAGTTCAAGAGCAACATGCAGCAGAGCCACAGTCTGGGGAAGATCCATTCTCCGACTGAGAGGTGGTATAGAAGAAACAGGCTCCCTCGGGTCTGTTTTACAATGAAGGCACTAACTTCACTCATGAGGGTTCCATCCTCACAACCTAATCATCTCCATAAGGTCCCAGGTCTTTAAATTTTTTTCAAAATTTATTATCTCTCTCTGTACATGTATGTGTGATGGAGGGGGGGTCACAAATGGAGGTCAAGGGACAACTTAGAGGAGTCAATTTCTCTCTCCATCTTTGGGTCCTAAGGATTGACGTCAAGTTGCCAGATGTGCAAACAAGCGTCTTTTCCTAGTGAGCCACCTCATCAATCCAGCTCCAACCTCAAGTCCTATCATCACCTTAGGGGCTGGCTTAGAGATAAGGATTTGGAAGGGATACAGACATTCAGACCTGTTGTATACAATCAGCGCCTTGCTGGAAGGGGGAGGGGAGTGAAGAGGGAGACAAGCTTAAGATTCCGCTGAGAAAGAGTCCAGCCTCAGGAACTTTGCCAAACTGGACACTAGTAGAGTTTGGGCTAAAGCATCTTGGGCATACCCAAAGCAGGTCACTTGTAGGCTAGTCTGTGGGGCATTTTCTAGACTAGTAGTTGATGTAGGAAGGGCCAGCCCACTCTTGGCAGTACCTGGGTGATAGCAGAAAGTAGGATGAACAATCCATGGGGAGGAAGTCAGTAAGCAGTATTCCTCCATGGTCTCCATTTCAGTTCCTGCCCCTAGGTTCTTGTTCTCCCTGAGTTCCTGCCTTGTCTTCCCTCAATGATGGAGTGTGATTAAGAGTTATAAGATAAAGTCAACTTTTCCTAAGTTACTTTTGGTCAATGTTTTTCATACCTACAGAGAACCCTAACTAAGACAGGCAGGTTTCATGATATCTTTACAGATAGCTAATCTCTATCCCAAGCAAGTGTGTGTGTGTGTGTGTGTGTGTGTGTGTGTGCCTGCCTACCCTGTATGTTCCTGTGTGCATCCTATTCTGCTTTTTCTGGAGACTCCTGGCTAATACACACTTCAACCTAATCATAAGGAGGAGAGGAGGAGTAAAGGGAAAGAGGAAGAAGGAGAAAGAGGAGGAGGAGAAGAAAAGATTCAGCACCATAATCAGAATGGCTATAGAAAATTGGCCCAAATGGAAAATTACACTGATACATTCCAGGCTTTCAGACAAGAAGACTCAATACTAAGGTTCTAATCTCCACAGACCAGTTTAGAAGCCAATGAGATTAGACTGAAATGCCATGAAAGTTATCACTCACATCTACTAGGATATAGAATATAAAATGGCATGGCCCCTTTGGGAAACAGTTGGGCAGTTTTAGGATCTCCAAAGGACTCAGGAATTTCCTTCCTATGAATATATACCTAATACACATCAAAAAACATGTCCACATAAGAGCTTGTACGTCAGTGTTCACGGTAGCATGATTCATAACAACTGCCAAGTGGAAACAACCCCACTGTCCATTTACTGTTGAGTGGGTAAGCAAAATATGTCGTATCCCCACAATGGAGAATTTTCCAGCCATAAAAATGGAGCAGAGCACTGATTCATGACCCAATATGGATGAGTCTTGGAAACTTCAGGCTAGGTGATAGAATCTAAACACAAAAATCGTATGTTTCGCCAAATACATAAGTGTGTAACTCCATTTAAAGGAGATGTAGAGAACAGACAAGTCCAGAAAAACAAAAGATGAGGGGACTCCCCACACCCTTTGGCAGGGAGAGAGGAGGGGTTCAGAAGGACTGCTGAAGGGTGTGGGTCTTTTCCTGGGGGGTAAGAAAAATGTTCTGGAATTTGCAGAATATTGCAAATTATCGAAAGTCACTGGATTGTACATTGAAGAATGAAATCTATGCTATGTAAATTACATCTCAGCTTGAAGAAATTTTTATGGAAACTTTTTGTGGTATGCATCATTGATCATAAAACTCAAGAAACCAAGAACTGTTATGACAATTTTGAAAAATACAATGCCAATTCCACTCATTCCATATCAAAGCTTATTAGCAAACTTCATAATAAGACATGTGGTCAGCACAGAGATAAGCTTTTAAGCCAAGAAGAAACAACCGTCCCAGAAAAATCCCATGGACGAATGTAATGTTGGCCAGTGACGATCAGCAGAGGGTAGGCTGGGTTATTTAAACAACTTTACCTCAGAATGGAGCTTTTTACACCAATGAAGGCGTCGACAAAATAGCACGTTACACGAGATTTATAAAAACTACACAGTAGATACTATATTTTAAGAGGAAGGGAGAGATGGGAAGGGAAGGACATGGATGGAAGGGGACCAGATAACAGCTATCATACTTCATTTCTCATTAGGGAAGGGACACCAGGTGGAATGCTGCCAAAATATTAAGACGGATTTCCTACAGCTCATAGCTTGCGGACTGAATTCACACTAAATATGTTTCTGCAGGAAGCACACCAAAATAAGAATAATTTTCTCAGAGTAGTGAAACATGTGTGTGAATTCCCCCCTTATTTCCATTTCTCCATATTTTTTCTTTTAATTACAAGCAAGTAATATTACACTAAGGGAAAATATTAAAACTATTCAGGAAAGGGAACAACCCACTTCTTACTGTTACTATGCTAAGCACGCACATTATGGTAAGCATAAAATGGCAATTTCTGTAAACTTTGTGGCATGTTCTAGCTTTACAATGTATCCACCCATCTGTCATAATGTATCATAATACATGGGTAAAGGAGGCAGGTCAGGAATCTCAACCAATAGCTTGTATTAGAGATGGTGCTGACTCAGCAGTTATTCCTTAGATCTCCCCCCCCATCCCCCCACCCCCAGCCCCGTTGCCAATCTGGTTTTTTGCTTCTCCAGATTAGCTCTTTGAACTCCAGTGTTCTTGTTCTTGACATGAGCGGCTGTTCCCCAGCTGCCAAGCAGTGAGAGTAACTGCCTACCCTGGTATATTGAATTTGAATCCTGTTTTCAAGCAGAGGCATCATTTAACATTAGAAGGCTCTTGCTTCACAGAAGCTGTTGTCTCTATCTTGACCTCTGGTAAGAATGGCTCCTCTCCAAGACAGTGCTCAAGAAACTGAGTCCTGCCAACAAACATGTTCCATTCCAATCCTCACGGTGCCATGGGACCCACACAGGAGTCTATCCAGGAGCATCCCTGACATCCCTCTTCCTCCCCAGTTCCACTCATCCCATTATAGTTAATATCCAACTCCTCACTGGGTGTAGAGACTGCCTCTAAGATGTATCTTGGTGACATCCATTTGTCTCACCAGGGGTAGGGACTGCCTCTAAGATGTATCATGGTGACATCCGTTTGTCTCACGGGGGTAGAGTCTGCCTCTAAGATGTATCTTGGTGATAGCCGTTTGTCTTCTCTCCTTCTTCCTGTCACCGTTGTGATCCAGGCCACCATCCTCTCCCTGAAACTCAGCTACAATCAAGATGTTCATGATTGTTGGTCACAAATTTCATTTCACTCTGGAGGCTTTGTCATCTCCAAATTGAAGCCAAAGTTTTTGTCCTGATTCTATAAAGCACTTGTCACTGGCTAAGCCACATGGCCACAGGCTGGGGAATACCCATGACCACAGAGAGCATTCATAAAGCCCAGCTCAGCATCTGGACAGGACGTCTTTCACAATACCTGACCCAGAGTTTGACAGCATAGACTGAGTCCAAATCCTTAAGTTAAAAATGCAAAATTCAAAACCCAAGAAGTATAGAAACTTGCCGAGGACCCCAGGGTCTCCTCTGACAGATCCAGGTCTCTCACCCCATCGACACCTCTTTGTCTACTCAAAGCAACACAGCACACAGCGAACACACTCTCCCTGCTGTTCTTGGTGTGTTTTCCTGCACTAAGTGACTAAGAACTGCTCAGCACATCTTCCCAGGAACAGACAAAAGCACAGAGCGGCTCGGAGGTGCACACAGCTTGGCCAGCCTCAAGCCTCACCTTTGTTCCCTCAGCACTGAGTGATGTGGTATCCATCCACCCTCAATGAACTCCAAAAACCCTGTCATTCAAAATTCCAGCTGTGGAGGAATGTGATGGCACCAGCCAAAGAGCACAGCCCAACCACCAATACACCTGTTTCCACCCACCGAATGAAAATTTGGTTTCAGAGACTTGATTTGGGGTACCTTTTGGTACAGGATCCTAGGAGTAGATTTGTGATAGGGAAGAAGCTGGGAAAAGACAGGGGTGGGGATTTTGAGGAGCTGGAAGAGGTCTGGCAAGAGGTCAGAAACAGCAATGAGCATCATGGCACAGGTCTCTAAGACAGTCTTGGATTTTAAAACTTGAACTGGTGGGCTGGACAGATGGCTAGGTGATTAAGAGCACTGGCTACTCCTACAAAGGACCCTGGTTTAATTCCCAGCACCCACATGAGGTTCATCACCATCTGTAAGACCAGTTCCAGGGAGCCCTACACCCTCTCTGGCCTCCACAGACGCCTGGAATGCTTGTGGTGCACATACATATGTGCGGGCAAAACATCCATACAAACAACAAACAAAACCAAACCTCTGAGATTCTCCTGCTGTAAATCCCCTCCGCACCTTGTGAAAGGCAGCTTAGCCCTCCCTGTCTCCCTCTCATTTTCTTGTTTGGTGGCCAACAAGGGGACAAGGGTGTTCTTAAGTTTACAATCTCTTTTGACCCCAAAGGAAAGTACAAAGAGCCATTTACCTTATATCTTGATAACTCAAATTTCACAGCTCATCTAAGTAAGGTTAGAACCATGAATGGGCCATTTAACAAATGGGCAAGGTGTGAGTCTCTGTATGTATAATTGAGGACAATCCTGGCTGCTGAGCCACCCTGCAAGAGAGAAAGGGACCTGGATGGGGCTTATTTCACAGTGACTCCAGAAGTGTCCTTATGGAAGGATTAAGGATGGTTTACAGAAGGCATCTTTTCAGGATCACATTTACAGCCACTCGTTTTAGGCATATAATGAAAAGGAAGTTCTAGAATTCATAATTTTTAACCATGAAAACAGCATGCATGATTTAAAAAGAGATCAAACCCCTTTCTGCTGGAATCAGTGTGCTCTTTGAGGATAAGGGGGTGGGGTTGGCACACAGCGTGAGTGGCCCAAGGGGAAAAGTTGTCTCCATAGCCTCCTGCCCGAATTCCTGGACCACTCAATAGTAAATGGTTGCTTTGAGCAGGATACCAGGAGAAACTTCATACATGGCAATGAACACCTGAACCAGCCTGTCTGCCCTCTGCCACTGCCCTCCTCACAGGCGGTTCCCCTTACACATGGCAGGGAGTCTGGGTTTTGATTTTATTTCTGGGTTGTTTCTGTGTTGCATTGTTTTAAATTCGTCAGTCGGAGAATCTTGCTTGAAACAAGTCAGAGGATGAAGAGTCCTTAAACATCCCAGGCAGGGGAGCAGGGACCTGGGCACTGTCCCGAATGTCACACATGCAGGTAGGAAAGACCTCTTCAACATCAAGCCACCCGAGTCCAGACGGCAGCACGGGACTCCTCTCCTCGGGACACAGAGAGATGCCCTGGAAGGAAAGCCTGTAGAGCCAGCACTCACGGACCCCAGTGGATCCCTTTCCAGTCTGAAGTGACAGGCTGGCCCATCTACTGGCTGGGATGCCCCAAGTCCCTTAACCCCGCTCCAACTCATATCATGTCAGTGTGACAGAAAAGGGAAAAGAAAACAGGGTCACATTTATCCCACACAAAGTTTCTGTTGGGCACAGAATGGGGATGAAGGAAGCCAAATAGCTGAGGAGTGAGGGGATGGGAGTTGTTCAAAGGGTTTGGCAGAGGAGAAGCTGGCGTGATGCACGAAGACATCGACTGGTCTCCAGTGTTGTTGCCAGGTGATGGTCTAATGCTAGGACAGCTTGATAAACAGGACCCACCCAGTTCTTGCCCCCAAAGAGCTCACCCCCAGTTAGAAGACTGTGTGTCAAGTGCTGTAACGTAGGAGCACAGCTGGGGAGCACTTTTCAAGGGATGACGGGGTGGGTAGCTGTAGTGATAGTCCATTTGTATTTTAATAACTAAAGCTTGCCTGGAGGCCAGAGAGTAAAACAGCCGCACTGATCAGTCTTATAGACTAAGCAATGGTGGCACACACCTTTAATCCCAGTTGCCACACTAGTTAGCCATAGAGGCCGGGCAGTAGTGGTGCATGTCTTTAATCCCAGCACTAGAGAGGAATATAAGATGGGAGGAGACAGTTCTCAGCTGAGTCTCAGTCTGAAGATTCGGGGAGGCGGGACTGCCATTTTGGTCTGAGGTAGAGGTAAGAGCCAGTGACTGGCTGCTTTGCTTTTCTGATCTTCAGGTTGAACCCCAATATCTGACCTCTGGGCTTTCATAATTCCTGCTACAGGCAACAGCAGCAGGGAGGCAGGCAGGAGAGGCATGTGCAGAACAGAGAAGCGGAGGCACCCTGTAGGGTGGTCCAAGGGGTACAAGCCTGTCATTGAGGGTACACAACTCTCCTCCTTGGGCTCCCACTCCTAGCCAATGCCTTTCTGCATTCCCTGCCTCCTGCGTGTCTAACGTGCTCCTCCATGAAGGCGCACACCAACTCGTCACCTATATAATACTTCAGTGTGTGCTCTGGCTGCTCACAACCTGTCCAGGCCCACAGAAATTCACTTGGAACAAAGTGCCCACAAAGGACACAATGCCATGCCTGTTTACTGTTACCTGCACAACCGTGTGGTCAGCCCATCTCCAATTATGACTGACTACATGCGTATATGATTCTGAAAATTCCCATTTCTATATTCAAAACTAAGCACAAGGGTCATTATATTAATGTGGTTATATTGATGGGGTCTGAGAGTCTCCCACATAATATATAAAATCTAGGGAACAGCCCCAACGCCCTCTAACTATACCAAGAAGTTCTCAACCTTCCTAATGCTATGGCCCTAATCCAGTTCCTCATGTTGTGGTGACTCCCCAACCATAAAATTATTTCATTGCTACTTCATCACTGCAATTTTGCTACTGTTATGGATCATAATGTAAATAGCTGATATGCAGGGTATCTCATATGTGACCCCTGTAAAAAGGTCGTTCGAACCCAAAGAGGTCTCAGCCCCACAGGTTGAGAACCGCTGCCCTAGACAGACTGCAACTCTGTCAGCCCTTGTTCTTTGACGTGAGCGACAGTTTTCTGAGGTAGCAATTTGGTTAACGGCTCCATGTTCTGACTCAGCAGTTTCTGCTCCCAGCACGTAACGAAATGCTCATGACTGCTCACAACAAAACATCTGCAAGAACATTCACGGCACGGCCAGTTGTTCTGTACGCAACCCAGAAAGCCCCAAGTGCCACGTACAGTGTGTGGACTAAATGACAGAGAAGCAGAACACAACACAGGGGTGAGAACACACAAATCACAAGCACACACAACGGTATTGATGAATGCCCAGATACAGTGTTAAGTAAAATAAGTAAGACAGACACCACAGACCATATAGCATTTGATGCTACATGGTTTTACAAAGTCTGTTTGAAGTTCAAATACAGGCAAGGCTGAGCTGGAAGCAGAACCAGGGTGGTGGCTACCATGGATAATGTGACAATGACCAGAGAGGGTCACCGGGGTAGGTTCTTGTTGCTGAAAGTGTGCTTTGTGGGATTCAGAAGCTGGGTTCATGGCTTTCCCCACGTAAATTCACAGAGCCATTCACCTACGATAGGTTTACTTTACTGTGTATATCATACCTCAATAAAGTCGACCAAAAAGGGGGACGAGGGAAAAATATTATTAATGAGGGTGTACAGAAATTAATGTTCTTTTGCATGGGGAATGCAAATTAGTAAAACTTTATGGGAGGAAAGCCGGAAATATTTATCAAAACCTTTAAAAATATCATGGCCTTTGACCTAGTAATTCCAGCTCTAAGAATTTGTCTTCAGGAAGTAATGAGGCTACCATGGCATTTGTAGCAGAATTATTTATTGTAGGGACAATTTGGAAGTAGGCTAAATACTGAACACAGGTATTCTTATTGTGCAGGCACTAAACTACATTTTAATATAGCATTTAATGAGGATATTATGGGAGATTTTAATTTCATCTTTCTACTTTCTCCCCTGCCCCCACTCCCCACAGCTAACGTGCATCACTTTTGCCATGAGAAAAGTTACTTAGAAATAGATGTAAACACCCATTTGGAAATGAATAAATCAATCCAGCGCTCACCCAAGTACATGCTGGAATCTTCCATTGCTAGGCATGGAGGTGGTAGAGCTCATGGCTGAGGGTCTGTTCTCAGGATCTTATTCTAGTCATAGAGGATGAATGAGTCAAGCAACTGATAACGGAATACACACATTTGAATCGGCTCTTACTATCGGCTTAAAGAAATAGAAGTGAGTGCCTCTCATCAGCTGCTACATCTGCAGAAGGAGTGTACAAGATCTCCAGGAGGCCACGCCTGGACATGCTCAGCCACAAAGGATGCTCCCATGAACATGCTCTGTGATGGCGTCAGGATCGTGTTTTCATTTGTGCTGTAAACGAGGGGGGTCAGACGTGCCTCCAGCTCTGCAGATGCATGCCTGAGAAGCAGGAGCAGTTTCCGCTGCAAGGTGCAAGGTCCCATACGGATCTGTTCAGGCGTGTGTGTGACTCATCTTCTCCAGGCTTTCTCAGCCCTGCCAGTTTGTATCTCCTGATGTATTTCCAGTATGTGTGTTTTCAGATATCCTGAAGTAACTGTGGATTTGTCTCACCTAATTCTTTTCATTTCTCCTCTCTTATTCAGAGACTGTTGCTGTTAAAGGTAAATTATGTCCCTGATTATCGGTGTCCCAGCTGGCTCTCCTTTTTTTTTTTTTTTGACAGGGTTTCTCTGTAGCTTTGGAGCCTGTCCTGGAATAGCTCTGTAGACCAAGCTGGCCTCGAACTCACAGAGATCCGCCTGCCTCTGTCTCCTGAGTGCTGGGATTAAAGGCATGCGCCACCACTGGCCTGCCCCTGGCTTTCCTTTTTATCCTTTCAACATTCTCTTGTAATCTACAACACCAGTAACGCGTGACAACAGCTCTGTTTTCATGTCTGCCCTGTAGAGTCTCTGCACTCCAAAGTTTCTGATTTTGTGGCATTAAATTCTACGAGTGTCTCTTACCAATAACACATAATTATTTTTTCCTCAAAATTTTTTTTAAATGAGAGATTTATGGAGAGTTTTACATTTTTTTTTTGGTAAAGAACTGTTTTGTTGTCTGTGTAATAGCTTAGGCTCCATCTGTGTGTTTATGAATTCATGTATGAGCATTATATCTGCATCATTTCCACCTTTCTCTCCCCTTTAGTTCTCCCCATGTCACCCATTCCTCAAATTCATGCCTCTTCTTTAATTACTATTGTTACACACACATATATACATAGGAACACATACACGCATATATACATACATACATGCATACACATATAACCTACCAGAGGACCTTCCCCAGAAGACTGGTTCTCCCTCTCACTAATAGCACTTGACCCAAGGGTAGGCCCTTGTGAGACTGGCCCCATCAATGTGGGCATGTCAACTGGTGTCATTACTCAGGTCTTGTTTAAGCAACCATATTGCTGAGATTTCATGGGTGTGGCATCCCTGTCATGTCTAGAAGACACTATCCAGCAGCAGACATCCTGGTCCTTTGGCTCTTACAACCTTTCTGCCCACTTTTCTGCAACGCTTTCAGAGCCTTAGGTGTAGGGCTTGGATGTGCCAGTGGCACCGGGCACCCTGCAGTCTGCATTTTGAGGAGTTGTGGATCTCTGTAGTAGCTCTGGCTGTGGCAAAAGAAGCTCTTGGATGAGGGGTGAGAGCTGCATGCACCTGTAACCCAGTATTTAGAATGCACGTAGGCATTAACACTGGTTTGGGAAAGTGGCAGTAGTAGGGTCTCCTCTACGTCCCATGGTTTCACCATCCATGGGTAGTTGGCTAGGTTTACAGCCCAGGCGTGAATTCCCTCCTGTTGTGAGGGTCTTACCTAAGTCCAATTAGACATCTGTCGGTTACTCCCAAGACAAAAGCACCACTATTGCATCATTGGGGATCTCTTGCTGGGCCGGTCATTCTTGGAGTTCATAGGCTTTATAACTGTATGAGATTGCTGATTGCTTTTCTCCTTTGGCAGCTTGTATAGCACATTCTGGTACCATGAGAGCCAGTCCTCAAGGCTCCTTTATTTGGCTGTGATGTTTGGTCCTATTTGTGTGTGTGTGTGTGTGTGTGTGTGTGTGTGTGTGTGTGCGCGCGCGCGCGCGTGTATGTGTGTAAGCTAGCCTGTGTATGTGTGCACATGCATGTGGAGACCTGAAGGAAATGTCAGGAAGCATCTTCAATGGTTCTTATACCTTATTCATTGAGGCAGGGTCTCTCAATCACACACAGAATTTGATGATATAGCTAGGCTCCCTAGCTGGAATTACAAGTGGGCTGCCACACCCATCTGACATTTACATGGGTTCTTAGGATTTGAACTCCGATCCTTATGCTTGCAAAGCAAGCCCTCCCCTAGAGAAACACCTCCCCCAGTCCAACTACACTATCTCAAAGAACACACAGTAAGACTTGAGAATGAATATGAGTAGGAAGAGCGACCACTGCAGGGACCAGTGCTTGTGTCCTCAGATTCAGAGAATCCCCAACACGATAACACGGTGCTGTCAGGAGGGAACAATCATACCATGGAGGAGGAGCGAGTTAGTGCCCTCATCAAGGAGGGCAAGGGAGGGCAACGGCCCCTCTGCCACGTGAGGACACAGCTTGGAGAAAAGGCTGCGAGCCAGAAAGTGCTCAGCAGACATCACCAGACACTGTGCTGGCAGCACTGCGATCACTGACTTCCCAGCCTCCAAACTTGGGAGAGAGCGATCTCTATTGCTCACTAACACCCCGTTTACAGTATTTTGTTATAGCAACCTCAACACACTAAGACAGAGGTCGAAAGAAATATACAAAGAAACCAACTACGTTTTCATACACCAGAGGAGCCCTACTCTTTAAAAGTCGACATCCTCTAGTATGAGAAGAACAAGCATTCCCTGACCTTGGAAACTGGAGTTGTCAGCTGAGCTTTGCTGAGCCGTTGGGGAGGCGCAAGGGTACACAGAAAGCAGAACCACTCCCATGACCAGATGGGACCAGGTGCTGACTGGGTAAGTCAAGATGTAACTGGGTTTGGAAGAGTCTGAACAGCGACTGGGCCGTGTAAGATGATAACGATAAAGCAGGGCTTTCAAAGGAAGACCTAACAAAGTCACTCCTGGGCACGTTCTGCCTTCTCATCTCTGATTTGAACCGTAGCAGATGAGTGCAGGGGTATGAATGTCAGGATCGAAGTGACAAAAGAACGAGACACAATCTCAATGCCCACCAAGGAAGATGTTGAATGAGCTATAGATTATGACGCAGTAGGGAAAAAGAATGAGGCAGATTTATGTGTGCCAATGAGAATGAGCACTCAGCTAAGCAAAGACAACTAGCACCTAACAAGATAAACGCGGTGTGAGTTTTAAGCCCACAAAACATAACTGTATATTTATGTATGTATGTGTTTACTAAAAATATTTATGCATACTTAATAAGTGCCAAGCATGCTATTAAATTTAGGGGTTACAGCAGTGGTGAGAAGAGAAGGCTCAGGTCAGGAAGATGGTCCAACAAAACCGAATGGAGTTGGGGATCTGAAGAGTGCTTTGACATCAGACATGGAGATGCAGAGTTTGGAGTTTGCTTAGCTGGCTTTTGGTCTTATTTTGGTCCAGTATTTCCTCACTACACTCCTTTTTCTTTGCTTTTGAAATGGTAAGGCTCCTGTGCCACTGAATGTTGGAAGTATGTGACCTGATTTTTAATTTTGATTTTATAGGGGGTTATAGTTAAGAGATTGCCATGAGTCTAAAAAAAAAAGACTTTGAATTTTGGACTTTTAAGCAGTGTTGAGACTGTTCTCTGAACAGTCTATGGGGACTTAAATGCATGTTGCATTATGATATGGCTACAAGCCTGTGGGGCCAGGGAGTGGAATACAGTGGTCTAAATGAAAATGGACCCCAGAGGCTCATGGGAAGTGGCATTATTTGAAAGGATTAGGACATGTGGCCTTATTGAAGTAGGTGTGCCCTTGTTAGAGGAAGTATGTCACTGGGGATGGGTTTTGGGGTTTCAAATGCCCAAGCCAGGACCATGGCTCTTTCTTCCTGCTGCCTGCAGATCATGATGTAGAACCCTCATCTCCTTCTTCAGCACCGTGTCTGCATGCTGCCATGCTTCTCGCCGTGATGATAACGGACTGAACCTCTGAAGCATAAGCCAGTCCCAGTTAAATGTTTTCCTTTGTAAGAGTTGTCGTGGTCACGGTGTCTCTTCACAACAATGTAAACCCTAACTAAGACAAAGGGTAGCAGGGTGGACATTCGCACAGGACAGCACCACCCATTGGTTCAAGCACATGGAGCTGATGGAGAGAGGGCAACATGGGTGGGAATGGCAGCAGGACAAGCCTCGGCCAATTCAATTGCTGGTTAAAATGGTTACGGCATTGAGGCCACTGGCTTTCTTATATGGTGGTTACGTGCCTTCAGAGGACCACTCACTCGGGAATCCCATCACTCAGGAGACTGAGATAGGAAGACTGTGAGTTCAAGGCCAGTCTGGTTACGTAGGAAGACCTACTAACAAAAGAGGTGTGTGTGTGTGTAATTTGTATAGTAATTAGCCCACAGTACATGCTCAATGAGTGATAGCTAGAGACTAAAGGGGTAGAGAGGAGACATAAGACAGGACCACAGATGACACCATCTTACCCATCCTCACCCCCGCCATGCTGTAGATTTGGCAGGAGGTGACTGGCCCTGTGGTCCCATGGCTGTGATAACTGGGCCTCAGGAAATCAGTTCCACCTTGTCTCTGTAGAGGTCCACACCATGTCAGGGTGAGGCATCCCACAACCTGAGGGAGGGCAGAGAGGCTCCTGAAGGAAGGCATGATTCCTCTGGGGAGGAAGAATTAACAGTTGTGTTAATTCTCTACCCAGCTGGCCTGGCCTCATGCACTTAGGAAGTACACACACACACACACACACACACACACACACACACACACACACACAAAGCTTCTTCCTCTGGAAGGTTCAAGCCCACGCGGGCTCAGAGGTGGCAAGATGGCCCAGCACATTAAGGCCCAAAGGACAACACCTCACAGGACTCAGGTTCATATCCCAAGACCTCCTCAACCCCTGGGCAGGCAGCATCTGGCCCACTGTGTAACTACACTAATGCTTTTATGGCAGTGCAGATCTAAAAAGTGCTTTGAAGTAGTTTACATTCACAGACCTATAAGTGATCAAAATATGAAGCAATGATGTAGCCACAACCATTATAATCACCAGTCTTTCTCCAGTGTCCTTGGCTGAGGATGGTGGCATTGGGGAGGGGGCAGAGAGAAGATGGCCGTTAGCCATTAGGGGAAATCTATGAAAGCTTCCAGAACCTGGAGGCAGTGCTAACTTGTCCACATAGGGTGCAGGCCTCTGTCACCAAAAACGCTAATGGAGAACGCGGCCTATCCAAATTATTGCCATCTGGGTCACCAAGTCATCTCGGTGAATAAGAGCACAGGCCACACAAGCCTGATGACCCGAGTTTGATCCCCAGGACCCACAATGGAAGGAGAGGACTGACTCCCAGAAGTCGTCCAAATGTACACCTGTACACACACACTCACGCACACACACACAAGTAATAAATAAAGTTAAGAACCAGAGGGCTTGAAGAGATGGCTTAGTTGCTAAGAGGGTTTACTGCTTTTCCAGAAGACTTGAATTTAGTTCCCAGCATCCACATGAGGCTCACAACTGCCTGTAACCCCAGCTCCAGGGGATCTGATGACTCTGACCTCTGTGGGTACCCACTGCATATTCATACACACACACACACACACACACACACACATACACACACACACACAGAGAAACAGAAATTAAAAATTGAACAACTATTTAAGCAAATTAAAAAATAAACATGGTGAAGCAGAGATTGGCTGAGTAGGCGAAGGTGCTTGCTGCGGAGCCTGACAAGCTGGTTCCATCCTTGGAAGCCATGTGGTGGAAAGAGAACCAATTCCCCTAAATTGTCCTCTGACCTATTTAATACACACCACACCACACACACACACACACACACACACACACACACACGATCAACAGATAGGTAGACAGACAAGCTAGAAAGACAGATCTTTTAAAAGAAAACATCTTAAAAACCTGCTACCATCTGTAAGCACTTGTAATACCTTGGTCACTGCACATACATCATTGCAAACAGGGAGATGGTACAACTTACTGTCCCATTTTGTAGTGGGAAAAACTGAGACCCAAGAGGTTAAGCCACTTGCCCAGTCACACTACTGATAAGGACAGAGACAGGTTTGAGACCGGCCCTGCCTTGCCTCCAAGTCTTTCTGCCATGGCCTGTAGTCTCTGTGATCTCAAGGCGCCAGCCCTTAGAGGGACCTAGGAGGCAAAGAGCCTGAATTTAGGTGCCTGCCTCCCAGATGGTACCAGAAAGCACCAGAACTGGCCAGGAGTCAGTGGTCACATGTGAGAGAAAACTCACTACCTCACCCAAGCAGCTGGGCTTCTGGAAGAAACCCGCCCCCCCCTCCCCCAAGCCTCTGCTCCTATGGACTGATTCCCTGATTGGCGGGCCCTGTGCTGCCTCAGCCCTGAGCCAGGAGACACCACCTGTTTCTATAACTAGCTCCTGGCAGGTAGGACCTCCACCCTGCTCAGTTCTGCACAGTTTCTGCTACTGCAGTGGTGCCCAGCCCCACACTGACCACATGGATGTTCACACGCTTGTCTCCATCCATTCGGGCTGCTATTTCAAGATGCCATCCATGGGATAGCTTAAATAGGAATTTCTTCCCTGGTTCTGAAATCGGGAAGTCAAGGTCAAAATCGCTCCCCTTCAGCAACTAGTTACGTCCTCACGAGGTCGTGGGGGTCTGTACCCAGAGATGTGTGTGTCTCATTCCTCTTTCCCTGAAGGCACTGATCCCAACTGGAGCCCCACTTCCAATTACCCTGGCATTGGGGGTTCCCGCGTCAACACGTGAATTTGAATGAACCCAAGTATGCAGTCGCCCTAAATTACCACACAGTGTTTATTACTAGTTCATCTCTCATGCGGTCTACTTATTTCTGACACTGTTTCAACCGAAGGAGATTCTAGCAAGCTTTAGTATAGTCTGGAAATACGGGACAGTAACAGTAGAAAAAGGCAAAATTGGTCTGAAGTTTGAAACGGCCAAGTGTGAACGCTGAAGGGGCAGAATGCAGCCTTGACCACGAGGCATGGCAGAGAAGCCACTCTTCCATCTTTCCCTCTAAGCCACACCAGTTACTGTCATTGGGGACCATAGCACAGTAGCCCTTTCAACCCGTCTTTAAGACTCCTCTGAGAACAACAGAAGGAAGGTAGCTCGGAATCTGGGCCTATGGGAACCATGATTCCTCGGTGAGGTGCGGGGCCCAGCAGCGGGTTTGCTGTGCCATGGCAGGAGACCTTAGGCAGCTGAAGTGTTTATCTCTCTGGAGGAGGCAGCAGCCATTCCTGCTTCAGAGTGCGCTGCCCCAGGAGACCAGGGAGGGAACAATAGCCCAGACTGCAGAGGGGCCCAGGCAGGCTGCAGGTGTGTGTGCACAGACCAGCCCGGAGTAGGAGGAATTAATCACCTGCAGAAGCGGGCAGACTGGAGGGAGTTGCAGGGACCGAGTGAAACTAGCAGCCAAAGCAACCGCTATATTTAGCCTGGTCCCCAAAGCAGGACTTAATTAACTTAATTCTGTGTCCACCCCCACTCCAAAGCCCATTCCCAGGTGGCTTTCTCTTGGATCACATTACAACATGGGCCTCCACAGAGATCCTTTGACAGATGCCCCAGGCCTGCTCCTCTGGTGTGGGTGCTGAGAACGAACACAATTCCCAGCTGTCTATGGAGTTCCTGCAGCGCTGGGTACAGCGAGAAAGGCCTTGGAAGAGGACCTGCCAGGCTTTGCATCTGCTGAGAGGGACCAGCCTCAACTGCCCACCACGTCCAGGTAAAGCAGGATCCACACACGCGTGTGTGCGCACACGCACACACACACATACACACCAGGTCACACGCTTGCTGATCTGTCTCACATCCCGCTTTCACGTAGCCAAGGCTGGTCTCCGCAGGTGTCTGTCTGTCCATGAGTTAAGCACTACATCACCTCCAGCTCCGAAACTCATTGTTCAAGCTGTCTTCCTATGTAGGGAAGGGCTGAGCAAGCCATCCTAGCTCCATGCCAGCTCAGCTATTAGCTGCCAAGATTTCAGCCGAGGTCTCTTCACAGGGGATCTGGGACTTCTGCACCCCTGCTGTTTCCTCTCCTCCTCCTCGTCTTATACATCTGCAGCAGCTTAGCTAGAACCAGGCACCCCAGATGTGGGCGCCTCCACAGTCAGCTGACTGAAGGTGGGGCAGACGGCATGCCTTCCCTGGGCATCCTTCTCCCTGTTGTTGCCTAGAGAAGCGCTGGCCATAGAAGGTGTTCCTCGAAGGAGGAATCTCGAAGCATCTCTCCAATGTCTCTGTCAAGTACCCAGACTGAGTTTCTACACTCAGAAACCTCTCCCCTGCCTGCTTCTCACTGACTCCTAAGGTCTCTTGTATTTTCTCTCCTTTGCCAGACACATTGGAAGACACTGGTGTTGTTTTTAAAAGCCTTGGTGGAACATGGGCAAACCATAAAAGGACAAAGAATGACAAGCATAGCTGTCTCTGCTCTCCACATGGGGCCCTCTGGGGATATGGCACTATCTGTCCACATGGGGCCCTCTGGGGATATGGCGCTATCTGTCCACATGGGGCCCTCTGGGGATATGGCGCTAT
>JAQHUG010000004.1:14108052-14159095 GCA_028555095.1 Dicrostonyx torquatus
CTATCTGTCCACATGGGGCCCTCTGGGGATATGGCGCTATCTGTCCACATGGGGCCCTCTGGGGATATGGCGCTATTTGTCCACATGGGGCCCTCTGGGGATATGGTGCTATCTGTCCACATGGGGCCCTCTGGGGATATGGCGCTATCTGTCCACATGGGGCCCTCTGGGGATACGGCGCTATCTGTCCACATGCTGAACGCCCAGTTATACACATAACTCCATACCTTGTTTCTTTCTCTCACATTTTTGCTTAACTCTAAAATATTCCACCTGTGCTGACAAATCGTGAGCCAGAGAAACAGCAGCACCAACCCCGCCCAGCATCACACTGGTGGAACACGACGGTGCACTTCTCTCCCGTTGGTTTCTTTTAGAAAGTAAATGTTACTGGTCTGGCTGGGGACCCAGAATCCTGTTCCTCCTGCCCCAGCTCCACCACAATCTGCTGCTTATTGTCTCTCCTTGTCCCCTCCTCTTTCCATGTCCCTGACCCCCAAGGAAATCACTCTGGGCTGGGAAGAGCTGCCATTATGGGCAGGCAGGAGGCTGCCGAGTCAACCCTGTCACCTAATGACAGGGTGCTACAGAGCAAAGCTTGGCATTGCTGCCCCACTGGGCAGTTACTGGATGCTCTAAACCTCCCAGGTTCCAAACAGTATTGTCTCCTCCCATCAGAAGTCATTGCAAACGGCATATATCATGGCGAAAAATCAATGCTGCTAATGTCCTGCAGGAAAACAGAAAGCTGGACTTCATGAATTCCTCATCCTAACAGGATGAAATGTCACTGGGTTGGGTCAGGCTCTGCTGCCTGGGATAGGGATGCGGTCCTGCAGAAAGTCCATGCTTCGCTGCGGTACGGTGGGCGTCAACATCTAGGAAATGCAAACTCCCCTGTTGTCTTTATGGGCCGCCAAATGTCCTAGTATGGAGGTAGTGTTGGCTGATGCTTAAAACTGGAGCTGGGGACAGAGCTGGCCATGGTTCTTCCATTCAGGACACCCATCTTTCCTGGTGGGTGGAGATGCCAAGGGGTATCAGTGTGGTGGCCAGGGGTCCCTGGAGTGGTCCCAGGCTATTTCCATGCAAGCTCATTCATCCTGAACTTCACTGCCACCCGGAGACTCTAGCTCACAGGGACACAAGAGCCACACTCCGTGGTACTTTTGCCCAGGTTTCTGTTGCTGAAGCGCTCCCACCTGTGGATGACCCAGACCAGCGCCACACCACACCAGTCAGCTGGCGATGCTTTGGAGGTAACTTCAGTGACTATTGTCAAATGAGGCAGCTGAGACCCAGAGTATCCAGGAGGCTGAGCTCTTGCTTCCCTGAGAAAGGCAGCATCCACTCTCAGCAGAGGCAGCCTTCACGGGTAGGGAGGAGTGTTTCTTTTCCATGGCTGTCTTTGCCCTGACCTCATTCCCACCGACACTGGAGTTCCCGGGTCCCTCCTTAGCAATGCAGACTCACTCTGCGCACGTTCATGCGCACGCGCGCATGCGCGCGCGCGCACGTGTGTGTGTGTGTGTGTGTGTTGTTACTGGACATTTATCTTTTTCCTGTGGCCAGGGAATTTAGAATTAGGCAGAGGTGTCTGAGGGATAGGGAGGCCTTCTCCCCATCCCACTCACTGAGCAGGGCAACTGGGCAGGAACTGAGGTCTATGGCAGCCTGTGGAGGAGCAGAATATTAGAGATGGAAAGCCATTGCTTGGCCATGGGATGAAGTGGCAAGAGGACCTGAGTCGAGGGGTTGCCATCCTTCCCAGACACTTTGGGGAAGAGGCATTTGTCCACAGGAAAAGACTATGGGTCGCTCCGTCCCATAGTCATCAGATTCTGGGGTCCCCTTTCCTGCCCGAGCTCTGGGGAGAAAGCTAACGATGGATGTGTGTTGATCACTTTCTCTTTAAGAAGCAGCCATCCCTTCATACAATCCCCAAAATCCTCAATGAAGAAGACATGGAGGGGGAGGAATTATTCTGGGCATCTTCTTGCATGAAACAAGGAAAATTGGGGGAAGAAATGAGAGGAACCAGAAGACTACGTTTTCAAACCAGACTTAGTTCTTCTCTGCCATCCACTCTGGTTAAGACATCAGAGCTGTGGGAGAGAAAAGCGGGTGGCAGGGGATGTGAATGGAGCTGAAACAGTCTGCCTGGCCCTGAGCAGCTGGGATAAATGGGAATCAGCCAGGAGGAGGGCTGGTGCAAGGCTACAGGGAGGATGCAGGACACCAGGCAGCGACAGTACAAGCAAAGGCCCCGTGAGCAGAGCTTGGAGGTTTGGAGGAAGCAAAGATAAATGTAGCTGCTAGATCTACGCCCATACACATTAGCACTATGTGAAATTGGAGACCTTTTGTTTGTTTGTTTGTATCTTCTGTCTACCTCCCAAATGGATTTGCTGACCACACATGGGAAACAGACATCGGCTGAGGGAAGCCTCAAAGACCATGTGCAAGGGCTGAAAATGACTCATCTCAAAAGTTAAATGTTGTAGGGTACCCAGGACACCAGCCATGTACTTTCTGCCTGTGCGTGTTGACAGTAAAGTTTTGCATCTGACCCTGGCGGCTGCTGTTGCTTTAGTGAGACTCACACTGCAAGCAGCAAAGCTGGGGACAAAGGCATTTCTGAAAAGGTGCCCAGTTTGAAACACATTAGGGTCTCCTGGACAACTTTGAAAACAATGATGCCGGAGCCCCCACTCCAGTCTAACCACACCAGGCAGTCCGGGAGGAGCCAGGGAGGGAAAGCGAAAGCCCAGGGCTTCCCACGTGATCTGAAAGTGAAGCCAGAGCCGGGGCTAGTAGCTTAGCCCTTCCACGAGTTCCAGTGCACATCAGTCATGTCTGCCTGGCAAGTGAGTTGATGGTAGTCTCCCTGCGGAGTGGAACTGGATCAGCGGGGAGCACACAGGCACCAGAAACGGAAAATAGACTTTTCTGCCTGAAGCAGAAAGCACAGGCAGTCAAAGCAGGATCTCTGAAGACACTGGGGTTCTGAGACTACACAGCTGATAGGACCAGACCCGTGGCCTCGACTGGAAATTTCCACTCTTCCCACGTCTCAGACAGGCACGAGGTCCCTGAAAGACAGAGTTAGGTGGGGTGGTGCCAGGTGCGACTTCCCATTACGGAAGCCATCACTACGGATTGGAGGTGGCCCCTGAAGCCTCATGTGTTGAAAATCAACTCCTCCAGTCCATATGTATTGGGAGTTCAGAGAGAAGCCTTTGGGGACTAGTTGGACGAGATCATGGAGGTGGGAATGCCCTGCCGGAATGAGTGGTGTTAGAAGAGAAACCGAGGCCTGAGCTGCTCTGCTCTGTTGATGTCCTCCATCCTGTTGCTCCACAGCAAGGAGGCCAGAAGTGCTGCCATGCCCTTGGACTCCCCAGCCTCCAAAATCATAATCTATAAAACCTCCTACTCTGTATGAAACCCAGGCTATGGTGTCTGGTTATAAAAGACATATATCAAAAAAAAAAAAAAAGGGGAATGGGTTAAGAAAAGTGTTGGGAAGGGAAGTAGAGGAGGCCACCCTGAGTTTCTTTTAAAATGCATGTTTTCCATCGTGGCTGCTCTGACCATGTAACAAACAAACCTGGACGACTGCTTTGGATGACACAGAGGCAGTGCTGACTGGGAGTCCACGGAGCCCCACTGCCAGGGCAGAGTGGGCCAGAAGCTCGCCAGTCAGCGTTGCTCCAGTGCAAAGGCTTTCCTGGGCTGACACCGTACCTTTGAGAGGATGTGAATGGTCACAGCCTGGGTCTGGCTTTTAGCAAGTTCGCAGCAAACAAAAAGATTGTGTCCTTGACTACCAAATTCAAATGACCTCTAATGACCCCCGAGTGCTATTTCCTTGTCAGTATGGACCGTCATTCTCAGTCTGTTGGTTGGGCAGCCGTGATAGATGGCAAAGGGGGAAGACAGAGGAGATGTTCAGAATGCACCACAGACACCACCAGGAGGGCTGTTCACTATACAGAAAGGGAAACCATGCAGAGAGCAGAAAGTGGCACCAGGGATGAAGCGGGGTGGGGGCAGCATAGGTGCAGAATGTAGCTCAGTCACGCACACCAAGAACATGTCAGCCACCCCAGCTCCCTGAGAGTGGAACGGTCTGCCTCCAGCACACAGAGCCTCCGGTGGAATGCCTGAGTGGAGGCAGCCCTTCCCGCTGTCACGGAAACTATGAAACTGGCTGAGCAGAAGAAGGCAGGAGAAGCATTGTTGGGTGGTTTCTACCAGCTTTGAGACCGTGTAGGCTTTTGGGGGTGTGGTGCTACCCTGGATTGCTCTCCCCTATTCAGATGTGAAAGGACGGGACGAAGCAGCAAAGAGATGCTCACGGGTGCTCCTCAGGACCCTGTGGAGCTGACATCCAGCACAGAGGCCAGCCAGCATCTGGGTCAGCCAGTGAGAGAGAGAGTGCCCTGCCGCTGAAATGCTGCCTAAAGGATTCTTTGGACCACTCTTAACACCCACAGAAGATGAACTCCAACTCCGACTCCAATATGTGGCTTGCAGGGAAACCAACACCCAGTTCTAAGATGCCTGAGAATTCCCCCTGCTTGGCTCCACCTGTCTCAACTCTCCCAAGGAATTCCCCTTCCTCCCTTCAGAACTGATGCTGCTCCCTCAGTTCGGCCCTAATCCAAGGAGTCTCAGCCCTTTCTCTCAGCTGCTCCCTGCCCCCACACATCAGGCACAGCTGAATGTGTAGCAGATACAGTGGGAGGACCAACCTAGGAGAACGGAGAGTCCCGGGGACTTTCAATCTATAGGACAGACAGTTCTCACGACATGCCATCCTGGTGACCATTGCCCAGAGCTCCAAGCAGGATCTGTGCCCTCCCTTCCGTCCACTGCCGTCCCTGTTGATCTAGACAGAAATCCTCCCCTTTCTGTATATATTCCCTGTCTTTCCACCTGTGCCCTTAGGCTTCGCCTCTTACCCAGATGACCCACCAACGTAGTTCTCAAGTGAAGGCAGTTCCTTCCCGCCAGTTGGCAAAATTAATCATTTTTTCACCCTCTGCAGAACGTTCGATAACAGAGCACAGCAGATCAATACTCCCCACCCCCACCCCCACCCCTCAGTCAGCTCACAGGGATTGGCAGGATGTGGATGTTCCGATCTGAACTTAAACATCTCAAGTGGGTTCTTATCCCATCCTTCCACAAAGGTCTCTCTCTCTCCAAAAGCCAAGCTCCACTGTGGGTTTCCCATGCTGTGGAGGCTGGGCAAGTCCCAATAAAGCTCAACCCAGCAGGCGTCTATGAGCCATTATTCCGTTTTGTCCTCGGGTCGGTCTGCTGTTGTGTTCTCTGGTGGGGACTTGTTGGGAGGAAGCCATTCTTTGCAAACCCAGAGCCTGGGGTCCACATTGAGCCCCTGGTCTTGAAAGGTTTTTAGGTCCCTGAGTGGTAGGGATGAAGGGGCCTGAAGGCTGGTGGGGCTGGCAGTTTTGCAGAGTGGAGATGAGGCTGCCAGGACTCCTGCCTCTTCCTCACCTCCTCTGTCACTGAGTGGTAACACTTACGAGTGTAACCAAACTGATTTGTACCCATGAGGGGAGCAGCGGTCTCACCTCTTGATGGCATTCTCTCGGTGGCATTCTCGGTGACATTCTCTCATGGGGAGAAGGGCAATGTGGACTAACACTCACGTCTAAAGTTCCCAAAGACAAGGCACAGAGCTAGAGCAGCTCGCCGGCATCAGGGTTCCTCAGTCTCCCTGCCCTCCTGTAACAAGGTCTCCGGGCTCCACGGGTCTCCAGGTATACAGGGAAGGGATAGTGAGGAGTAGGCAAAATCTCTCACGTGCTGAGACAGCAAGCCTCAGAACTGACTCAGCTCTCCACACCTCTGCACCTAGGGACCAAGTTCCTGACACCACAGACTAACTCCTGGAGTAGGAGGGGTTGGTTGGGTCAAAACACAAGCTACCCTACGGGGGCGGGCGTTGAGTCAACCCTGGCCTTAAAAATGGAGGAGAGGGTGGGAGAGCATGAAGTTTGGAGATCAGAGCCCGTGACCCTGGGAGGAGGGGAGCCACAGACTCAAGGCCATATTGACAAGGTCCCAATTTCAGGTGGTAAGATCGTGGCTCCAGATGATTCCATTTCCACTCTGCTCTGTGAGACTGGGTTAGCTCATTCCAGGTGACACCAAATTCAACTTAATTTCATTTCTCACAAAATCAAGGATCTCATTGCCGTCCCCTTGTTAGGTATATGGTTTGTGATCAAAGAAGCCAGGTTTCAGCCTAGGCAGGGACTGTCCTAAGTTGTCACCATGTGTGAACTCATGATATCGGAGCAGAGACCAGCCCTATGGCACAGACTGAAGGATCTTAGCTAAGACTGATCCTAGCAAGTTAGGTCCAAAGCCGACATTTCAACTTTTGCATTCTGTGTACAGGGATGGACAAATACAGAATATGAGCTGGTATATCTGAATCAAACATTGCAGTCTGGTTCTCTGGGGGCATGGTGTGCCTGATAAACCCCTAGTCACATACAGAAGTAGCCCCAAGTCTTTTTTTCCCAAATGTCCCATGTCCACTGAGGCCAGAATAACTCCTAAATCCACCTTAATATCCCAAGGAGGGGTTCTGTGCTCCAGAGAAGGGAAGCCCCACCCCCTAACAAG
This sequence comes from Dicrostonyx torquatus, assembly GCA_028555095.1. Taxonomy (NCBI): domain Eukaryota; kingdom Metazoa; phylum Chordata; class Mammalia; order Rodentia; family Cricetidae; genus Dicrostonyx; species Dicrostonyx torquatus. Next base: position 14,114,719 of record JAQHUG010000004.1, read on the forward strand.
AGGACCTTGAGGGATCCAGTGTTGGATGCCCAGGTTGTATCTGACGCCTGTGTGAGACACCAGTTCCTACCAGTACTGCGCAGGCTGGATGCTGCGGGGATGGCCGAGGCTTCCAGAGCCTTAGTTACCTTTAATTAGGTGTGCTCAAATTGATAGATTGATTGATTTTTTTTCTCTCCTGTGCTGCAGAGGGGACAGCCCCCTGCTCCCCAGGTGCCCAGGGCCTGCCACAGGAATTATAACAAGTGCTAAGCAGACCCAGCATGTCACTCCAGGCCTGCAAGGCCGCCACCAGCTCCTTGTCAACCCTCAAATTGATTCTGAAATTGCTTTGAGGACATAAAGTGGTGAACAATTTGAAGTCCATGTAATTATCTGAGCAGCCGTTGCTGGGTGCCGCATCAGGACCTGAGACCATGTGAAGAGGCCAGAGCTATGGTTCCCAAATGAAAAGGTTAAATTGATGTTGGATACCTCACACAGAACAGACTGTCTGTCCCTCTGGAACTGTCCCCAGCTCAGAGACTTTAGCAGGGATGTTCTGGGTCACCGAGCGGTCTGTCTGTGGGAATTCCACCCAGATTCTGGTTTTGCCAACAAACTCTTCAGAGTCTACTGCATCTCACTGAGCGCTTACTAGAGGTGGGTGCTGGAAGACACATGATGGACATACAGAAGGGTGATAGCTCTCAGGAGCTATACAATCTGTGTAGATAGAATATCAACATAGAGCCATCTGAATAACAGCATGTGACTGCTTCCAAGGCAGGAGGTGCTGAAGCCCACATGAGAGGGACACCCAGAGCTGCCAGTCACAAATGCTGGCATCAGTAAGCCCATGGTGAAGTGTGTTCCACCACACCATCCCCTGTGCTCTAAACTTCCTTGGGGGCTGGCTCAGCAAGAGGAACTGAGACTCAGAGAGCTGAAGTCACTTACCAGGCTTCTCCCACTGTCCCCTGGGGCGGTACAGCTAATACAGAGGCATATCAAAAGTCAAGCTCTCACTCTAAAGACTTGAAATACATTCTAGAAAGAAGAAAACTAGAGCCCAAACTCATGATGTCATAGGGATTCAACCTACACATTTCTGTGAATAAAATAATCCCAGACAGATCCAAATGAGATCAGGCTCCCATTTGGCCATGCCTACAGTCACAATTTGGCAAGAAATAAATACATCTGAGGGCAATCTCACCCCAGGGGTGCACAAACGCTGACTTTAAAGGACACAGGGGCAGGCGGCTCCTCCTGACCCTGTCCCTCAACCTGCCCTGTGACCATTTCCTGAGGTCTCTAACATTTCTCAAGACCCCCCCCATGTGTCGGTAACCCCCACATTACAGCCAACTGGCAACAGATGAGAAGTTTTCAGAACACTTCCAGGAAGGAGATCTTACTCTATTTTGTTGCATTTTGTTGCTTTATTTATTTATTTATTTATTTTTGAAACAGGGCCTTAATCTGTAGAGTGCCTTCCAACCTGAACACCTGTGCTGAGGTCACAGGCAGGCATGTTACACACGGCCCTGCCTCCTTCAAAAACTGTGATATATATATATATATAATACATAAGAGGCAGTTTCCGTCATATGTGAGCATATGCCACACTTGTGATGACCTGTGGTGGCCAGGAGAGGGCATCAGATACCCTGGAATTAAAATCACAGACTGTTTTATGCTGCCTGATGTGGGTGCTGGGAACTAGACTCTGGTCCTCTGGAGGAGCAGGAAGGGTTCTAAAGTGTGTCACTCTCCAGTCCCCTTCCCCCACCCCAATGTGTCTGAGTGTGTCTGCATATATTTATATGTATCATGTGCTTTCCAGGCACATGTGCCAGGGAAGGCCTGAAGCAGTTATCCAGGCCCTGGGACTGGAGTTACTGACAGTCGTCAGCCACCGTGTGGGTGCTGGGTCTTCTGCCAGGGCAGCAAGTTCTCGGATTCACTGAGCCGTCTCTCCAGCCTTGTTTCTGCCATTCCTGGGCATCTGGTTGGGTGAGACACTCTGTACACTCACACTGGTGTGCAGCTACCACCTCTTCCTGTCTCTAGAACTTTCTCCCCACTTAGCACAGAAAAGACTTGTTGATTTGAACACTGATACCCAGTGCCTGGCAGTCCCCTGGCTCTGACACAGAATTCCACATAGCTTTATGACGGGATGTGCTCCCCCCCCCCCCAGACTGAGCATTCAGCAACCGCTCAGCGGCTGTCTCTAAGCACAGGACAGGGCGGAGAACCTTTTCTTTGGGCTGAAGGTAAAACTCAGCAGAAGAGCGGGCTTTTCAGAACTGCTCTAAAGGCCGACACTGAGACACTGGCCTCTGCAAGCAGGGGAGGTACCAGGAGCAGAGAGGATCTCACAACAGAATCCTCCAGAAACCAGGTTCCAGTGAGCAGGCCCCACGGTGTGATTTGCCAACTATCTGTCACCTCCCTCCCACCTCCCTTTGCTCTCCCACTCCACCCTCCTCAGGAATCCCAGGCCTGGCATGAGAAACAAACGAGGGGCTTTACTCCCTGTAATTGCTCCAAATCCCACTAATTACATGGTACACGTCCAACAATAGGCCCGGCTGCCCGTCTTAACCGACTGGGGGTAGATCTGGGCCTGTAGGGCCTCAGTTTCCTCCTCTCTAAAATGAAGAATTGCTAACCCCCTTCTAAGGGCCCCTTCTAAGTGTGACCCAGAATTGAAGAACCAGTGTCCCCTTCTTGTGCCCGAAGGCACAGGTCAACTAATTACTTCTCAAGGTGTCACCGTAAGATGTCGAAACAGTGCCTGCAAAGGTGGCAGGTTGGAATTTCAGAACTAACTTTTTTATTTGAAAAGGGTTTAGAGGGGTGCAGGTAAGGGCTTCTGTAAAAATGAACTGCCGGGTTGCAGGCTAGGAGGCCTGAGCCTTCCCACCCATCCACTGACTGTGGTTTTTATCATTGCCAGAGTCTTCTAAGCCATCTGATATGTAGGCTGACCCCAACCTTCAGATTCCGCAAGTTTCCTTAGCAAACAAGCACATCTATCCTACTTTACAAAAACAGCTGTCTTGAGAAGTCTCTCATACACTGGCTTTTGTTGTTGTTGTTCCTTCGAGGCAAGGTCTCAGTGTGTAGCCCAGACTGACCCCAGACTCAAACTCCTCCTGCCTCAAGCGCCAGGATGATAGGCATGAGCCACTAGGCTCAGCTCGACTACATTGTAGCTATATTTTTTTTATATAATAAGGACTCTTATTATGGATCTGTTTAAAGAGGAATTATCTCAGTGATTTCCAATATATTCAGTTTCTTTGGAACTTTTGTATAATGGTCTGTATAAAGTGCTCGTAAGATACCCAAGGAGCCAGCTCACCTACCAAAGCCATACAGATAGACAGACAGACAGACATACACACCAATAATTGTACAAGCAAGGACACTCTGACCGAGCCATTTGATCAGAAAGACTCCAAGTCCTGTCCAGCTCTCACCTATGGGAAGATTGGGGCTCTGTCGTGCAGCCAGACTCAGTGCTGCTCTGTCCTTCCCAGGACTCATTGTTCCTCAAGAGGGCTCCACTAGCTTTCATCAGTGGTAACTATGGCCGGCACTCAGCCATTGGTTTAGTCTGGTTCTCCAGTAGAGAGAGAGAGAGAGAGAGAGAGAGAGAGAGAGAGAGAGAGAGAGAGAGAGAGAGAGAGAGAGAGAGAGAGAGAGAGAGAGAGAGAGAGAGAGANAGAGAGAGAGAGAGAGAGAGAGAGAGAGTACGTGTGTAGCTTTTAAATAGTAATGGCAGTCAAATCACTTTGAGAACCAGTGCTTGGTCCTGAAGACCAAATGCTTCCCAGTCAGAGTAGCTCCCGAATTGCTGTCTCTCACTTGGGGGCGGTGGTGACATCCTGCTACTTAGTCCACAAGGTGAGTAGCAGTGCCTCAGTAGCCCCAATCTGGCACTGGAAGCCCATGACGAAGCTTGGAAACATTGTCTGTGCTCTCAGTGAAAGCAGCAGCAACTGGGCCAATCAACTCTGAGCAAGCAAAAGGCAAGATGCTCTTCCTTCACGCCCTTTCTTTCTGGGCGTGCTCACCTGAAGGTGCTGCTCACCGTCAGGATGGCCTCACATCAGTCACAGTGGTCAGGACAATTCCTCAGCTGAGACTCCCAACTCGGGTGATTCTAATTCATGACAACTTTCCATTAAAATCAACCAGAAGGGCCCTCAAATGCCATTTTTCTCCTCTAGTCTTTGTGTCTCCCTGTGTTTCTAAGCAGGGTCTGGGGCAGAGTCCCCATGCTTGGTTTCTCGGTGGGCACTGCGACTCTCCTGCCAACCTGAGGCTGCCCTGACCACAGCCATTAGTCAGTTCCTATCCGTGGCAAGACAAAACGCTGCGTTTTCAGCAAGCACGAGTTTGGGTGCTGGGGCAAGTCCAGACTTCAGCTGAGGTTTCCAGCTGTTCCCTCGCCATTTGGCTTGTGTGCAGACTGGTGGCGGGCAAGTACCAGTTAGAGTGGCCTGTTTGCTCTGGACCACTGGCCCTCAGCTCCCAGTCTACAGGCCACAGCCGGATCAGTGGGCAATTTGATGGAAATTCAGATTCCTCAGTGCCTTGCAGACCTAAATCCGTCCCTCTGGGGTGGACCGGCTGTCTGTCCTCCCCACTCTGCATGATCCTGACGGTCTAAAGTTGGAAAACAGTGTTTGACATAGTTTCTGCCCTCAACGTGAGTCTGGACTGGCAGCCCCATGGGAGAACTCTACATGAAGACTCCAGAACCTTCTAGTGAAGTCTCCATACATGTTCCCTCTCCTCCCACCTCCCACAGGTATTAGCAAGCCCACCTCAGGCCTGGTCTGCACTGTGCAGATGAAGGAGGGGGGAAGAGGGTGTAAAACTAAGAATTTCTGCTGGGAAAACATTCTTTAATTAGGTCCAGACTCCTAGGGATCACCCAGGGAGGCTGGCTGGAGACCACTAGTCTCCATTAGCATTTTCCCAAGGGCTATATCCAGGTTATAAAATAGGAGGGCATGGTGATTTGCATGTAATTTGCATATGCCACTTGGACTGCACAATCATCTCCAGCAATTTTCATCAGAATTACCATCTTTTCTTTAAAAACCACTGCTGCCCTGAGGGCTGCCTCTCATCATTTTTTCCTGCTCTCCTCACTCTTCCTCTCTGACGAATCCACAGTCTTACTCGTAAAATATAAGAAGGCCAGAAAGGCACAGATGTGGAGAAAGGGGCTGTGCCTTCACGAGCAGGGGCAGGAGCTGCTCTCCACAGGTGGGACTTGCAGAGCCATGAGTGAGGGAATTACTAGACTTAGGACTCACTTAGGACTCTCACAGGACCATGGCGCTCATCCTTTGACAGGAGTAGGATTTCCGTGTGGCTCTCTTCCACCTCTATAGTTATCATAAAAAGATAACGTATCTTACTACCAAAAGTGCTGGGAGACTGTGAGTCTCAAGAAAGGACAGCCGTGTAGAAAACCTGCTGCATTAGACTTATTGTCCTCGTTTCTTCTCAGACCCATACCCTGCATCCTGGCCCCAGTGGAAGGTAATACAGGGCAATGCCAGGCTTCACCTGGGACATGAGACAGACGCGTTCACCAGGATGGGTGAGGGTCAGAAAAGTCCCTGCCTGGTGCCCAGGGGGTGCATGCTACTTTTTTGACAATCACTGTTGTGTTTCTAGCTCTGTTGGTGTGACTATTAGCAGTTCAGGAGCTTGCACTTCCGGCCACTCTTGAGCAAGCGAAAGCAATGCCTTGTGCTTCTCCAGACTGCTTACATGGAGCAGAATTTCAGAATCAGAAATGATAGGGAAGAGATCCAAGCTGAAAGAAGAGCAGTGTCCAAGACGTGTGAGGAACGGCTGCGGCTGGGATGGGGAAGGACGGGGAAGACATTCTCCAAAAAACAGTGTGCAATCTTAATTCAGAAGGCCCAGAAAGGTATGGCCACCCCAGCCCCCCTTTGGAGCAGGGAAACTCTTTTCCTGATTTCCCTTTAACACATTTGAAACTCTAAGCAGTTCTGAGATCTTCTTTTCTCTGTCCCAGGTTCTGGGCAACACAGGCTGCAGCGACAGCTTCTGCCATGTGAAGTCACCCAGAAATCTTGTTCTCAACACTTTATTCTTCCCAGGGGACACATCAGGAGACCCCCACATCACCAATGTCAACACAGAGCAACTGGCCCTCTGTGGAACAAATGCTTGCACACTTCAGCCAGCTGTGGCAGTGAACTGTGTCACGTGCAGCCTCTCTCACCATTCCCAGGGTCACCCATCAGCAACAATAATTAGAGGTTCTGGCAACCATAGGCCAGTACCCTGAAAGCTGTGCCCAACCCCCACACCTCTCGCCCTGCAGAGGATGTGCTGGGCATGAGCAGCAAATTCCCAGGGCACACTCTGCATCCCCATGGTACATTCCCAAAGAGAGATGGCAACCTTCTTTCCCTGTGTGGGAAGTGCTGGGAGCAGGTAACTTCCTTGCTGACCCCAGAACTCCCGGTACCTGTATACTATACCTTGCCTTTATACCTATAACTAAATAGTGAGTGAATAAATGAGACTATGAGTGAATGAAATGTAGCTTTTCCTGCCTCTTTGGAATCCAGAGTTTATTAGAACAGCTCTCAGTTGGCAGATCTGCCTCGGATAGGTCATTGGGATGTGTCTGGAAACTTTTGGGGTTGTGCCCAACTCAGGAGGCAAGGCTGTTACTGGCACCTACCAGACATAAGTTAGGCATGCTGTCACCATCCTGCAAAGCTCAAGAGAGTCTCCAACAATGGGTGAGGTTCCATGGGGTAGAACAGCTTCAGGAAATTCAGCTCTCCATCCCATCCCAGTGAGCTAGGTAGCCCTCAGACTAAGCCATGTCTGCCCCTGAATGTGGCCTCTTTGGGGACCCTTTCTTAGAGTTACATTGTGTGTGTGTGTGTGTGTGTGTCTGTGTGTCTGTGTGTGTGTAATGTAGTGTGTAGTGTGTGGTGTATGTGTGTGTGTATAGTGTGTACTATGTAGTGTGTGGTGTATGTGTGTGTAGTGTGTACGTATGTAGTGTGTGGTGTGTGTATGTACTGTGGTATGTGTGTGTGTAATGTAGTGTGTAGTGTGTGGTGTATATGTGTGTGTAGTGTGTACATATGTAGTGTGTGGTGTATGTATGTACTGTGGTATGTGTGTGTGCGTGTAGTATGGTATGTGGTAGTGCGGGGGAAGGGGGACCCATGTGGAAGTCAGAGGATAACTTGAAAGAGTCAGTTCTTTCCTTCCTCAGAAACCGAGTTCAGGTCATCAGGCTCGGCAGTAGATGCCTTTACCTGCTGAGCCACCTCCCTGGCTCAACGGTGGGGAGTAGGTAGGAGGGGAAATCGTAAAGGCAAGCATGGTTGATGGTAATAATCTTAGGGGTGTAGTGGCATTTCATTCATATTTTAATAAATAAAGGTTGACTGAAAATCAGAAAGTAAAACAGCCTCACTGGTCAGCCTTACAGACCAGTCAGTGGTAACACACACCTTTAATCCCAGTAGCCACACTAGTTGCCATAGAAACTGGGTGGTGCATGCCTTTAATCCCAGTGGTGTGTGCCTTTAGTCCCAGCCCTAGAGAGGATAATAAAACGGGAGAAGACAGCTCTCAGTCTCAATCTCATTCTGAGATTCCTGGAGGTAGGATCGCCATTTTCAGACTGAGGCCAAGGTAAGAGCCAGTGGTTGGCTGTTTTGCTTTTCTAACCTTCAGGTTGAACCCCAATATCTAACTCTAACTTTTTATTAATTGTGCTTCATATGGGCCTGTTCTCATTTTATTCCTGTTGCTGAGATAAAACACCCTGACCTGTCCCCTAAAGAAGAAAACAATTTATCTTATACTTCCAGGTATATCAAGCCAGGAAGTCAAGCAGGGACTCAGGAAGCTTCTCCCGTCACATCCAGTCGAGGACAGAGAGACATGGATGTGGCCATGCTGCCTGCCTGCTTGCTCACTTCCTTTGTTCTTACACAGCTCAGGGCCCAGCCTATCAAATGGGGTCACCCATGATGGGCTGGGTTTTCCTACATCAATTGACAATCAAGACAGCCAGCCCCCACAGACATGCGCATGATGAAGATAGTTATTGAATGGAAACTCAACCCTCTCCCCAGGTGATTCTAAGTTGCGGCATTTAAAACTAGCCTTCGCGGTGCCCCATCACAAATCTGTATGTACTCAGGTTTTCCTTTATTAACTTAATAAAGATGAAGAGGAAACGCTGCACCTTGGCCCAAGTATTTCTTTACAGTGAGCCACCTGCCGTTGCCAAGGTGCCTATTAGGTTGGCTTTCGGCCGAAACCCAGGAGCTCAACTTTCAGGAGTGTCCCTCCTCCTTTGGTATCCCCAACCCGCTGCCATTCTGTCCATCTCCCAAGGACAGTGTGCGCATGTCCTCTGTGAAGCCAGGGAGGCGTTCCCTTACCCTTACTAGTACACACGCAGCCTCTCTTGCTCAAGCAAAGAGACAGAGCTCTTAGCTTACGCCCCTGGCGCCCCAGCCTAGGAGCTGCTCAGGCTGTCCAGGCCACTTGCCCATGTGTCCACCCCACCTTCCCAGCACTGGCCTCACCCCTGGAGGTTTATCTCACCTCCACCACTGCCACCTCACAGCTGCAAGTCTAGTCCACTCCTCCAGGCTGCAGATAAGTGACATCCCTTCTATATGGTGGCATGGGACTCGGGCGGCTCTTTCTATTAAGAAAGGATGGGGCAATGCTAGCAACATAGTTTCTGGAGACAGATCATCTAGCTCCCAGCCCTGACTTGGCTGCTTCCTGGCAAGTGACTTCAATTCTCTGCACTCAGGTGAAAACCAAATGACGACGGGACATCAGAGGTGGCAGAGGGCCTGGGGCACAGCAGATGCACCACCAGAGTCGGTACTTTTGAGTTCCACTCCCCTAGGATATACCCAGCCACCTCTACCCAGCCACCTCTAGCTCTTAGGATGGTCTCAGTCACATTGGAGCAGTAGTGCTGTGAGCATCTCCCACATATTAGGAAGGATGCTGGTGTTGGATTAGGTCTTAGGGTTTTAAGAAAAAGACCAGTTCTTCTCTGTTGTCAGGGGCACGTGTTAGCCCATTCTGTCAGAGTCTTTACCACAGAGATGATGTTGTCTGGGCTTTCCTCTTTGTCTTTGTCTGACACTTCCAGAGCTCTTCACAGACCCCAAACACATCTTGTACCATGTCTTTCCTCCTTTTGTTATAGCCATCATTCCCTCATCCCCTTCTAAGAATGAACCTGAGGACCAGAGTTCATAAGTGATTTATTTAGAATCACATGGTACCAAAGCACCAACTCAAAAGGAAGCTACCCAAGTCCCAGACCCATCCCAGGAGGCAGCATTCACAAGCTCACCATCCCATGAAGTTAGAGAGGGGATCGGCCCTGTTCCTAGCAAAACCCAGGAGCTTCGGGCCAGTAAGAACAGAGAGCAGTAGAGTTGCAAGGGACGAGACCAGGCCCATAATTTTTGGGCCTGAGGGGAATTAATTTGAGTACCTAAAAGCCAACAAATTAATCCACTGGAAGTGAGGCAGAGACCACAAGGCAGGGTTTTTAACCCGTCCTGCATTAGCTGAGATTCTGACGTTTGTTGTCCTGTTTTCTTCATCCAGCAGCACAGACGGCTGTGCCTGTTAGAAGGGCCCTGACAGTACTCACCTCCTGCATCAGAACCTGCATTCAGAATGTACCTAAGGACAGTCCCCAGGTCATCACCAAACAGAGCTGGTCTTGAAGGGCCCAGGAGCCATGGGATACAGCAAGGACAATCCCCAGGTCATCATCAAACAGAGCTGGCCTTGAACGGCCCAGGAGCCACAGGATACAGTAAGGACAGTCCCCAGGTCATCATCAAATAGAGCTGGCCTTGAAGGGCCCAGGAGTCACGGAATAGAGCTGTCACCTCTCTGGAGCTCAACTCTGTCACAGAGAGATTCCTCTGTGAATTAGGCTGAGAGATTTCATGGACAAAGTTGCAAGGCATCCAGTTTCATTTGACTTTCAGATAAAAGACAAACCGATTCTTTATACACATCTGTCCTGTGCGGTAAGCATGCTATGACCACACTAACTCTTCCCTGTGGCTCACCTGGAGTTCAAGTGTAACTGGAGATCCTGTTGCATCTGGGGCTCTGCCTGGGAGCACCAACTAAGGAACAAAGTCACAGGGAGCCCCAGGGAGACAAGAAGGTGTGGTGGCTGCAAATCACAGCCAGGTGTACCAACAGCTGCTGGGCTAGGGCAGGAAATCACGCGGCAGCTGGTGCAGGAGCAGCGGGTTTTCCATTAGGTCTAAGTCCCAGCCCTTTCTGGAAGGCATCCCTAGCTGAGCTTCATTGGAAATGAGAGACAGGAGAGCCCACAGGTGCTCCCCACCAGGCTGGCCCACCTCCCAAAGACAGGCAGCTAGGAGCAGGGTGCCTGCAGCAGGCCACCTGAGGTGCCTGCCCTGACCTATGCTTTCACTCTTAATGAGCCATTTTCTAAGGACTTCACAGGAAGGCAGCAGGCATTGTGTGGGGCCAGCAGGGGACAGCTGAATTGTTGTTAATGGGCATTGGTCCCCTTGGCTCCTGCTTCTCATAGCCCCTTGGGATGAAAGGAGTCCTCAATGGAGGGTATGGTGATCCAGGCATAGTCATGCTCTCCTGTGCTCTTCTTGTCTGTCAAAGTCTGCCTGGATCCACCTGGGGAAATGCCTTCAAAACCGCCAATTAAAGTAGGGCATGATGTGTGTGATTTCAGAGACCACTTGAGTAGGGACACCTCTGACCAGAGCACGTGATAGCTGCTTACCTAGAGGGAGCCCTGGCCGTTGGCAACATTTAGAACCTTGCCTGGACAGACTGGTGTGGGATTCTCAACTAGACGCGCAGGACTTAGGGGCTTCTGAAAATTCAAAACCCCAACAGGACACAGGAAAGTGACCAAAGTCCTCTGTGACCCCAAAGGAATGTAAAACATAGGGATCATGGGTTGTACTTCTCAGTGATCATCCCATAGGAGTGTGTGACCCCCAAGGTCATCTTACTTTCTTCTCCCCTCCACCAACCCTGTTCATTAATCTGGTGCTCGCTCCATGCAGGAGTTAACAGTTTGCCACCTACCAGCCTGGGAAGCACTAACCGTACTTCCTATTCTAGGGCCTCAGTTTCCTCATTTGGGGGCAAAGTGAAAAGTAAGGGGTTGGCCCCCAAGCCCATCACCAGCAGGACAGTTAGCTCCTATGGTGGGAGGACTACAGGGTTCGACCCCGCCTTACCAGCTGTGCAGTCTGCAGATCAGATGACCTTCAGGGTCTGACCTAGCTTCATGTCCTGGCCCACAGTGGGCCTCAAAATGGAAAGAGTTGTGCTGACCTAGAAGCAGCCCTATGTATGAAGAAGAGACCCTGGGGTCCACTTACACACTGGAGGCCACAGGACAGCCCCCACCCTCATTCTCACACCCCTGAACTTCTTGCCCTCTAATGCAAGAGAGGCGGCTGGATCAGTCAGATTCACCCTGGCCAAGGCTTCATATTCTCCCACCCAGACAACTCCCTTCCCAGAACACTGCCTGCTGGGCCTCTGCAGAACACTCCCCGACTCCTCCTTTCCCCCTCTTGCAGATGGTGTAGAAGAAGTATTTTCCAAACAATGTTACTAAAAATCTTCCCAAAGAAAACAAACAGGGAGGCGAGAAGGGAAAGCAAACAGGCGAGGGATGGAGCTGTGTTGGTAGGAAGCTTGTATAGCTTGATCAGAGCTGGGCTCCCCTCCAGAACTGCATAAACTGGAAACAGTGGCGCACACCTTTAATACCAGCACTGGGGACACGGGAGGAGGTGGAGATGGAGGGAGGGGTAGAGGTGGGGGAGGGTATCAGAAATTCCAATTCAAGGTCATCATCAGCTACATAGCGATATCAAGACCAGCCTAGGATATATGAGACCTTGTTTAAAAAAGGAAAAGGACTGTTGGAGAGAAAGCGCTGTGGCTGAAAGTATGTATATCCACACTTTCATACATTAACCCACACACACAGACACGAGAGAGAGAGAGAGAGAGAGAGAGAGAGAGAGAGAATAAAATGTCCCTTCCCTTCAAGTGGAACCTTGGGAAAATGGACCCCAGGCCTCTTCTGCAGAAGACAGCAGGGTACAAAGGGTTTTAAAGTATCAATAGATTGGGCCCCACTGTGTGACCTTAAGTAGATGGCAGACCTCCCTGGGCCCTGGCCTCTCCATCTATGAAAACATGGGTAAGTCTACCTATTACGCCTGGATGCTGTGAGATTTGGGTGAAGTGAACATGGATGTGTTTGGTCCATAAGAGACATTCTAGGGATGTTGCCTTTCTAGTGAGTTTGGCTAAAGCCCTTGTCACCAGCTGGATGTCACACTGAGGCCTCAGTCTTGAGTGAAGAAGGCTGTCAGCTTATACTCAGCTCATTCCAGACCTCAACCTGGCACAGGATAGTGCCTAGTTTTTGACACAGGACCCTTGGTCATCCTGACACAGATCTAAATCCAGAAATAAGACATTTCCTTAAATGTCCTATGTGTTTCCTGCCGCCAGACTCTGCTGTCCTGCCTGGAAGATGCCAGGTGCAGAACTTGCCGGCAAGCACGGGGACGCATGATGTCCCATGCACATACCTCAGAGAATCCTGGGGCCTCACAGTGTTACCATGAGCCACAGCATCACCATTTTACAGGTGACACCAGCCAGTGGTCCAGTTCTGGCAGCCACTGAGGTGAAAGTTGATAGCTGTCAGTATGTTGGTGGTTCCCAATCCGGGCACCCCGAAACACCCAACTTCATGAGTCATCCCCTAGTCATTCTCATCCCACTGACCCAGGTAGGCTAGAGCCTAAGAATTATAAAGGCCACCAAGGAAAATCTAATGCACAGCCCTGGGTTGAGACACTTACTCTTTGTCTAGCAGTTCTTTCCTGTGTCCAAGGACTCTCTGTATGCCTTCTCACCATTTGCCTCAGAGAGTCACACTTCAGTGCACAAACACTAGCAAAGGACTCCAGCCGGTTCATCAATGCGCACACACACACACACACACACACACACACACACACACACACACGGCGCAGGGGCGGGGCATACACAGAGAGACATACACACACTCAACTAGAAGACTGCCAGGCCCACAGACATTTAGGAGAAACTGAAAGGGAAAGGTGGGCTCCTGGCCAACAGCAGAAGCCCAACTACTTGTCTTCTGCTCTCTGTTGATAGAGACTTCCCTTCCTCTATCCTTCCCCACCAGACTGATCTGGAGCCCCTCCCAAGGCTGCATGAGCCCAGCTCTGCCTGCCTTCCCCAGATAATCATCTGTGTTGGAGACCGCTCACCCACGGGGTCTTCAGGCAGCTGGCCTCCGGAGAAGCTCTTTGGACCTCTCTGTTCCCAGCTTTGGACAGACACAGGTGGGGCAGTCAGACTGGAATAGTAAACTCATTCTCCCTCGGCTTCAGCCTGGCCCAAGCAAGCCCGACACTGGGCTTGGGAATATGGCTGCCAGCGTTCACTTATTTGTCTGACCGTGTCCCTGCTATGCAGATATCCCTGACCCCTGGGCAGATTTCTCTGCTCTAGGGACAACATCAAGAGTTTAACCAACCTTGTGTTCCTCTCCTAACACACACACACACACACACACACACACACACACACACACACACACACACAATCTCTCCTTCCTAGGGCTCACATGCTGGCATAGGAAGGCAAGCAAAACTGTTGGTACATAATGTTATTTGGAGAACTGAAGACAATTTTAGAGACAGGAGCAAATGTCCAAGGAAGGCATCACCAGAAATGTGATATTCAAGCCAAGACATGAGGTAAGGAAGGAAAGGAGGGATTACACAGATTTCTGGGCCAAGTTACAAATACAGGAAGGCAGGGCAGAAGCGCCTGGGTCAGGAGTTAGAGGACCAGAGGCAGTCTGTGCATAGCAGAATGAAGGAGGGAAGTAGGTAGACAGGTCAGGAGAAGAGACGGAGTCAGACAGGTCATCTGGCCTCTGTTGAGTGACAAAGTGACAAGCCATTCTCATAGGCAGAGCTGGTTACTGCCTTGGGGAAGGAAAGCTGGAGCACAGGCCGAGATGCCAACTTAGAGATGGAAATAATCCAGGTGGACAGTGACAGTTGGGGAGGGGAACTGCTCAACCCTGGATGTCACTGCAATGCACTGCCAGTCTCCGGCATCTTCAGTAAAGACCCTTCTCAAAAATAAAGCCCATTCAGATAACTACAGAATGAAACCTACCAACTTAGCATTAGACAACTCCGACAGGTATCTCCTCCACCCTTCCCTGTCCCATGCCACCCTGAAGGGCCCTCTGCCAAGTGCAGAAAGCATGCTGGCAGCTGGCACTGTACCCCAGACCCGAATTTCAGTGTCCACCACCTTTGAGTAGTGCTATATTCAGTGTGTACTTATGGCTAGTCTGACCAGAGATGTGGGCTATCTGTGCAGCCAGAAGGGAGACAGTCCTTCCTGCCCAGGTCTGTTAACCCCTGGATTTCCTCCCTAAGCTCCAACTGTTCCCCTGAGACCCTCATTACAGTCAACCACAGATCCATATCTCTCATTGACAGCCCCAGAAGAAATGAAGAGACCACTGTGGCCAGAGCTCCACTCTCAGGAGCTTCTGGAATGGGTCTGTGGGCCAGGCTGCCATAGGAGATTGTTTAAAGACTCCAGTTGTAATTCTAATGTGCAGTCAGGCCTGAGGACCACAGCTTACATGCCTTCTCTAGCGCCTTGTCTCCTCCAGTTTTGGTCCACAGGCTCCAAGCCTCTCTCTAGCCACTCGCTCTCCCAAGCAAAGCTCTGAGTGTAGCCTGCCTGCAGGATCTATTAGCACGAGCTGAGCTAACTGCACTTGTGCAGGTAGACTGTGCCTGGCAGGGTGTTTGTCACCTACCCCGCACCATAGCTTAGGACCCAGAGACTTTCTGCCGTGCCATCCTACAGGCTTAGGATGGGTTTAGACACCTAGTAACCATTGCTTCCGGAGGCCCCAGGAGCTTCTTCTGGGGCATCCCGAAAAGCTCTGAGGCTCAGCTTCACTTAATCAGGGCTACACTGGAATGGCTCCCAGCCCCAGCTCCTCCCCACTCTTGCTCCTTTAGGACTAGGACTTGGAATGCATTTTTATTAGACTTTTTCCTAGGTGAAAATGGTGCTGGGCTGGGGGTGGAGAAGCAGGATGGAGTGTGAATTACACCTACCCAGCGTCCTCACACCTCCCAAGGGCAGCTGTAGTAGTCGGATTCTCTCTGGAAGAGCCACGGCAGGCAGCTCATGGAGTAGCACCTCTGCTTCTGTGGCCCGCTTCCATCTTTAAAGGCCCCCTGGATCAGGGGTGGGCGGGGCTTACCCGAGTCAAAGATGCCACTCAAAGGAAGGTTCCTTGTTGCCCCGAACGCTGGCAGCTGCTCAGACTGCCGCCCCCACCCCCGTTGGAGTGTCTCCTTGCTCCCAACAGCTACCTTTACACCCTCACTTTTCCGCACCTCCATCTCTGAGCTGTAAACAGGAGAGACCATTTTCTTCTCTGTGGGCTCTCTTGGACCCTCCCGCCCTCCATTGGGTTAGTTTCCAGTGTACTTCGTTCACCTGGAGGCCCCCTTTAAGCCCTCAGCAAGGCTGGGCAACCTCAGCCCCATTGGCAGTTTGGGTGTCATTGCAAGGGAGGGGGTACCTCATGCATGGGAGAATGCTCAGTAGCACCCCTACTCTATGCCGTATCATCCCCTCCCTAGGTCCCTGACACTTGGAAAATGTCTGCAGCCATCAAATGTTCCCTGGAGCAGGTTGGGCACTTGGCGTTAGCTGAGCAGGGCTGTGCTATAGCTGCCTGACTGGAGATGGCTAGTACTGGAGATGATGCTAAGTACTTTGCCTGGATTTACTTCCTCCGTTCTCAGTGTCCCTTTAGGGAAGGGAGAAACTGGTCCTGTTTCACAGATGGAGAAGCAGGCTTGAAGACAAGCAGATCTTTCAGGATAGCAGAAAGAGGCAAGCTGGCTCCAGAGCCCATGGACCAATCCACTGTGTCTGTTCTCCCACCCTAAAAGTTAGGCGCTGCCTCTGGATTCCCCTGCAGCCCCCCCCCATTTGTCATTCTTTTTACATTGCTGCTGTGAGGGGCTCCTCACTGGGTGTGCTATAATTCCCGCTCCTCAGGACACAGCTTGCCCATACTTGCTCCATTCAGAGAGTTTGCTCCAGCCACATTCAGGCTCTCTACTGGGAATCTGGGGTTCAGCTGTCAAAGGAACATGGTGTTTGCACTCTAGTAAGGGGAAGACAGTAAACAGGCTTTGAGATATCTACTAAAAGGAAGGATGCTATGGTATGTATGTCCGTATTCTCTCAAAATTCTTAAATTGAAATCCTAATCCCTACCTAATGGTGTTAGGAATTGAGGATGCTGGCAGTGACTGTGTCATGAGGGCAGAGTCCTTGTGCATGGGGCGAGTGCCCTCACAGAAGGCTCCAGGGAGCTGCCTAGAGGAAACCATGTCAGGATACAGCGGGAGGAGCTGCCAGTGGAGGACATGGACATCAATCTGCTGGCTCCTTGACTCTGGACTTCTCACCCTTCGGACTATAAGTCCAGTTTCTGCGGTTTACGAGGCATGGTCTAAGGTGATGGGATTTCCAGGATTTCTAGACAAGGAGATGAAGAAAGCTGAAGCGTGGTGCACACAGTAGCCTTTTTGGCTTTTTGTGTGTTCGGTTTTTGGAGTCACGTCCCTCTTTGTGTGTAGCCCAGTCTGACACAGAACTTATTATATAAAAGAAACTGGCCTGGACCTAAGCGGCTGTCCTCTTGCCTCTGCCGTTCAAGTGCTAGGATTGCAGGCGTGAGCCACAGGCCTGGCTCAATAGAAGACTGTCATGCTATGCATGATAAATTAGAAATATAAACACACAGACACACATTCAAATCTCTGTGTTTTAGCGTGCATGCATGTGCGTACAGACACACACACACACACAAATACTGAAAGAATACAACAAAACCTACTATTTTGGCATCCTGTTACAGAAGCCCAAATGATCTAAGTCATGTGATAATGCCAAAATTCATTCAGTGGGGCCTCACATAAAGCTGATATCTAGGGAAGCAAACACTGGGCTGTTCTCTAAGGGTGGGCCAGGGTTAACCTGGAGCCATGTCACTGCCGAGAAAGAGCAGAGCACTCAAATCCTCAGGCAGGGAGGCACTGCTGTTCTAGAAGCCAAAAAGAATTAGGAGGAAGGCTGACAGATGAGCAAGGCTGGTGAGCTCTGGTGATGGTGACATTCGTTCTCCACCTCCACCTAAAGGCAGCAGGGGCCCTAGCATTTCCGCTGGGAAAGCACACTGAGCGTGGCTTGTGGGATGAAAGCATGAGGAAGCCTGCTGGGTGACAGGGAAAGGTGGTGGCTGTCTGGATGTCATGAAGACACCAGGATTGAAAAGCAGCGTAAGATCCCAGAAGCACTTACTGACTAGAGGGTGCAGGGGGTGAGGTGGGCTGAAGCTGGCGTGGCCTCGCTGTTTGCTGCAAGAGTCAGTTTCCAAAGCGTGACCACGCAGAGTTCCCAACAAGTCCACAGAGTTTGCAGGAAGCTGTGTAGGATTGCTCTACTGGCTGATGACCTACTAACTGACCAATATGAAATTCTCTTTAAAGGTTCCCGATAAACTCGGACACTCCCTGAACACTAGCAGGCCCACGGTAGCAAAAACACAGGCCCGCAGTCCTGGGAAGAGCCCGCACGAGAAAAATGTTTAAGTGGTTATTACAGTTACCACATGGCATCTGACAAGGTCACAGTCCAAGGTGGGGCTGTGGGTGCCTGCAATCCACTCTCAATGGGCTCTGGGGGCGGCTGGCTGTTGCATTGATTCTTCTCCACACGGAAGCTAAATCACGGTGCTAATGTGGAGCGCGTGTGAAATATTCCATTCTCACACACTGGTGAGGAAAGGACTTCACAGTCTGCAGCCAAATGGGTGTGATCACATATGAGGGCGTGTGCACACAGAATCGAGATGTGAGCAGGAAGCACTCTGCCACCCAGGTGCCAGGACACACAGGCAAGGCCCAGGTGGAGACAGGGACATCATTCTATAGATAATTATGATTGCGATTATGACTAAATAATTAACTTGTTCATAGATAATATATACTCTACCTGCTTCTAGCAAGGACTTTGGCCGTTTTGTAATTAAATGTACACAAACAAAATAGTTCAGATGGATATCAAATCAAACAGATAACAGTTTTTCATAGCAAAAAGAAAAGAAAACTGGGCATGACCAACAAATATGGGGCATGCATACTGTGGTGAATTACTACACAGAGGATCTAAAGAAGTGCTATGTGTACGATCGTGGAATGATTGCCAGGACACATAGCTAAGGAAATAAAAATCAAGGCACTCTATGGAGTTTTCAGTAGGCTCTGTTCTCTAAGGGAAAACGAACACTAGGACCAGGCATTCAGATTTCTGCACAAGGAAGCATTAGAGGGGTAAACCACCACGCAGCACCAATGGTAACCTGCAGCAGCTACAGGGATGGGGATGAGAGCAATTGAAACAGAGGTAAGGAAATGCCTGTATACCTATGGGCAGTACAGCATTTCTGATATGTGGTTGCTTTTTAAAACCCAGGCTGCCCTAGAACTCACTACCTTCCAGCTTCCACCTTCCGAGGGCTGGGATCACATACGGTACTTCCATGCCTGGCCCAACATTTTGATTCGGAGCTATAACTCTAATTCAATTAAACATGAGGAGATGGAAAATTACTATAGGAGGGAAAAGTCATGACTTTTCCCCTTCCGCCTTCTTGGAAGAATGGGTGTTAACAGTGTCCTGCCAGGAAACTCGCCCTCATGCTGAGGTTAGTGATCACAGGGAGCTGGGGGTGCTGCCATGTGCTCAGCTTAGCCATGGCGACCTTGTTTCCCTGCCCCCACCCTGGAAAGACCAGAAAGGCTCACCGGCCTGGAGCCCACCCAGCTTCAGGCCTGTAGTTCCCTACAGGGCTGTGCCTACATCTGCTCATGACTACATCTGGCTTGCCCAGCTCCAGGCACTCTAGGAGCACCCCAAATACACTAAGCATGTGTTTACATTCTCAAAGCGCCCCTGCCCACCACATTCTACCCACCGCTTCTTCCCTGCCCAGGGCTTCCTTACTGTATTCCCAGTCTCCATCTGGCTTTGACGTGGCACCAAGCACTTACACACGCTCAGCACTGTGTTTGCCCAATAAGGATCTGAAAGGGTAGAGGCTTCTCCTAGAGATGGAGGTGTCTCCCACCCCCAGTCAGGGTAGGAGGAGAGTCAGTGGATCTTAGAACCTAATGCATCACTCAGATGTCCATCAAGAAGCTAAATTAATTCTACCCTATTAATAAATTATATCCATATTATAGAAAGCCTGTTATGAAGAATAGAGTACAGTGTATAAAGTTTTTAAAATAAGTATTAAGCAAAAATACAAGCTTATTATGTAGTATATATTATGTAGTATATAGCTAGATCTCATATTTGCACAATATGGAGTTATTTTCTAGATCTGTGATACAAACAGATGCTAAAACAGATTTATATAGATATAAATCACCTTTGGTGATTGTGGAGGGACCCAAGTTCCTTCACTCAGTTGAATATTATTATGTGGTTTTAACTTCTGTGTTTGCAAGGCACTTTTGTAACCAGATCTTCCTGACTGATGGCAAGCTTTCTACACACTTTTGGTTGACCTTCAGTCAAAGGCTCAAGGGAAACTCCTCTTCCAATGCATATGAGAGTACCAGAAGCCCAGCAGGAACCTGTGACTGTCCTCCTTAGCACCGTACAGTGAGTGGGGCTAAGGACTTTCTCCAGACTCAAACCCCTGTGTCTGTACCCTTACTCTCTGTGACCTTCAAATAGGATCATAATGTTGGGTTTCTTTTCTAAGTCAACAAAAGGAGAAATAGAATGGTGGGGAGAGAGTTGGTGAGTGTGGCCATTTGACTGTGAATTCTTTTCCTGTGAAACCTCTTGAGTCAGACCCCAACAGTTCAGATAGCTCAGTACCTCTGTCTTCCATGTTCCTATGGCTATGCCCATTAAGCAGTGTTTAAACTGCTTTCTTAATCCAAACTACCAAAGTCCAAACTCCTTCAAGCAAAAAGATGGTTAGGCCTATCATAGCAATACCCCAGTCCCTGATACCAACTGCTGTCTTAGTTAAGGTTTCTATTGCTGTAAAGAGACACCATGACCATGGCAACTCTTATAAAGGTAAACATTTAATTGGGATAACTTGCTTACAGCACAGAGGTTTGTAACATGGGGGCCTGCTTGTCAGGGTTTCTGTCCTGCCTAGTTCCTGCAGTTGTTATATCCCAAAGAAAAAAATCACACATAAGTTATAAACTGATTGGCCCATTAGCTCAGGCTTCTTATTAGCTCTTATAACTTATATTAACCCATTATTCTTATCTATTTTAGCCACATGGTTCAGTACCTTTTTCAGTGGGGCAGGTCACATCCTGCTTCTTTGGTGTCTGGACAAGACTGGGGAGGAATGGGCTTCCTCCTCCCCAGAATTCTCCTGTTCTTATTGCCCCACCTCTACTTCCTGTCCAGTTGTCCCACCTATACTTTCTGCCTGGCTACTAGCCAATCAGTGTTTGTTTAAAACATAATTGACAGAATACAGAATTGTCCCGCACCATACCATCATGGTAGGACATGGCAGTACATCTTGAAGGCAACAGGAAATGGTCTGAGGGCCACACTAAGCAAAGCTTGAGCAAAAGAAACCTCAAAGCTCAAAGCCTGCCTTCACAGTGACACACTTTCTCCAGCAAGGCCACACCTCCTAATAGTGCCACTCCCTATGAGCTTATGGGGGGGGCATACATTCAAATTACCACCATAAAGGAACAAAGGAGAGGAGAGTATCTTTGTTAGGGTTTCCATTGCTGTGATAAAACACCATAGCCAAAAGTAACTTGGGAGGAAAGGGTTTATATTTTGGCTTAGAGTTGTAGTCTAACATGGAGGGAAGTCAAGGCAGCAGCCTTGAAGCAGAAACTGAAGCAGACTCCGTGAAAAAGTGCTGCTTACTGGCTTGCTCACAGGCCAATATAGTAGAGGCATTTTCTCAACTGCAATTCCCTCTTAATTTGCTCTAGCTTGTGTCAAGGAGGAGGGAGAGAGGGGAAGAAAGATCGACAGAGTAAAGGAAAAGGCAAGCAGGTAGATTTGGTACTCCAGAACTCATTCTCAACTGCCAAGTCAATACTACCACTTCCTTCCTACATGTCAGCCACTGATAGATGGAAGATTCCAGACAAGTGTCCACTTAAAGATGAACCATTAGCTGCACATCGCAGCCCAGAGTGAGTGCTGAATCTCAAATCTCATTGCAGTGAGTGGGTCAGTGCATGGCTGGGGTCAGCCCCAGAAGCCTGCTGACATTATCCAAAGGATGGGGAGGCCACTAACTCCAAAAGTAGCAGAGCGCCAGGGAGGCTTCCTCCAGGAGTGTCTCTGTACAGGATAATCACCCTGTCTCCCACTCAGCCAGAAAGGCAGGCTGCACATGAGTCAATAAACAAATATTGCTAACTTGCCAATCATGTCACTCCACTTCCTGTGGGCTCCTCTGTGTGTTGCTGGTGTTTCACCTTCATTTTTAAGTTGGTTATGCAGCTTACTCAGTGGGAAAAGCAGAGCAAGTCTCCAGCTCTTCTATGCAACACTGGGACGGGGTAGGGCTGCTAGGCCAGGAATCTAGTTGTTAACGTCTCTCCCACCTGCCCACAATGTAGGCTGACACATGTTTTGCTACTCTGAGCTGTGTCCTTTAGACACAGTTTCTGGGGTGGGGTGTATAAGTGAATGTATTTGCAGCTGCTTTTTAACATTTGACTAATTTTTCACACTCAAAGAACCTGCATGTGCATTGTCCATTAAACCATTTCTTTGCAGTTAAAGGTGTCAGTTCCTTCCTGTTCCCAGGAATAGAAATGAGGTTCAGGGTGGCTTGTGTCTCTTGATGGCAGAGATGGAAGAAGCAAAAACTGATTGTTGTTGAGGGCCCTGAAACCAAGAGCTTTGTCACCACCACAATGCCAGGAGAGAGACACGGTCCCCCATAGCACACTTGAGAATACACGTGCTCTCTAGTTTCGGGTAGGTTCACAAGTGGGTATAACTTTGGGCCAGATGCTGTGAAAGTCTCATCCCAAAACAGCAGGACTAAGATCTGTCTGTCCAGGGCTACCAACGGCAGGTCTGTAAATCCAGGCACAGGCAAGGACACCAGATCCACCTTGCTGCAAGCCCACCCCAATAGGACTCTCTCCACAGCCTTTGCTTTCATTTATACCATACAAATGAAAGGACACCATGGGCCTGGAAACAACTGGTGGTAGTGACTCCATGAGCCAGGAGAATCAGTGCACCAAGCAGCTCTCTGCACCCAGGAAATCAAGCCCTCAAGCCCACTTCCTGGGTGCCTCACCTCCTTTCCTCTCTACTTAAACCAATGCTACCCCACTCCTGAGTGATTTTGTCTTTGAGTGGTCTTCTTGTCCTTAAGGAGTTCCTCTGTGTCCATGGCTTAAAGAGAGGGCAAGAGTGGAAGAAACACGGATGGATGGTTAATGCTGTGGGATAATGCTCTTATACATTGTAAAGATTTGTCACTCATGTTGGTTTAATAAGATGCTGATTGGCCAGTAGCCAGGCAGGAAGTATAGGTGGGGCAACCAGACTAGGAGAATTCTGGAAAGAGGAAAGGCAGAGTCAGTCACCAGTCAGATGCAGAGGAGTTAAGATAAGAATGCCTTACTGAGAAAAGGTACCAAGTCACATTGATAAACATAGATAAGAATTGTGGGTTAATTTAAGTTATAAGAGTTAGTTAACAATAAGCCTGAGCTAGTAGGCCAAATAGTTTATAATTAATATCAGCTTCTGTGAGTTTCTTTGGGACTAAATGACTGTGGCAACAAGTAGGACAGAAACTTCTGTCTACAGTTTAACCCTAGACCCTACTGGGAAACTGGTGGAGATGGCTGATGTGGGAGTGTTCTCCTGTATTTTGTATTACTCTTATTGGTTGGATAAAGAGCTGCCTGGCTTATAAGATAGGTCAGCCCTTAGGTGGGCAGAGTAGACAGAATGGAAGTTCTGGGAGGAGAAGAGAGGAAGTGAGTCAGCCGCCATGAGGCTCCCGTGGGAGATGGAGGTACCGTAGAGCCGTCTGGTAAGTCACCCACCTCATGGTGACATACAGACTTTTATAATGGGTTAGTTTATGAGGTGAGGGCTAGCCGGGAAAAGGCTAGTGATAATAAGCCAGGCAGAGTTTAAATGAATACCATCCTCACGTGGTTATTTTGGGTGCAGGCAACCAGTGGCTGAGCGGGCCAGCAGCTGGGGGCTTGGGAGCCAGGCGGCTGGGGAACACACACGCATCTCTCCCCTAATTACAACAGATGGCAAAAGAAAAATGATGGGAGAGGCTGGAAGGGCCAGGCAGAAGACCATCAACCATGCTTGGGTTGGGTGCCCATGTCTTATCATGCAGGAATGTACACAAAGTTTATAAACTGGACTGAGGAATAGGTGTGGGTGTCAAGGCAAGAGGCAGGAGTGGTACTACAACTGAGATCCTTATCAGAAATGGTGTGTGGATCCCAGTCAGTGTCACCCACCCAAGTGACCATCACAGATCATCCTAAAAGCAATACCAATTTGCCCTGAATCAGGACCATCTGTTTTTCCACATCAGAGTGGTTTTTCCAGGTCTACTGCTGACTCCCTTGCAGCCCCAACTCTACCATGAGCTACCAAAGCAGGGAATTTACCTTACTGCCCTGTATGGTGGTGTGTAGTGCCTACTGACTGCCATCCTCCAGGCAGTGTTGCACAGCAGGCTGCACACAGGGCCTTCCACACAATGTAGGATGGCACTCTATCATGGAGCCCGGCTGTGCAAGCCCACAAGCAAATGTGTGCAGACTGAGGAGTCTTCAGGAATCAGCGCCAACTGTACTCATGAGTCACCCTTTGATGCTGGGCATTTCACTATACAAAACCATTCTTGTGAGGTTCATATACAGAAGGTGATCTGAAACTCATTTAACCGATGGCAAGACTGAGGACCAGAAGGCCTGAGTGTTTGCTCAGTAGCTCCTGATGCATAGAAGAGCTCAGGACCCTGGTGGGACATCTCTCCAATTCTTTCTTTCTTTTAAGATCTATTTTTAATACCTGGGTGGTAAATCATCCCTTTCTCACTGTATCCAGCTACCCAGTCCTCAGCAAAGCTGACACTGGCCCATGGGTTTGGAGGGTGAGAGACAGTTCTCTTTGATCTGCTGGTTTTCCCATTCTAGAATTTTGTTCTGGAAATACCTTTGGCACAGAACTGACCCTTTTTTAACGATCTCACAGAGACCTTCCTCTCCTATCCAGCTCCACAATTCTACCAGCCCACCCTCCCCTAGCCTGCCTCTCAACCTCTGGACAAATGGGAGACCTTGTGCTCCCAACAGGCTAGCCCTCCCAAGGAGGCCATGGAGGAAGTCCAAGCTGAAGCCCCCGGGATTTTCTTTCCACTTTCAGGAGATAAGTCAGACTCTCAAGGAGAACAACACAGGGTTGAACATGATAAATATGCATCCCCAAAATTTTAAAAACCAAATCGCACAAATCAAGCTTATTCTGAGAGGCTCATATCGCAGGGGCCTCTAGTGCACCAATCAGCATAATTAAATAGGAAGATCTCTCTGGAATTGATTGTGCATTGCATGTTTCTTTTCCTCATCTGAGGGCCATTTCAGTGAGATGATTTTAAGCTAATAAGAACCCCCAAATTAGAAACTAATTAAGGAGATGGGAAATACAAATGTTTTTGTTTTTAGTTGGGCACTATTTTTATCAGAAGAATCATGAAAAATTAAAATTGTTAAGTACATGTATGAAGGTTGTCAGTCAAGGGCAATGCGGCTTTCTGCCTCTCACTTTAGTAAAATCTGAGGTAACACATGGGTAGTTGTTCCCTCTGGGCCTGCAGGAAGCACCACAGACTGGTTCTGCAGAAAGCCATGTACCAGAGACCCAGAGTGGAAAGGGAGTGACCACAGTTTTCACCAGTCTCAGGCCATGATCCTCTTCTTTCTAGACTCAGGAGCACCTGGACACAGGGTGAAGGCATGGACTCATACTTTTGCTGTGGGACAATGGACTGGGCAGGACAGAAACTACTGCCAACAAATGGCACCAACATGGACAACTATATCCACATAAAACCTGAGAGAGCTTGGGAAGTAATTCTAGACACAAAAGAACAGAGTTAAGCATGGCTTCTTGGTAGCAGCATTTTCTCAGGTGGGCTCTCTTTGCTAGAGGCAAGTGCGTCTCATTTAAGAGAGACTTCCTAACTCAGCTTTAGCTGCAGAAGCTTTGGAGCCCTTTTAAGAAACACTTAAATGGAGTTTATGAATAGCGAATAGCATGCTTCTTGGTGGTGGCAAGGACCTTGAAACTCCATAGAGTTGTGGCAATAAACAGGGCTCTGGTCAGTACCTCTGCCACGAGGCTAGACTCTCAGAAAGCTAAGGAATGGGGTAGATCTAGTCATCAAAGTCATGGCTTTTATTCTAGCCATATTGCTTAGCAAATTAAAGACTCATGTGGTCAGAAAAAGAGAGATATACAGTAAAGATAGATTTAGATGAAAAAAACCTCCAAACGGTTTAGAGTGTGTTTAAAAATATATGTACACTTGGGAGAGAAAAAGTAAAAGGATAAAGTCCTTGAGAGAGAGACAGACAGACAGAGAGAGAGAAAGAGAGAGAGAGAGAAGTTGGGTATGGTGGCACACACCTTTAATCCCAGCACTTGGGAAGCAGAGGCAGCTGGATCTAGGTGAGTTCAAGGACAGTCTAGTTTACAGAGTGAGTTTCAGGATAGCCAAAGATATAGAGAAACCCTGTCTCAAAAAATTAAAAATAAAAATAAAAGAAATAGAATTTAAAATAAAGCCACGTAAAGATGGAAAGTACACAGAAAATCTGGATACTATATGTTATTGCGTTGTCTTTGAATTATTTGATGGTTGAGGAAGGAGCAACAGCTGCTAAAAAGACATTTGATTATAAATGCTGCTGAATTAACAGAACACATATATTGAAAATGCTTTGACTTTAAATTTTAAGTCAAAAGATATGTTACTTTGGAGAAGAGGTTTTGCTTTTGTTTCCACAGGAAATGAGAGGCTGTGGATTCATTCTGGATTAAGAAAATTCAGGTATGATGAGGGAAGACCACTGAAGAATCTCTGTTAGGAGCAGATGGTCCAGATTATTCAACATTTTCAGAGGACCTGTTGGAGTTTCCTCTGAGTTCTACATCCATATCAGTTTCAGGACTGCTCTGAGATTATCAAGCCTCACAGGATACTCCAGTCAGGACTTGATCATAATTCTAAATTTTCTTTAGGTTCCCATAAGGTAATCAGTACCCCCAATCAGAAGGAAGTAGTTTAGAAAGCTATGCCCATATTCCCAAAAAATGGATTATAGATATTTATCTTTGTTTAGAGTGTTGGTTACAAGTTGTTATGGATAATGGTCTGGGGGGGGGAAGCTAAACAAAGGAGATTAGATTCAGAGTTCCTGTTTTGGACAAAATGGGGGAAGTGCTGTGGGACAATGGTCTTGTACCCTGTCACTTATATTGTTTTAATAAAACACTGATTGGCCAGTAGCCAGGCAGGAAGTATAGGCAGGGTGACCAGGCAGGAAGTAGAGGCGGGGTGACAAGAACAGAAGAATTCTGGGAAGAGGAAAGGGTCAGTCTGCGGTTGTTACCCAGATGCAGAGGAAGCAAGATGAGGATGCCTCGCTGACAAAAGGTACCAAGCCACATGGCTAACACAGACAAGAATTATGGGTAGGATGTAGAGTTAATAAGAAGCCTGAGCTAATAGGCCAACCAGTTTATAATTAAGGTAGGCCTCTGTGTGTTTCTTTGGGACTGAATGGCTGCGGGACAGGCAGGACAGAAACCACTGTCAACATCCTTCCTCACATCCGCTTAGTGCTGAGGGTCATTAAATCACAGAAGTTCAGAGATCTGCACAGGGCCACACCGTAAGCTAAGAAGACTAGCACTCTTGTCTACATGTGCTGGATTTCATGACACCCTCTCTCACATGCTGCCACCCAAGTATGCCAGATCACCATCTAAAGCAGCCAACCAGCCATAGGTCTTAGAAGATTCTTTTCAGATTCACAATAACTCAAAAGCTTGGGACCAGGCAAGCACAGCAGGAGGCAGGCACCTGCTGGGATGCAGTAGAGGACCTCTATTCTAAAATAACACAAATGCCACCACAGTGCACATCAGAGGTCCCTCGCTCCACTACACATGGTCCAGAGTGCTCGACCTGGAGGGTACAGTTCAGGGCCAGGGGCCTTGCAAGTATCTGTTTGCTTTAGGCTTCACCCTCACGACCTGTGTCCAGCTGCTTTACACTGTGCCTACCTATGTCTCCTGACCCCATTCTCTCCACACCAGGCAGGACACCCATCTGCCCACAGCCCCCTTCCCCCATGCTACAGTCCTCCCCAGGCCCACATTACAGAGACAGGAAGACATGCAGGGCTCCCCCAGATTCACAGCCTTGCTCTGTACAGAAGGGCAGACTGTGAATGACCATAATGATCTGAGTGAATTCACATCCATCAGGACTGGCTAGCGCACCCACCTAGCAGGGTAGGAAAGTAAAAATGTCACGGAAAATAAAGATTTTAGTCATTACTAACACAGGACCCTTACCCCCCCACACACATATACACACCCAGAGGAGAAAGAAGGGAGGAGCTCCTTGAGTGGATCTCAGCCTGGAGGTGGAGTACCAGGTAGAAGCACTCTATGGAGAGGACACTGCCTAAAGCATAACCTGGTAATGCAAGGGGAGAAAAGAGACACCTTCTAAATCAGGGGCATGGAAGGAAGGCAGATGTTTCATCTCAGCTCTTAGGCCAGGCAACCTTTGGAGGAACCCAGAGTCTCATAAACACTTGCTGTTTCTACAAAAAGCCTTCCTCACACAGGAGCTCGTGTGAGTCTTGGAAAAAAAAACCCAGAAGGCAAAATGTATTTAATGCATTCTTTGGATGGAGCCTGTGCATAGGGGAACTTGACCTTGTGGAGTTCCAGCGACACATGTAGGACAGTGTGTTAATAAAAACACAGCAATTACTGCCTTCTGCTATTGCTGGGTGCCAGGGGCAACTGCAGATGATAGCCACAGAATAATAAGTGTCCCTTGTCCCCCATTCCCAGAGAGAGCGGCCATATTTTTTGACAGTGAAATATGGGCTTCCTTATCCTAAGGAGCTGCATCTTTATGGCTGTGGAGGGAGGGGTTGAGTCCTTGATTCAAAGGCTGCTGAGATTGGAAGAGCAAGGACTAAAGGGAAATTCTTGCTGATGGGTGACTGCGTGGGACCCCAAGATAGTAGGATGACTTGTACGCAACACTGCCTGACAGCCTTCGCTTTACTGGGTGCACTTTGGCGATGGTGATACCCTAGAAAGGATAGACATAGGCTATTCCAAATAGCTGGGGGCTGAAACTTCTCCAAGGTCTAAGTTGCAAAGCCCCGAAGTTCTCATGAACCAGAAGGACAGAGACAGAACTGCAGAAACGCCTGCTAGGAATTCTGCCAACCTCAACCCATAAAGGAACTCACATTTGTCTCCATTTGATTTACAAAAATAAAAAGAATTATTTCCTGACACCACGTGTCACATGCCACACAGCACTTACTCACCATTTTATTTAGTCCTCACAGTTACCTAATATAATAGAGGTGATTACTTCCACTCTCGGTGAAGCGCTAAATGCATTTGGGGGCAGTTTAGAAACTGACTGAAGCCAGTCTCGAACTCACAAGTGGCAGAGACTCGAGTCAACAATCTGGAGACTTGGGAGCCAAGCTGGTTCCAGAGAACACAGTCACCGTTGTTAGCAAGAGGCAAGAGACATCTCTTGTTAGCAAGGCATGGTAGCTCATACCTGGAATCTTAGAACTTGGGAGGTAGAGGCAGGAGGATTAGGAATTTAAGGTCATCTTCAGCTGCATAGTGACATAGTGAGACCAAACATGGCTACATAAGACCCTGTCTTAAAAAAAAAAAGACATCTCTCTTCCGCAAATCTCTCTAGAGACACTATAGATGCTCTGTAAGAAGGCTGCCCAATAGTAAATTCTGTTATTGTTTGGCTCTGGACCTACCTGGCCTTTAGTTGCTCCTTGGAAAGAGATTCTAGGTTCTACAACTGTCTTGGGCAATCCAGTAGCCACCAGACACCTATGGCCATTGAGTTCTTGAAATGCAGCCAGTCCTAACTGAGATGGGTCACTAAGTATAAAATACATCTAGTATGTCAGAGCCTCTGTAGAAACAAGAATAACACATCTCCTTTGTAATTGTGTATTGATTACATGTTGAAGTTAGAGTGGTTTAGACATACTGAGTTAAATGAAACACATTGTTAAATTCAATTACACTAGCTAATTTCTGTTTTCCAATATGGCTGCTAACAAATTTAAAGAGCCTATCGTGGCTTATACCCATGGCTGGTCCCAATCTCCAGACCAATCTCAGCTTCTATGAACCCCCTTCCCCAATACTGAGAAACTATATGGAATGAAGGGAGGCAAACACTACAAGAATTCTGAGCGTGTTCTCTCTGCTTGGCATTTCTCCAAATTCCTGGCTGCCTCTCCTGACTTGTACCTTCCTCTGAGCCCAGCTTCTGTCCCAGCACTCAACACATGCTTAGCAGTTCTGAGTGCTAGGGTCTACCGTAAGCCCCAATCCTGTGGCAGGAGCACCTCTGATAGCCAGGTTTGTACATCTGTCCTCTTCCAGAAGTCCCAGGTAGAGTGAACTTCTCCAAGTCCCACTCCGACCCCATGAGAGCCCAATAATAAAATCATTTCAATGTGTTTTACATACTCTCTATTTGTTTCACTCTCCTGAGCCACCAGAGCAAGACCAACTTTCCCTCATTTGAAGATAGTGTCTGGAGACGCTTGAGGCCTGGACCTGCTTCTGTGCTATCCCCTCTACCCCATGCGAGGCCATGACATCAATCTGACACAAGCTAGGGTCATTCGGGAAGAGGGGACTGTAATGGATTAATTCAAATGCTGCAGGATCCCTGGATCCCCAGCGGATGAAACGGCAGAAATGCTGCAGATCACTGAGCAACGGCAGTGGGCCATGTGGCAGCAGGCAGCAAGCAGCAGGTCCCGAGAGCAGCCAGTCCCAGGCAGGGACAGTGCAGTTTCCTGAATGGCTGCAGCAAGCCACGAGGAAAGACGGATGAGCATGCCATGAGACCACACCGCAGGTCTCCAAAGGCGGCTGGTCCCAGGCAGGGAGACATGGGGTGGGCAAGAGACAGGTAGATAGGCACTCCATGCAGAGTGAGGTTGGATATTTATTTAGTGGGTTATGGAGGGGGAAGGGAGAAGGGAAGAAGAGCACAGAGAGAGAGAGAGAGAGAGAGAGAGAGAGAGAGAGAGAGAGAGAGAGAGAAGGAAGAGAAGGGAGAGATGGAAGCTGCCTCTCCAAGAGGGAGACAGAAAATGAAGAGACTCAATCTGCAAGCAGAAAGATCAGCCTGCCTCAGCGGACGGACGGGGGAGGGGGATGGGGGGATGGGAGTGGGAGTGGGCATGGCTTGTCTCTTAAAGAGACAGGACAGACCGTTACAGGGACCTCAAATGAGAAAATGCTCCCAGCACATTAGCATGTAAGCAAGCCTGTCGGGGGCACTTTCTTAATTAGTGATTGACATGGTTGATGCCACCCCTGAGTTTGTGATCCTGGAGAAAAAAAAAAAAAAAAAAAGCAGGCTAAGCAAGCCATGAGGAGCAAGCCAGAAAGCAGCACCCCTCCACGGCCTCTGCATCAGTTCCTGCCTCCAGGTTCCTGCCTTGACTTCCTGGCCTGGATAATGGACTATAAGCTATAGGATGAGACAAGCCCTTTCTCTCACAAGTTGCTTTTGGCCATGGTGTTTTGTCAGAGAAGTGGAAACCCAAACTGATCTTGCCCTCTGAAGCTCTGCCTTCGGACCTGTTACTTGCATGTTGACTGTTGACTGTTCAATGTCCTCCAAAGGCTCAAGCATTTAAAGACTCAGTCCCCAGCTGCAATGCTGTTTTGTGAGGCTATAGAACCTTTGAGGTATGGGGCCAGCTGATGTAGGGCCACAGTGGCATGGTTTGGGGTTTATACCCTAGCTCTGGTTCCAGTCCAAGCTCTCTGCTTCCTCCTTCATGCTTCCTCATTCACACAGATAATAAGCAGTGGTTGACGCCACAACCCTATCCCGCCATGATAAACTATATCCTCAAGCCATGAGCCAAAATAAATCCTCCCTATCTCAGGCTGTTTCTGTCAGTTACTTGGTCTCTGTGACTGAAAAGTAACTAATATGGTAAGTGCTTGGTAAACATTGTTTAATCAGTTTGATGCGCACTAAGAGAACCCTAACCCATCCCTGCAAGGCAGGACCTTTGTTGTCTCCACTCAGCCCCCACTTTTCTCCCACGAAACACCCTTCTCAGGGTCAGCCCTCCGCAGTCCCCAGCCCAGTCTGAAATGTGTAGATCAGCTACTCCTCCAAGAACAGGAGCACTGACAGTGATGCTCAGAACCAGAGAGCTGCCTCCCCCGCCCCAAGGCTCAGCCAGCCCCCATTGCTCCAAGTATTAAGTTCCTTTTCTTTCTACTCCCTCCAGTAGGTGGGAGTCCAGTGGTACCCCCACCTATGGCACTCCCACCCATGGCCTGTAACCTATCCATTTCCTAGAGAGGGGCTTAGCTTGCTAAATTTCTTCAGTGTATTCTTTGACTTGAAGCAAGGCCACCCAGGAGTCCTAATGTTCTGCCCCTCCCCAGCCCTTGGCTCTGACCAAGACCTCAACCCTAGTCTGAGCTAGATGGAATTTGCCACACCCTCTCAAGCCTCCTGCTGTTAGCTGCTGGCCTTTCTCCCATTGCCCCAGGTCATTTCCCAAGACTTCAAGTTATTTTTTGCTTCTGTCTCGGTCATCTTTGTTCCCCATGGGGAAGGCTGTCAGAGCGACACCCTCATGGTACATGTGGTACAGACCAAACAACCAGTCGTAACAGTTCTGTCATGGCATTTCCAGCCCTGTTGGCCCCTTGTCCTTCTAGGTCCTAGAGATCTATCTGATGTTTCCTGCCTTGGCTAAATCCTGGGATTAACATCTGCTAGACCCTGCGTGTCCCCTCTACATCCCAACACCTGACCCCCACCCCCAGGCACGTTCAGGCCTCCCCCTCTTGCTTAGGCACCCTTGAAGGGACAGATGGGCACAGTCCACTTTTCTATTTTTGATGAGCAGCACCAAAACTCTAGGTGTCTGGACCAAGGTGCTCCCAAGGTGCAGAGCCCCAGATCTCCCCCCTCACGGGTACATAAGAGCTCCTTCGCCCTTTGTTACCTCAATTTCCTTGCTGACAGAACCTCCCTGTTTCTTGCAGGAGCTAGTGACAATAGTGACTTCTTGATTTGCACTCTGAATCCCTCCAATAAGATATGCTACATGTATAACCATGGTGCTAGGCCTTCCTTCCCACATAGGAAGTGAACTCTGCTGATGCTAAATCTTCTGGTACCTGGCTTCAACAAGCATATGGGTGAAAACAAATAACTCTAAGTGTCCATCTATCATCTTATCAGGCTTCATGGGCTTTGTTCGCACAGTTATCTTCTCGAGGCTGACATTGTATGCCAAATACAGGCTGATATATTTCCCTACCTGCCATATCACTGATAAAGGATAGCCCAGCTTCAGGTTCATTACCTGTCATTACACCATGTACATGTCACTGGGGGCCAGAGCATCAATTTCTCTTGAGTCGCTCCAGTGGTACAGCCTCCCAGTCGGAGCTCCAGGTCCCAGAAGCTGTGACTCACTGCTCAGCCCTGGGTAAGCCTCATGCCATTCTCTCTTCCACTTCCGGCCGGCCTAATCCTCAGGGATGGGGTGACTCGAGTTCCCAATTGCTTCAGAGGGGATCTGCAAAGAGAACAGAGGTCTCTATCACAACCAGACCCAGACATACAAGTCCAGGCGTGAACTGTTCTGGCCTCTTCTTCGTCTTTATTATTCGATCCCACAGTGCCTGGTGGCTATGCTATGTAGGGTTTACACTGAGTGTGCTCTGACCACAGGTTCAACACATGATGTGCATGCATGCACGCGCACACACACACACACGCATGCACACGCACGCACACATGCATATACACATCCATTATTCCTGATTTCTTACCTCTGTATACTTCATTCTATCTACTTGAAAGACTCCCTTTTCAACCAGGTGTCCACCTGTTAGCTGTCCTGCAGGCTTCAATTTAGACCCAACAGGAGCCCCGAGCTGTCCCAGTGTTCTGGGAGAGGAAGGAAATAGATGTTCTCACCCTGCCAATGGGAAGGGCAAAGAACAGGACATTCCTTTACTCACCAAATCCTGGGGCAAGGCTTTGGGGTGCAGGAAGCTGGGAGCTCCAGGAAGACCACCCTACCCATGGCCCATGATGAATGTCTTTCCAACCCTTTATCTCAAAGGAAGGGACAGGAAAAGAGATATAGCTCCCCCGCCCCCCAGCACAAGGAACAAAGACACTGTCACTGGTCCCTCTGAATCCTGGCATTTCAGGGCCAAGACTATGGGTCATATTCTGCAAGGAAGAATCATGAGGCCTCTGCAGCAACTGCACCACCTGCTCTGAACACTGGGACCACTGGGACTGCAGCCCTGTCCCTCTCAACAGGTCTGGACTCCGGCTTGCTGCTCACAAGGCTGAGACCCACTCAGGGTCCTCTCGGCCTCAGTGGACCAGCTGCTGAGGAAGCGCTGTGAATGGAGAATGAAAGCCCAGGTGACGAGCACTTCAGAAAGAGGACACACCATGCCCTGTAGGTAGTGAAGGAACCAGAGCACACACATTCTTCCCTCTGGCCTGTATGGACTATTGAAGCAAGATGATGACAATGATTTACACGCCACATATATAAGGATTGTGCTCTAGAAATTGCCTTTGCACCCTGTTTTGTAGGAGGTCCACAAAGCGTTATTTCGAAGATAAAGAAATAGAAGCACAGAGAGGTTGTGATGACTGTTGAACGTCACAGAGCAAGTTGGAGAAAGTCAAGGCTGCTATTTCCAACTTGAATTTACCATGTTTTCCCAGGAAGTATTCCTGTGCTAGGCTAATTTCATCTAAATGTCAAGTCGTCCCTAGAGGTGGAGGGCTGAACGAGAATGAAGCAAGAGGCCACTCGTGTTGTTAGGGAGCAGGTAAGACAGTCATGCCTTTGGTCTTCTCCAAAGGGAAGTCTAAGAAGAGCAAGAAGAGATGGGGGTGAGGGTGAGAAGGCAGGAAAATGGGCTGGAGAGATGGTGCAGCAGCTGGAGCAGCTGGAGCCCAAGAAGAACTGGCCACGATCAAGTGCTACATAACCACCGGCCTCCCAGGTACCTCCCCACAGTTCTGCACCTGAGGGCCTTCTATAAGAGGCAGCAAGCAGCATGGCGGAATAGAGTCATTTTGGAAGGCAAGATGGATATTATTCTTCCCTTTGAAGGGAATGTCTATGCTCCATATGCTCTCCTGCGTATGTGATCTAGTCCTAAGAACTGAAAAGGAGAAGGATAATCCCACAGGATTCTGCCCATGTGAAGAAAGGGCCCTCACCCTGGACCACGGCTCCTCTGCTTGATTCTGAAGCAGCTCTGCCACTGGCACACAGGGCTTTTTTGCCTAGGTCATCCTTCCCTGACCACGACAGCCAGGGCTAGCCTGACTCTGGAGCAAGCATCACAGATGCGAGGCTAGCCAGCCAGGGTAGGTAGTAGATGCTGGTTGAGACAGGAAGATGTCCCCAAACAACAATGGCTCCAAGTAGCTCGTGTAGCCCCTCATGCCTGCCTGCAGCCAGCAGAGGTCCAGGCACAACACATTAGACCACCACAGGGAGGAACAAAATCCAGCGCCTAGTACTAGTGGTACTTTCTGAGTGTGCACTGTGTGTACAGGGGCAGAGGGGGAAGGGAAGGAGCTGCTCTCAGAAAGCAGGCCACTATCCTGGCCCATTGATGACACCGTCACCTGGATCATCTGGTGCTGGACTGACAGTAAACGGTGGAACAGCCATGTCTTCACTGACATGTGTGTGTGTGTGTGTGTGTGTGTGTGTGTGAGCGTGTGTGTGCGCGCACACAGAAACAGCACATCCTGGCCCTCCTGTGGGGTGGGGCTGAAACATATTCACAGCAGATGGTGCTGTCACCCTCTCTCCAGGATTCTCATTCCTAATTATCTGTGCTGTCAGCCAAACAATTAACCCTCAAAGAAAAATTGCAATGTCCACCCCCAACCATATGAAAAGGCAATTTTCCCAAGGGCGAGCGATACCTAGGGCAGCCTTGTGCTCGGCTCCAGATCTCACCATCCTCTGGCCTTGGAGGCCTATCGCTAGCTTTGAGGCAATCTCCCCATTTCCTCTGACCCTGAGATGGTTCCTGGAAAAGGAGAAGCTGATCCCAACTACCCCTGTCCCCACTCCTCACACGAAGCTACCATCCTACATTTTCCTTCATCTGAATTTGGGGTTTGCTCGGAGCAGAGGCTGAGCTGCCTTTGTGTCCACGTCATTTATTCAGTTGTGGGACATTTTCCAGTCTCCCTGACCCTTTTTGGAGCTCTTGCCTGGGATGAGAGGGGAAGGGCAGAAATCTCCTTGAAACATTTAGATGCTCTCAGAAAACAGGGCTATAGGAAAGCAGCCTCTTCTCCCGCAAGAACTTGAAGAGCAAGGCGCTGTGGCCCCAGGGCAGAGCTGCAGAGGGGCGGGGTGCTGTGATAAATCTCAGAGAAGAAAGCCCTGTTCCCACTGCTGTGCAGGTCTCTTGGCCACCACGGGGAAGGTGCAGAGCCTGTCCCTGTAGGTGCTCATTAAACAGTAGAGCGAGTGCATTGGGATGCCTTCTCCCAGAGGAACTGTCTGAAAAGAGAGTGCTCACAGGACTGAGACATGGTGTCCGCCGGCTAAGAGGGCTACTGGGGAAAGTCCGACCTTTGAGTAGCCGTCATCCATCACCATGCTCTGGCGTGAGAAGCAGAAGGTTCTTCAGGAAGCACAGGCCGTGCTCTGGGGATGGCAGCTCTTCTGGCTGCTTTTCACCGATGCCATCAGAGAGACTGAGGGCCCAGCCCTTCACAGAGAGAAGGAGCAGGCCCGGTGCATGTGGCCTCAGTCTTACCCCACAGATTAGGGCAGTCAGAGCAAAAAGGAATGGCAAGACAGGGGCACAGTCTGGAACTCCTTTCTCATCGTCATTTGCCCAGCCCAAGCCCTGTGGCAGTTTTTCCTCCTGTTCCTGTGGTTACTGTCCACCTGCACAAAGCCCTCTGTGCCCAAGGGCACAGGTTCCCACAGCCCCTCCACACAGGGGCCGTGTTTATAGTCACAGAGGGACTTGCCCACTTAGAATGTGCTTGTAGACAGCACATATGAATATACACCCCCTGCCCAGGGCCCATGTGGGACAGACGCCAAAGTCTGGCTGGAGACATTTCTAAATATGAGTTTGGCACCAAGAGTCAGGTTCCCAGACCTCCTTGGCCCAGGAGACCCTGCCAGGATTCTCCAGGCTGTTTGAGAGAGAGCTGGGTCAGTGGGATCAGGAGACAACCAGGCGGTGGGAAGCATGGCCCCATCCCCCTGGAAGCCCCGCAGCCTTGTTAAAAGGAAGAAAAAGGATTACCCAGCGCTCAACGCCTGATCAATTGCCCACAATCCTTGCAGTGGGGATGAGAACTGCCTTCTCAAATGTGCATGGATTAAAAATACACAAATGGAATCTTTTTTTCTACCCCTCTCCTCAACCCCCCGAAGCCTGGGATGCTTTTTAAAAATAGCCTTGCCGTGGCAGGGATCCTACACGACCCGATGGCTGGCAGGAAAATGAAGGCGCCCCTGGAGAGGACTCTGTAGGGAAGGTCCCGGAGGAAGGCTGCCTGTCTCAGGAGTCTCAGGACACACTTCTGCGTGGCTCGGACCTTTCCCGTGAGCCGCATCTTCCTGCCTAAGCTTTAGGCAGAACTGATACTGATCTACCAAGCCAGCATCATGGTGCAGGCTGGCCAGGTAACTCAGGCCAAAGACAAAGAAGCCATTATCATCCAGGGAGCAGTGAATCCTGGGCATGACCTCAGCAGGGACCTGAGTTCTCTGGGCCTGGCTGCTTGCTGTAAAGAGGTGGGGAGGGGCAGTCAGATTTGATGCTAAGCTCTCCTTTTATCACTTCCTGATGTGTAAAACAGCCTCTTCCCACCATGAAAGACAAAGGAAATGGGGGGGGTGTCTTTTTTTGACTGCATGGGGCGGGAACTGGGGTGGGAGGGACTCAGGGGTCAGTGCAGGAGGAGAGGCTGCTCTGAGAGCACAGACCAAGGAGGAAAAACTACCAGTTTGTTACCTAAAGGCATTCTGAGTTCGAATCCTGACTTGGGCATTCAGTAACTAAAAAGTTCGAGTGACTCGCTTTAGCATTAGTACAAACTGCTGTCCAGCTGGAGCTCTGGGCCACATCTCAGGTTAAAAGTATAGACTCTGGAATTGGGTTTGCATCCCAGCCCTACCAGCAATGAGCTGTGTGACCCCGAGGAAGCACGGTGACCTCTCTGTGCTTTAGCTTCATCTGTAAGATGGAAGTGGAAGCAAGGGGTTGTTGTGTCTCTCAAGCCCTGAGCAGCCATCTTGTCTCCCGGTTGTCGATCTGTGGACCTGACTTAGAGAATTTCCTTACACTCCCACACTGGGCCATCCCGCTGACCTGGCCCCTCTCCTCCTCACCCCCTTTGTCTGCTCTGGTGCTTGCACACCTGGTCCTGTGCCTCCCACTCCTCAGACTCGGAGTCCTACACCAAATACAGAGGCTGACCTGTAGATCCCAGGTGAGGTGGGAGAGCCATGAGACAGTCACGCCACTCCACTGGTCTGAAACCATTCTTTGGTTAATAAGGATCGTGTTGTGTGGGGACATAGAAATGCTGGTGGGGAAATGGACCAAGCCGGCCAGTCAACTGCATCAGAGAAGGAGCAAATTCAGCGGTGGTTCAGTGGTGACCATGTGGCTTCGAGAGTCGCTGGGGAGGAAAACGAGAAGGGCACTGTGTAGTCATGTTACATTACCTGATCTAGACACACAACTCTACGGGATGGGGCTTCCAACATGCTAGCTGACTCTCTGTCTCCAGCACTGGCCTGTGAATGAGAACCGATGGTGGGGATATCAGTGGGAGGGCCACGGAGGCTGTGTTAACAATATCTGTTTTCACACACCTGTCATTTTCTGTATTTTCCTGAAGTTTTATCGTCCTCATAATTTAAATTTTATTTTCTATATATTCTCAGATGCCCACTCCCCAGAACTGCCCGTTTATTCTTTGTTATCGAGGTTTTATGTATTTTTTTTTTAGCACAAACTGCCATTGTTGCAAAGGCTGGAAAATGGAGCATTAAATCTTCTCAGTCAAACCCCAAAATACAGCAGCTCAGACTGTGTTTTCCCTTAGAGCCAAGAGTCCAGCGCTTTGGAAGGCTGGCACCATCACCTCTCACTATAGCAACAGGGAGACCTTGGTAACCCCGAGCGCGGTTATTAAGAGTAAAAATAGGAAGTGTGGGGAGAGACACTGGGTGAGAAGCTGTGGCAGACCTGCTGGGCAAGCTGGATTTGCAACCCTTTCTTGCAAGAAACAGAAAACAAAACCCAGAGTCTGGGAGCGGGCTCCACTGAGAATCCTGGAGCACCGGTCGTTTTCCCCTTTGTCGTCTGCTCTCGAGCTACTTGCTGCCATTCAGAGTAGCTCCAGGCAGGCCTGAAGGTGGGCTTCTCTAGACCAGCAATCACAGAACATTCTGGAGGGGGGTGTTCTTGTCTCTGTTACATGTTGGGCTGTTTGCACTACTCTCAACCCCCTTACCCCCAGGTAGCTCCTGTGTAGCTTCCCTGGCTCCCCAGCAGCACTCAGCCCTGACAGATACCTCACTGGTGCACAGCCCCCTCAACCTGTCGCTGGACAGATGCTTCAAGCTCCCCAGGGTCCCATCTAGGTCTTGGTGTTGCCCTGGCAGGACTGCAGAGGGTCCCAGCCCTGGTCTGACTGGTCCCTGCTATAAAGCACAGTTGCTCGAAGTCAGGCTGCTTTCATCCCCCAACCCGTTTTACGCTACAGCGAGCCAAGCTCAGGACCCTGGCTCTGCATCCACCTAGCTGTGGAACTTGGGACAAGTCACCTCCTCTCTCTGCTGCAGGGCGACACCATCTGCAAAACTGGCAATGAGCTGCATAATCTCTCTCAGCTCTTGCTGCTTCTCCCTCTGATGCTGGCGGGACAGACAGAAAAGGGATTTTTCTTTTATGAGACAACTAAACATCATTCCCTCGAGTAAGAAAGTGTATTTTATTTTAGCTTCACTGCGTGAAGTAGGTTTTTAAACACTTACAGGCTTCTCTTCCTTTTGTAGGGAAGGATGTGTGATGTGAAATTCCTCCTTGGACATCCTTCCAGATCCTATTCTACAAAGCTCTTAGAGAACTAAGACCCTTGGCATCTTCCAATCTCATCTCGCTGTCAGGCATTATCTCCAAGACTGGCTTTCCTTCTTCTCTTACCTGTCTTCTAAAGTCAGGGTCCCAGCCATCAGGCTACCTGTCGGGCATGACTGCCTAAAGGAGCTGCCCACCTCGTTCTTAATCTACAACTCCAGGCTGGACAACCAGGTCTTGAGCAGGAGTGGGGAGGGTGTGTGTGGGAGCAAAGGCACTACAGCCGTTTACAGTGCTGGAGAGCCTTCCCTGCTTTGACCTGTGTGGCTATCTATGTGCTTGCATGAGATCCCTTGCCAGCACTCTGCTCCAGGTGAGCGAGGTGCCTCTTGGCCCTCTGCCTGAACAGGCACACTCTTAGTATTGCCAGCTGGTTTTCCCAGTACACATTTACAGACCACCAGAGGGACTGACATCACTGAGGGGCCGGACAAGAAAGTAAGGCCACAGCCTTTCACCCCAACTCCTACAAACCAACTCCCAACTTCACTCTACCCTTGTCTATGACTTCCCACAGGAGAGAGAAACCTTGTTTCTCAGGGGGATTTCTCATTCCTGTATCCCCAAGAAGTCTTGAGAGGCCCCAAGGCAGAGACAGCATCTATCTAGACCCAGGACCACTAAGTGGAGTAGGGCTTGGACATGCATCCTCCTCTCCCTGCAGGTGCCAAAGCAGCCATCCCTCTGTTTCTACTCCTTTCATTCAGAGACAAGCCAACTTTGCATGCCACATAACCAGTGGCCTCTTCTGCTTCCCTTCACAGCCAATCACAACCCTCATCCCACCCCTCGACACCCAAACTTCCTGCCCGGGGATACAGCCAGCAAGGAGTCTGAGGGATGGAGCAGGAATGAAAATTCTGGTTAGCCTGTGCGAAGGCTGCTTTCCGTGATGCTAGTGGCATCTGTGACAAGGCCAGGCACCCCTATTACATAAAAGGAAGGTTCTGGGGCCAAGGCAGAGAAATCACTTTGAGACTAAGAAGAGGAGGCCAACATCAAGAAGGCAGAGAGCAGGACAGAGGATGGAAAGTGAGAGATCATAGGACAGAGAAGGAATAGGAAGGCCCACCAAGAGGGCTGGCATGAGGGTTGGCAGCCTCTGCCAGCCCACAGCCCTGCCTTCCTGTCCTGGGAGTAGCACAGTAGCACCAAAACGAGCCAGGACTATAAAAGTGTACAAACTTTGCCAGAGACTAATACCAGGAGCCAGGAGTCTTGGGGGATAAGTTCAACCCTGCAGCTGAACTGTACCTAGCTCTGCTTAGCTGCCTGTCTTCCCACGGGAGGAGAGGAATATTTAGTCCATGGCTGATCTCGCCACAGGGGACAGAATGGAAGGCAAGCCCAGATTATTATGCAGTCTTAGACACACCCATCCCTGGGTCACCAATGGTCCTAGTCCAGATCCTATTTTCACAGATGCTCCAAAGAATAATCAAGCAAAGGTCACATCATCCGTCAATGGGAAGTGTGGATGGGAACCATATGCTCATTCTAAAGTCTGTGCTTTTGGTTGCTACTCTTCCAGAAGTGCACAGTTTCCAAGCATGCACAGACGTGGCTGCCTGGCTACTTTGTTCCCATGAATGTTGTTCCCTCTGGATGAAATCAGTACATGTCACCTTGAGATGGCGTTGGCAGGATCAGTATGTCCTTCTAGGAGTCACAACATAGACGCATCACCTGGCTATGCCCACTGCAGCCTCTACTCCAACACACACAGGAAGAAGCCGTGAGGGCGGAACAACGGTACAGGTACAGAGATGCAACCTGAGTGGTGAGAGATGACCAGGACACAGGCCAGTGTAGAGAACTGGGGAGCTTCTGACAACAGCCCTTGAGTGGCATTGGAAACAGGTGGCAGGCAGGATTGAGAAGTGTCTACGGGTGACTTAGTGGCACATCTCTGCCATGCAAACCCGGTGAGGGAGGACTCAAGAAGAAAATAATCCCCCTCCCCCCTTTCCACTTCCCAGCACACAATGGGCACTGACAAGGGACGTGGTGGAAAACAATGAATTCTCTTGACAGCTAGAAGACAATGCTCAGGGCTCCATCTTCCTTGATGGCTTCATCTCTTCCATGCCTCCCAACCCCTGTCCAGCATCAGCGACACAAACACTAGTGGCTGCATGTGCTCATTAGTGGCACCAGTGAGACCTTGCTGAGAAGACAGACAGGTGACAGATGAACAAAGCAAACTTCTACCTGAAGCCATGGTGCTCTCACGAGAGGAAGTGGTCACCCAGGTCCCAGGTCAGAAACTCTAAGACAGCTTAGATTGTGGAAGTGATGATGTCCAGGCCAAGGGCAGGATAAGGAAGGCAAAGCGAGTTAAGTTTCTCCACGGGAAAGATCTGCAGCCCAGGGGGCTTTTCAGCTGGGGACTGAGGTCCGGGACATAGGGTTCAAGATGACAAAGCCTCTCAAAGTGTCAGGCTATGGTGAGAACACACAGTCCTGGCACCGACACAGAGCCACCGGGAACAGTAGGTTCTCCCACTGGCCTAATGCAATGATCTGGAAGCCGCAGCACTTCACCTGCGCCATACGGCTATGCCGAAAACCAGGCGTCTCTTAGGTCTCCGTGTGACAACACTGTCCTGACTAGGCAGTTTTTTTCACTGCTTTGAGTAGGATATCAGCTTTGCTGTGGTGGCCGGTTGTTTGTGGAGTTTCTGTTGGTATTTGTCTGGGGGTGGTTTGGGGTAACAAATTGGTGCAGGACAATTCTGGCAATCATATTTTAAATAAACGCTGATTGGCCAGGCAGGAAGTATAGGCGGGAAAACCAGACAGGAAGTAGAGGTGGAGCAAGGAGAACAGGAGAAATTGGGAAGCAGGAAGCTTCCCTGGGATTCCTGCGCAGATCTCCAAGGAAGCAGCATGTGTCCCTGTCCCAGCTGAGAAAAGGTACCGGCCATGTGCCTGGCATGGATGGGAACAATGGGTTAATATAACTTATGGGAGCTAGTAAGAAGCCTGAGATAATGGGGCAATCAGTTGATAACCTAATGTAGACTCTGTGTGATTTTCTTTGGGGCTTGCTGGCTGTGGGGTACTGGGCGGGACAGAAACCCCAACGAGCAGGACCCTCATGTTACAACAAATTCCCAAAAACTGAGTGACTTAAATGACAGGGATTCATCTTTCAGCTGTGAGAGTCAGAAGCTAGAAAGTGTCTCCCAGGGCCCAAAGCAAGGTGTCAACGGCTGTTGCTGTGACAAAACTTTTCTTTTTTTCGGAGGGACATGGCATACATATCTATCTATTCCTCCCAGACAGGAAAACCACAACAGGCAAAAGTACAGATACTACTGCAATCCAATTTGGAGATCCAAAGAGCTTTATTGGAGTTGCTTACAAGAATATGGATGAGGGGTCACATTACAGCAGAAATAACTAAGACAACCGCATCACCAAAACCCAAGTGTGTATGACAAAGCTGGTGACCTACAACGTACTGCACAGCCAGCAGGTAGCTCAACAGGCTGAAGAGTGTCCTTTCCAGGTGCCTCAGTTGGTCTAAACACCCTACTGGTCTCTGCTTCTGTCAGGCAGCTGGTCTGCTCTGAAACTTTCCTTGGAGCTCAGCTTCCTTTCCTCTGAGAGACACTTGGCTTTTACTGTCTACTCTGGCAGGGAGGGGCCTGGTAGATCTGGTCAGTTTCAGAGACTTCCTGAAGCTTTTTTTTTTTTGAGTTATTTTCCTGCTGAAGGAGCTTCCTTAAGATGGAACGTTTCCATCTGAGAGAAGGCTCTTATACATAACTGAACAACATTCCCTCCTCTATTCCTGCTGGAGGCTTCGGAGGAGGAATGAGCCTTGACAGGAGGCCACCTGTGTCTGTTGACTCCTGGGCTTCTCTCTCCACCTTCAAAGCCACCACAGACCTCTCC
This sequence comes from Dicrostonyx torquatus, assembly GCA_028555095.1. Classification (NCBI taxonomy): domain Eukaryota; kingdom Metazoa; phylum Chordata; class Mammalia; order Rodentia; family Cricetidae; genus Dicrostonyx; species Dicrostonyx torquatus. The sequence continues at coordinate 14,158,450 of JAQHUG010000004.1, forward strand.
AAGAGTGCTGATCTGATCCCAGCTGGGAAACTCATTCTACAAAAGCACTGTCTGGGATGGACTAGGAGTACAGCTGTGTCATTTCTACCTTTCCCACGGAGACAACAGATGATTCAAGATAGCATTCCGATCCCAACTTAAGCAGAAGTGATAAACTTGCTCCTGAGAGTTTCCTGCTGGAAGCGACCTGTGCACTATTTCTCAACATGGTTCTCACACACATGCCCCCAAACCTCATCACGGCTATGAGAAAACTTGTGATTTGAGTCACTGTTCTATTGCCAATGCTAACAGTTTTAGAGGGTTAGTCAATCATCATGTCAGGAAGCCAGCAGGCACGGCATTGGGGCAGTAGCTGAGAGTTTTATATCCTGATCTATAGGCAGCAAGCAGAGAGACTGTGAGTGAGCCTAGTGTGGGCTTTGGAAACCTTAAAGCTCACCCCAGTGACATACTTCCACCAATAAGGCCACACTTACTCCAACAACGCCATGTCTCCCAATCCTTCTCAAACAGTTCCACTAACTAGGGACCAATCATTCAATCATATGAGTGAGCCATTCTCATCCAATCCGCCATAAGGAGATAACATAACATTTGATTCATCATGCCAAATGACCTGCCTGACCTTCTTTTCAGATCCTTA
>JAQHUG010000004.1:14159550-14170663 GCA_028555095.1 Dicrostonyx torquatus
AAAAAAAAAAAAGAGGAGCCAACTACACTGGCTGTGCTGTCATGAGCCTTCCAGTCTTCCCGATGCTCCCCCCGCAGCCCTAAGCATGCAGGCCCCATGCCTGATGATGCCTTTCAGTGCTTCTAAGCATGTGGGCGCCTGGCCTCACACCACGACAGCACTGAAGCCTCAGAGCAGGGTTCTCCCTATATAAACCAGCTCTGCCTTCCCTATGTCTCTCTGGCCCCGAGTGTGCTGTCTATCTCTGCTGTACCCAGCTTTCACCACTTTGTCTCCAAGTCCATTAATGTTTGCCTATCTCCTGCCCACTGTCCATTAGCCTCTAGAGAAGATTACCATGGAAATCCCCTCCAAGGTGACACAGGATGGTGCAGTCAAGTTGTTATTTTCCTTCCTGGGCATCCCTGATTTATAAAATAAGCCTCTCGGAGCTCTGGGGTTGAAAGGACAGAGTCTGGGAGGAAGGCTAGAGTGAGTGGGGTAGAATCTCTTACATACAACCTCAAACCCACACCACACAGATCAGTCATGAACTACCAGGGCAAATCTGTTTTTCAAAATGTAAGGCCTGCTCTGGGCTTAGGAACCTGGGTTCTTATCCTCCTAGCCCCTCCCCCACTCCCCTACCACCACCACCACCACCACCACCAGCAGCAGCAGCAGCAGCACTATACTGCACAGCTCTAGGAGGGGCTATGCAGCGCTGGTCTGTATGCATTGACAGCCTTGCATGTTCATACGCTGCCCCCTCTCCAAAGCCTGCCTGCTTCTAGAAACCTCCCACATCACACGCTCACTTCTCATGCCTGACTTTCATGCCATTTAACCTCCCTCGGCCGCACCTCAGACATCTGAACCGTGTGTTCTCTTAACCGGGGTTGGCTGGAATAGGTAGGGATCTGTCTTTCATCAGACTGTATGTGCCCTGGCAGTGGTGACTGAGTACTGAGTTCACAGCACTGAGAAGGTAGTGAGGGCCTTTAAAGGGACCAGCAACAGCAAGCAGCCCCTGGGAACCTATCGGATGTCTTCTTTCTGTGCCCTATCTCATCCCCCTTGAATGGGACACCATGGTGGTGGGGCCCGGCACCTGTGTTAGCAGGACACCAGGCAACTTAGATACCCGTGATGTTTGAAAACTCTCCCATCAACAGGAGCCTTAGGGCGTCCTTGGTAGCACTGCTGAGGAGCCAGTTTTCCAACTGGAAAAAGGGCTGGCACAATTGGAATGTTCATCTGGGACACCACACCCGCCCCCCCCATCCCTCCTTGGTTTTAGGGAGTCTCCAAGAGAAGCACACAGAAAGTGCCAGGGCTGCAGGCAGATGGCGCAGGCCAAGCGACCTTAGCCTGCTCCAAGAGCCTTCCCTCTCCACAGCCTCTCCCTGGTCCTGCTAACTGGGTGGTTAAATTATTCAGCAACCAATTAGAGCTTAACAATGTCCCTGTCTCCCAGCCCAGTGATTCTCCTGGCTGCCGCCAGCCATGGCAAATGCTTTTCCAACACAAGCAGAGAATGTTCAGGAATTTAGCACCAGGAAGGACCTCTTCTTTGCCTACGTATGTTTGATCACAGCCTGCCCACACCAACTCCTGGAACAGATCTGGGAGGCTGGACAGACCAGACTCCCAGCTGTCAGGAACAAATTGGGAATCCAAACACTGAACCCGTCTCCATGGCCATTCCTATCACTGAGCAATCTGAGAAACAGCCAATGGCCCTCCCACCTCATCCCACAGATGGGGAAACAGGTTAATGGGTGACATGGCATTTTCTCTGCTCTGTCGACTCCCATCACACAGCCTAGGTCTTACGGCAGTTCTTAACCCACACAACCTACCAGAGACATCAATGCACACAGTCAGCCCTGAAAGAGCTTAGGGATGGGGACAGGCCTTGATCAAGAGCCTCACACCACCTCTTCATCCTCCTTGCTGGACATAGGAGAGCATTCAAAAGTATGGGATGAGCAAACACCCCAGGCAGGTTTACCCTCTTCAGCATATGGGAAACTTATTAGATAACCAAACCATCACCCTGAAACCCACTGGCAGGTGGTCCAGAGGGCAGAGGGAACACATTCTGTTGGAAGCAGACAGCCCCCACGAGGGAAGGCCACCCACACCCTGGGAGAGGAAAATTATGAGGCAGAAAGTGTCATAAAAACAAGATTCACCTTCCTATTGGTTTTTCTCAGAGATCCCTGGGATGGTGTATGTCTTCTCACTTGTCCCGTCTCTCAAAACCCTTTACACTGACACAGAGGAGGTGACAGTGACATTAGACCTAGCAGAGCACCAAGGAGAAAACGCTCTGTCACTCAGGGCCCAGGGGGCTCTCACCAAGTGCTGAGGTAATGTAGGAACAGGTGACCTTCCCAGGGGCACAGATGGACCTCACAGGCAGTCACACTTGGCCTCACTCACCTTGACGGAGCCCTTCCCACCTCCCAGAACCAGTCAGATGGACCAGTGCAGAAAGAACTCCTGAGTATCTCAGGCTGGAGGCAACGCAAGTTCATTTTAGGTCACCATATGTGTCTACGCACGTAGAAAATATCAAGTCACCATGCATAGCTCCTCCTCACACCAACTTTACCCTGATTTGCCTAAGCTAAGGTCTCTGGATAAAAGTTTGGGATGCAACATGCATCCCCTCCCCCACAGCCCCACCTTGGTGTAGAGCCAGAGTCCATGCCAATCAGGGCAGGCTGGATTGTGCTGCTGTCAAACATGCCCAGAAGCTCAGGGGCTCTGGATGGCGTATACTCGGGTACTAAACGTGGGGCTTATTTCTGAAGTCACAAAAACACTGGAAGTGGTATCTGGGGACTTTTCTCTGTTTGTCCCTTTCCCTCCCCATGACAAGCCATACTTTCTCTTTTCATTTGCCATTTCTACCTCACAGTGAAGAAGAACTTCCCAGAGAGGACTTAGAACCAAAACATTATGAGGGCTGAAAAATCAAAATGTGACTTTCAAAGAAAACAACAGAGGTCATCATGACAATAAATGAGATTACAATCCTATGCTCTATAACCACATGGGACATGATACAGTTTAACAGGAAGTTAAAAGTCGTTACATTATTACACATGGCAGGTAGCAGGTACAACTGGGGAGACTAGCCATTCCCATCACTGAGCAATCTGAGAAGCAATGAATAGCCCACCCACCTCATCCCACAGACAGGAGACTAAGGTTGTCAGGGTGAGTTAGTATTCTCTCTGTCCTCTTGGCCCCTACCACACTCAGAGCCTGGCCTGGGTCCTACGGCAGTTCTTTTTTTTTTTAATTAATAATTTTTTGAGAATTTCATACATGAATACTACAGTTGCATCATTTGACTCTCCTTCCCCTCCAACTCCCCCGTATGAGTCTCACTGCCTCTCGAGTTCTTTAATATTTATATAAACATGAACATATCTGAATCCATTTAGTGTTGTTCATGTGTACATGTATTTAGGGTTGACCACTTGGGATTGGATAGCCTCCTCCAGTCCTAGGGTCACAGCCTATCCTCCACTGCCCTGCCCTCCATATCCCCGCACTCTCACTTCTCAGAGCCCACAGGACACTGTGTAAGTCACTACACAGCCTATTACCGAGCTCAAAACTCAAGTGCTGCCCCTTAATCGGATTTGACATTCCAGGCTTCCAGTATCCAGCTGAAACACACCAGTGCATTGCCAATCAACCATGTTCCTCCTATGCCTTGTGGGCATATAGGCTGCTTTGGGAATGCTGGTGGCCTGCTCTCCTTGCTCTTCTCTCCTCGAATGCCCTGTGCAGTGGAGCGGGAGTTCAACCCCAGCACGGGGTACCTTTTGGAATCCTGCAAGGAAACCCTAAGCCCAAGTGGCATCCTGTCTGGAGACCAGAAAGCGGGGAACATGGAGGAGTTTGGGGTTCCCGGAGAGGGTGCAGCAGCTCCGTGTGGAAGAGGAAGAGCTCCTACTGTAAGCCAGAGGAGGGAGAAGGTTTTACATAACCTTTGCATAGTTTTACAAAGTCTGGACCAGGGCGCAGGCCTGTCAGTGCAGCAGAAGGAGGAAGCAATAGGCAAGTTGCCACAGGTGCGGTTTGACCTGCCCTGGGGTGGTGACTCCTGCTGGGACTTCCACCTCTCAGCAAGGCTGCCAGGGAAGATGGCTCTCAGGCCCTTCTCCTCCCTTGGCAGACGAGCTAACAGGGACTGGAAAATGCAAAACACCTGCTCCAAAGTCAGCCATCCTGATGGAACTAGGGCACCAGAGCTTGTAGCCGGAGGAACATCTAGGGCAGGAGTGTCTGGTCCCTCCCGTCATCAAGGCTTTTGCACATCTGAGCACCTTTCCTTTAGGCCATCCTTTCTGGGGAAATTCCCCACCCCAGCCACTGCTTGCTCTTCCTAGGTTTATTTGCCCATTTCTCCCCAGCAATCTTTCTTACAACAAACGTGATTTCAAGCCTACTGTGGTCTGAGTACTTGTAACCCCAGCGTCATATGGTGAAATCCTAACCCCCGGTATAAGGGCGTTAGGGGACAGGGCCTTTGGGGACAATTAGGCCTCAAGAGTGGGGCTCTCAGCAATGGGATCCATGCCCTTGTGAGGGCTGAAGAGACCTGAGTCCTCCCTTCCACCATCTGAGGACACATTCCAAAGGAATTATCTGTGAACCAAAAGCAGGCCTTGACCTTCGACCTCCGGCCTCCAGAACTGTGATGAGAACACTTGCATTCCCCACAAGGCACCCAATCTGTGGGACTTTGTTACAGCCTCTCAAACGGACCACATCAGAGACCAGCCGTGAGGTTCTGCTACCTGCGCCACTAAGTTCTCCCATCGCTCTCCAGAAACACAGGCCACAAAACCGAAGCCCCATCAGCCTTTGGTTCTAAGACAGGCCCACAGCTATTCAAAATGGCATGCCACTGTGGCAGGGCAGCAGAAGGAGTGACTTTGTACCCTTAGGGCCATTCTCTTGGTTTTGCGTTTGGTTTGGTAGACACAAGGCCTTACCACATAACTCTGGCTGGCTGGGAACTCTTGAACTTAGAGATCTACCTGCCTCTGCTACTAGAGTGCTGGGATTAAAGGTGAACACTACCATTCCCAGATCCACGGTCCGCACAGAAACTCTGACCTAAGCACACAGAAAGGAAAATCAAGAATTAAACTAAAACATCCAATGAAATGTGTTGACAGAGTTCGCCTGGATGAAAGGGTGACATTAGCCAAATGTGCCCTTCTATTCTGAGGCAGACTGCTTGGTTTCCCCTCACCTCAACCTTACCCAAGTAACAGGGTAACTGGCACTGATGCTGCATGGGAGCTAGCAGATCACTGGTAAGAAGCGTTGAGCGGGTGGGTGCCTTGCAAGAGAGTGGGGTGCGGTGGTGCTGTTGGCATTGTAATTGTAACCAAGCTTCAGGGCAGGAGGGGTGCTTCGTACAGCAGCTGGAGCGTGTTTCTGTAGGAAGGTGGTCTTTTAAGAATTAATACAACGGAGAGAGAGGGTACCGCACATAGGAGGGCAGAAGGTGAGAATCCCCAGAGTTGGAATTTGGACATTAATTCACTATCAGGAAGCCACAGAGCACAGGCTGAGCCCTGACTCCAACCCCCTCCACGCCTGCTGCTGCTGCTGCTGTAAGATGGACCGCGTTATTAAAGAAAATACCCCACAGGAGCCTAAACCAAACAACTCCAGGCAACACAAGTTCAGCGAACCTTTGGCTCTATCTCCAAGGCAATTGAAAAGAGCTCAAAACAGATTAAAATATGAGATGAATTCTGAAGCCTGGGAATGAGATAAAATGAATCCTGTGACTGAGGAGCCAATATGATTATTTCATTATTTGGCTAGAAAGTTAAAATGTGCAGGAAATGTCAGCTGCTTTCCTGAGGTGGAGGGAGGTGAGGGACATGTGGCCATTGGGGCATATTCTTTTAATATTAAAAAATGCCTTCACCCCTGACTTGGTTTTAATAAGAAAACCTCATTGGTAGGGCTACCCGACCTCCTGCCAGCCCAGATGAGACCTTTCTGTGTCACACGCTCACATCCCATCATATCTGCACAGACCACAGCATCCTTTGGAAAAGAACGCCTTCACAATGAAATGAAATTCTGTGACCCCTAGCTAAGAGTGCCCCTCTCCGAGACCATCTGAGTGCTGAGGATGACACACCACTGCCAGCTCCCCCTGTACCCCTGCACCCCTCCCCCTCTCTTGCCCCACTATTCTTCTCCTCTTGGGGCAATTCTGATTCTCACTCTGCTCTGCTCATGCCCTCTAGTCCGTGTCCCTATCCCCATGTCCACCCTGTATTCATTTGCTCAGGTTCTCAGGTACCGGTCTGCAGGCTGGAGTAAGTGGTACAGACCCCAAAACTGCTAGGGAAAGTCTGTGCCCACAAAGAAAGAGAGGGATGCTACCCTGGACACTGAGGAGCAGGCAAAGCTAAGATGGGGGAGGGGCAAGTCTTCCCCCAAAGAGGCAGCAAGAGACCTGACCTTAAAGGGTGAAGAGGCTTCAGTCATTCTGAAGAGTGTATAGGGAAGGTCAGATAGAAGCACAGAAGCAAGCAAATGCCCACGCCAGGAAATGCCACCTACCCCCAGGGGACACTGAAGAGACACATTTGACTGACTTAAAGAGGCCACTTGGAAGGAAAGCTAATGAGAAAGGAGGAGACCAGGTGGTGTGAAGGTTAATCTGTTAACTTAACTGGATTCAGACCTACCCAGGGGAGTGTCTGTGGGGACATTTCCAGAGTTAATTCAATCACAGGGGCTCTGACATAATCAAAAGATTAACTTCCTAATGTGTTCATATATGATGGCACTATTGGGGAGTGGAAAATGTAGACGCTGAGGTCGGTGGAGGAAGTATGTCCCTGAGGAGTACACTTGGGGCTGTGTATTCCCAGACCCCTTGCTCTAGCCACCTTTCTCAGCTTCCTGACCCCCCCATGACATCCCTCCCAGCTACATCTCCCCAAGCTTCTGTGGACTGAACCCTCTGAGACAGAGAGTCAAAATAAATATTTCTGCCCTTAGGATGTTTCTATCAGAAATGATGTCACAGTCAGGAGACAATAACAAGTGCAGCTATACAAGGACTTCCGTATTTTGATTTTTCAGGTACACCAAATGGTCCAAAGTCAAAAGACAAAAACGGATGTATAATAGAAACCAGGGCTGGGAGTATAGGTCCATGGAAGGAACTCTTACCTAACATGCTCAAGATCTGAGGTTCAGTCCTCAGCACCACACACACAAAACAAAGCACCTCTTTCCAAACCTTGTCCCTAGCCTAGTCTCCATCTCAAAGACAACCAATGCCACCTGTGTTCCCTGGATCTTTTCAGAGAGATTTTATACATATACAAGTGAATAGATAAAAATAGACAAAGCGCACTCATCTGCCATCCCCATTTACCTACTAGTCCTATAACCTAGCCGTTCTCTAAGTGGCACGTGCAGGAAGGACTATCAAGTCAGCTAAGCCACATATGGCGAGCACCTAACCCACAGTCTGAGTCAGAAGATCGGGGTCAGCCTGGAGAATGTGCATTCTCCAAAAGTTCCATGCTTCTGGGTCAGGGACCATACTGTGATAACCACTGGTGTTAACGATGTTTCACAGATCTATAAAATGTCACATTTATTCATCCTTGTCATCGGGTAGCTCTCTGCTCTACCGCCAGCCCTCCATTTCAGGAGTTCTCAGTGTTTGGCTATTCCAGTCTCATCAATATGGCTGTTTACACAAGATCTGAACAGGCACAGCATAAACAGATACACTAGGAATGGGGACATCTCATGAGGCTGTACCCTTGACAAAAAAAAAAAAAACAAAAACACAGGCAACTATGGAATGCTGAGAGTGGGAGAAATAGCCTTCCCCAGGGAAAAGTACAATTGGTTATTCAATACCAAATGGACATCCCTGAAATCATATACATACAATCTATACAGACTTGGCAGACTAAATACATAAAAAATATTTATATGTTTAGGATATATAAACATATATATTCTATTATAATTATAATGATTAAAGAAACAGAGGCCATGACTTTGAAAGAGAGCAAGGAGGGATACATGGGAAGGAAAGGGAAGGGGAAAATGATGTAACTATATTTTAATTTTGAAAAAAATAGAAAAAGTTAAAACTAGGCTATAATAATGAAAGCTGGACGTGAGTAGTGTTAGGGTCCAGAAGGGAATAGGATAGGAGAAAGGTAATGGAGATATTTCAGAAGAAGGCAGGACTCTCATGAGGTGAGCTCATGAGGGGGACAGACACAAAGCAGCTACCATTACGGAGAAAGACATCTGGACAGGGTCCCTGAAGTAGGCTCAGTGCCTCTTGATGACACCAGATCACAGCACAGATGGAGGTGGGGAGAGAGAACACCCTTTGTGGTGGTTACTTTTCTCATTGCTAAGATGAAATATTTGAAAAAAGAAACTTAAAGCATTTGTTTTTGTTCACAGCTTGGAGGTATTGTTCTGCATGGCGGGAGAAGCACGGAACATCAGGCGGTTGGTCGTATTGTGTGCCCAGGGAGGGAGCAGAAGAGATTATTGCTGATACGCCATTCGTGTTTTCCTTTTATGACATCCAGGACCGTCCCACAAAATGGGGCTGTCTGCATTCAGGGCAGGCCTTCCCTGCTCGCCTAAACCCTTCTTAGAACACCCTCGTAGAGAGAGTCTGGATATATTTCCATGGTGACTCTAACTCCGGTTGAGTTGACAATTGAGATTAGCTTATTAATATTAGCATATTACCATATGCTTGCTCCTTACTCCTCGCTAAAAGCATTCCTCCCTCTGCTGGTACTTTCTCAATCCAGCCTCCCCAGGTCACCAGCTGCCTTCTGCAGCTTTCCAGAAAGGCAAATAAGGCCTACACAGAAAAGGCACACTACAAATCAAGGTGCCATTTTAAACCTACAGGGGAAAGATGGACTTTTCACTTAATGTGTTCAGACAACTCAGGAATCATCCAAAACAGAAACACCACATCGTGTATAATGTATCAAATACCAAAGCAAACAATAAAACCATTACACAAGAGGAGGTAGGAGAAAAATATGAGACAGTATTTGTAATAATCTTGCAGTGAGAAAACCCACTAAAGCATGACCCAAACCTAAATGCCATTTTAAAGAAAAGACTATATCTGAGTTAGTATTATAAAATATTCAACACTGGGAAGTAAAATAAACTGAAATAATAAATGATAAAATAGGAAAAATGTTTCATTACATGATATGGTAGGCATAGGGCTAATTCTCTGATGGCATAAACAATACACATGTGTAATCAAGTCCATAAAATGTTCCATCAAGCTAACAGAGAGACATAAAATAAAGGTGAAACTGCCAGTCCCCAAACAGGAAATGCATATACATTTTCAACATTTGAAATGAAGCCCACACTCACACAATACAAGAAATGCCAATTAAGATTACAGCGGGGGTGGGGTGAAGACAGATGTAGCTCTGCTTGGCCAGCATTCCTGAGACCTGTGGTTCCATTCCTAGCTCTGAACAAAATCAAAATAAATAAATAAAAACACTCTGAGATGTAGCTTTTCATATATCTGACAGACAACTGTCAGTAAGTTTTAAATCTGGTATTGGTCCCAGAGACGGATTATGATAGAAGACCCACATGACCGCTGACTGTGCGTGCACAGAAGGGAAGGGACACTTTGGAGCTCCCCTTTTGTGCATTTTAAAATGTTCCCAAATATGCATATGGCATTTTCAACAGCTGCTTAGTGTAATATAGAGAAGGAATAGACGCTTCCCAGAAAGATGGGACTCTCTAAGCACAGCCAAACGCCATGCACAACACAAGGAGGACTCTCAAAGTAAGGCAGTGGGGGCAACCAGCAAGGAGTGTCGGGACCTGGGGAGTGAAGAGATGGGACTCTGAGTTGCCTGGATCTTCCTTCGGTCTTAGACACCTCAGATCTAGAGCTGAAGAGGAAACAGCAATGGCCACAGACAAGACAAACTTCAGCTGTCCCCAGGCAGAGGACTAGGAAAGAAAGAGCCAAAGGGAAAGACATAAGATCTAGCATACCAGGATGTGCAAGTTTCAATTAAAAATCATTTATCATGCCATGAAACAAGAGTTCTCAAACTGAACGAGAAAGACAATCAATAGGCCCAATCCAAGATGACTATGATGTTATAATTATCCAACAAAGATATCAAAGCAACAAAGAATCCTTAAATAACCAATTATAAATATATTTGAAGTGGGAAAAAAGCAGAAAGTATAGCCTATAGGCCAGTGCTTCTCAACTTTTAATACAACTTCTCATGTTGTGATGACCCCAACCATATCATTATTTTCATTGCTATTTCATAACTGTAATTTTGCTACTGTTATAAATTGAAATATAAATATCTGTATTTTCTAGTGATCTTAGGTGACCCCTGAGAAAGGGTTGTGTGACCCTCAAAGGGGTCATGACCCACAGGTTGAGAACGGCCGCTAAGATGATATATATGTGTTTGTATACATAGGATATATGTATGTGCATGTATGTATGCTTTGTGCCTGTGTCTAAAGCTTTTGATTGTACTTAGGAAAGTCCCACCCTTCTGGGAAGCACTTTAGTCCTTCTCTACAGTATGCTAAGTATATATAAAGATATATCTCCAAATGGAAACTTGAAGACAAAAAAAATAAAGTTCGGAGAATAAACTCAACAGCAGATCAATGGCAGGACAAAAAGGGGTCATGAGATAAACTAGTAGACAGAACAATAGAAACTGTTTATCTAGGAAATAGGAATAGACTAGGGCTGGGGGGCTCACAGCAAAAGCTCTAAAATTCTCATCACTAGAGTTTCAGGAGAAAAGAAAGAGGGAGGAGCTGAAAAGTGTTCAGTGAAAACCATCCTGATTTAGAAAACCACAGATTCAAGAAGCTGAATGGATAAAACAAACCCAAAGGAGCCCTATGCCAAGACAAATCCCAGTTACATTCTAAAACTAAAGACAAAGAAAAGGTCCTTCCAGTAGCCAGAAAGAAGTGATGCTTACCTCACTAAAACAGGAAGCCCATTGGTGCTGTGGGATAATGCTTTTGTACA
>JAQHUG010000004.1:14196972-14211780 GCA_028555095.1 Dicrostonyx torquatus
TTAAAGTATAATGATACATATGTATGAAACTGTCAAAGTAAAAACCTACTTCTTTTATGTTGATCAAAAAGTTAATTTTGAAAAAAAAAAGGAGAGAAGAAAGGAAGGAGAAATGGAAGGAAGGGAGGGAGGAAGGAAGGAAGGATAGTGTGTGAGACTAAAGGCAATGGGGGAGTACCCATGGCACTGACTCTGGCTGATAAAGTTTCCCCCACGAGGATACAGGCTAATAATGATCTTCACAGAATGGCACCTTTATACTGGAGATAACTATCAACTAAACGGCTGGCAGACGATGGGAGTTAAGATTCTTACTGCTGGAACAGGCAGTTATACAGATGAGCAAAGTGTTGTGATAATGGGTTAGAGACGGAGGAACTCCATCAGCAGGGACTGGAGACAGAAGTACTCACAGAGACAGTGCACTGAAGGATCAGCGCGCGCACGTATCCTTGTCTCTGCAATCTGAAAGTCTAGGAGCACCCCAGTGGACAACTAACACAGGTGGTGTCTTTGTTTCTAAGACAAATTTCTTAGAGGAATGGCTGGTTCCAGGACAAGAACAGAAAATACATGAGATGAGCCTGGACACTTGTGGTACCAGACAATGAGAAGCCTGGGCAGGCAAGACAGGAGCCAATGGACAGAGCTACCAGTGGCCACACAGGACAAGCAAAGTTTCGGGACAGTATATTTTTATAATCTAAAACAGAAATGAGTATTCATGAGCACACGGTAATATAAATAACTAAATGAATAAAGCAAACAAGGAATTGAAAAATGAGGAAGACAAGACAAATGTCCCATGCAGAAGAATGGCAAACATTTTGTGCAGAGGGTACCTACTGCAGACAACAAAGCCCAACGCCAATTACTTAGGTGTGGGTCATTTAAAGTGTCCTTTCCAAGACAAAATTAATAAAAGGGAGAAAAATAGGAATAACTCTTTATATAGGAGGTGATCAAGGTGAAGTGTATACCTGGGGAATTTTACTGAAAATGTGTCACTTTGCTGTGGAATGATGAAAATGTCACTATGATCCTATGACCACCATCCCTGACATGTATCACTCCAGTCTAGTCATGAGAAAACATCAGACAGGTTCCAAAATCATTGCGATCTGTAAAATAAGGAAAAGCAGCAACTGCCACAAACCAAGAGCAATTTGAGGAGATGGGATGACTAACCATAATGTGGCACCCTGCGTGGAACCCTGAACTTGGGGAGAACACTAAAGAAAACTGATAAATTCTGAGTTTCTGAGAAACTCTGAATTCTGAGAAAAAAAATGTAGTTAGCAAAAGTGTCCACATTGATGAATTTACTGTGAAGTCAAACTTACTAATGATCACTAGTAAGATCTAAATGACGACAAAATGCCTTGAAGACTAAAGGAAAAGCAGGCAATGAGAAGAGAGAACAGGTCCGAGGCCCTGTCACCTGAAGTGCCACTGGCTGAATGTAGCAAACAGTGCCATTTGGCCAGAAGCTTGGCGTCCCCCTGGCACGGTGGTCTGACTGGCTGCACTAGCTTATTTTATAAGCCTGCTTCCCTCCCTGCAGTTGAAATCCCAGCCACCCTGTAAAATACCTCAGCTGCAAAGCCACCGGAGCTCCCCCTCACCCTCATGGTCACCCCCTGCTGTCCCTCTCCAGACACCTTCAGTAGGGGACAGCTGCCACCTAATCCCAGTGCCACTTTGCTTCTCATCGTGTTTCAATGGCTATTCATGTTTTCTCCTGGTGAGGGGCTGGACTGGAACTGTATTCAGCATTTTCACATTTCCCGGAACACCTCACAGTGTGCAGGGCGTACAGAAGGGACAGAATGAGCTGCCGCCCAGCGACGGGTTGTTTAAACTGGTTCTTGTTTGTTTGTTTGTTTTTATCTGTTTGCTTTTAAAGAAGGCGAGGTGTACATTTTGCTTTTGATACTGGGAAATCCACGAGAGAGACTGTCTGATTTTAAAAGACCTGACTTCATTTAAGCTGGCAACTAATAGAATCCTAGAAATAGGACCCGGAAGGAGGAGGTTTGCGCAGCTCAGTGCATTGGACACGGAAGTTCCTGGTGTGTAACTGATTTGGGGCAAGTGGCGATGAAGAGACTTTTTTTAGACATGAACAGAGAACGTACAAACTGTTTTCTTAAAGAGTTCAAATTGTGTGTTCTCTCATCTGTTTACAGGATTAACTGCACACACATGTAAATGCATGTACATGTGCACATGCATGTACGTGTCACACACACACACACACAAGTCTTTATTTTGGACTTAGTTCTACTTCAGCCCAACCCTGAGTCATTGCCCTTTCTAAACAATTGCCCTGCAGTCTAACTAACGTGAAGGCGTCAGCTGGGAGTGGCAAGCTAGCTGGGCTGCTTTTGTTATTGATTCATAATGATATTCAAAGCCTTGAACTCTTCATGTGTTTATGTTTCCTTGCATGTCCGTGTCTTTGTGTACTTGTGCATATACTCTGTGTGTGAGTGTCTGCCCATCTGTGGGCCTTGTAAACCCTCCAGAAGTCTGCAGCACCTATTACGAGAGAACAGGTAGGCGCCGTGAGCCTCATAGATAGAAAGACAAGGGTCTGGCTGTGGATCCTACTCCTATCTGATATGTGACCCAAAGCCAAGCCCTCTGATTTCATGACTCTTGTTTTCTAGCCTTTGAAGACTGTAGCCTCTAAAATAAGTGGATGTACCCAGCCAAAACATCAATTAACAGTCACGACGGGCAGGGCTTCCTGTGGGTGTTTCCAAAGATGGACTCTGCCTCGACCTCCATCCAGGTCTTTCTCAGGCCTAACCTCAGCCTGTCTGTTACTGAAGAGGCCCACTGTTGTTCTCATCTCTTTCGGTAAGGCCTTTCCTAAACAAAAATAAAAAACTGAACCAACCCCGAACAGGAAACAGCATAGATGAAAAGCACTCGGCCAACTCCATAAGACTCCAGGCCATTTACACAGGCCAGCAGAGGGCCTGGACCGTGGGGTACTTGATACACAACTTTGAAACAAATCAGCTGTCTCTAGAATCCCTTCTCTACATTGGAAGATGCCTTACAGTCATTGAGCTGGACTGGGAGTTTCCCATGAGAAACACATAGGCTGTATTTAAGATGTCATCAGTGGCATTAGAACTACTGCAACGATCCACATGTGGGGCAGCACTGGTCCAAGCACCCTTAATGAGAAAGCATCCTGGAGTATCTATAGAAGCCCGTGCTTCTTCTGTGTTTTAGTTAAAAAACGGTAGCTGGTGCTAGGGAGAGAGCGCCATCCTTAAAGTGTCTGTTGTGCAAGAAGGAGGAGTGAGGGCTGGCAACACGGCTCAGTGGTTAAAAGCACTTGCTGCTCTTGTAGAGGCCCTGGGTTCTGTGTCCAGCACCTCACAAGGGTCTGCAACTCCAGTTCCAGGGGCTCTGGTATCCTCTCCTAGCCTTCATCGGCACCAGGAATCATGAGTTGCTCATACATACATTCAGGCAAACATCCAAACACATGAAATAAGAATAAATGCATGTTTAAAAGAAGAAGAATGAGGAGTTCAGATCTCACACTCACGTAGAAAAGTCAGGCACAGTCTTGTACATGTGTAACCCTAATGCAAGGGGTGCAGAGACAAGCAAAGCCCCCAGAATGCAGACAGTCTATTCAGTCAGTGAGGGCTAGGTTCCATGAGAAGCTCTGTCTCACAACATAAAGTGAAGAAACAGGAGAGATGGCTCTGTAGTTAAGAGCACTTACTGACTTCCTGTTCTGGCAGGGAACCCTGGTTTGATTCCCAGCACCCATATAAGGATGTTGGCAGAGGTTTCTGTCCCATCCAGTCCTGCAGCCTTTCAGTCCCAAAGAAACACACAGAGGTCTACATTAATTATAAATGGGTTGGCCTAGTAGCTCAGACTTCTTATTAACTCTTATAACTTACATTGACCCATAATTCTTGTCTGTGTTATCCATGTGGCTTGATACCTTTAATCAGTGAGACAGTCTCATCTTGCTTCCTCTGTGTCTGGGTGACAACTGCAGACTGACCTTTCCTCTTCCCAGAATTCTCCTGTTCTCATCGCCCCCACCTCTACTCCCTGCCTAGTCGCTCCCACCTATACTTCCTGCGTGGCTACTGGCCAATCAGCATTTTATTAAAGCAATACAACTGATAAATCTTTACAGGGTACGAGATCACTGTCCCACACCATAAGGAGGCTCACAACTACCTGAAACTCCAGTTCCAGACCATCTGACACTCTTTTCTGACATATGTGGGTACCTACATGCACAGGATGTACCTACAGACAATCAGGCACACACATGCACAGATAAATAAAAAAATAAATAAGATTTTTTAGGTGGAAAGTAATAGCAAAGGATACTTGGCATTGATCTATAGCCTTCATGTACCTACATACAGACACACACTAAAGACACACGTAATTAGTAATTATTGCTAACTAGAAAAGTAATGTTTATACTAGTGAAAATAAAATCCATGTAGATTAGCTAAAACAAAAAAATTTAATTTCAATATTTTCATATCATTATACTTTTGCACATAAACAAGTTGTTATAAAAATAGAACCATATCATTGTTTTCTCAGTAAATGATTTTGGCCATCTTTTTGAAGAGCTCTGTACATCACAGAATTTATTTCCTTGGTGTCATAGTCAGGGTTACTATTACTGTGATGAAACATCATGACCAAAGCAATTTAGGGAGGGCAGGGTTTATTCGGCTTACACTTCCACATTTTAGTTCATAATCAAAGGCAGTCAGGACAGGAATCTGGAGGCAGGAGCTGATGCAGAGGCCACAGAGGGTGCTGCTTACTGGCTTGTTCCTCAGGGCTTGCTCAGCCTTTCTAATAGAACTCAGGACCACCAGCCCAGGGATGGCACCACCGCCAGGGGCTGGACCTCCCCACATGAATCACTAATTTAAAAAATGTCCTACAGCCAGATCTTATGGAGGCATTTTCTCAGTTGAGGTTCCTTCCTCTCAGATGTCTTTAGCTTGTGTCAAAGTTGACCCAAAACTAGTCATCATACTTAGTCCAAGAAAAGAAAAGATCATTTCTTTCAGGAGTGCTAGAGATTGAACCGAGGCCTCGTGCATGCTAGGCAAAAGCTACTCCGCTGAACTACATCCTCAGCACAAGAGCTTCATGTCTTTAACTCTCTCTCTCTCTCTCTCTCTCTCTCTCTCTCTCTCTCTCTCTCTCTCTCTCTCTCTCTCTCTCTCCCTCTCCCTCTCCCTCTCCCTCTCCCTCTCCCTCTCTTTCTCCCTCTCCCTCTTTTCTTGAGAAAGGGTCTCACTATGTAGGGCCAGGCTCACAGAGAGGTCCCTGGCTCTGCCACCCAAGGACTTAGATTAAAAGTATGTGCTGCCCTTAAATAAATCTTTTAACACATATAATACAATATAATAGAATGCAATCTAAGACAATAATTCACCACAATCAGAGTGGAAATGAAGTTGGAAGGAAACCCACCTCTCTCATAGCCAGCTGGTTCTGAGAGCTATTTCTTAGGGCCAGTCTTAACAACTGCTGTGGCTTGTTGAAGGACCGGAATCACACACATGACTCTCCTTAACTTTCTGATGTCTTCAGGTGACAGCAAACCTCAGCTCCACCCAGGACAGCCTCCCCACCTTCCTTGTTCTGGCAGAGTAAGATGCTACCCTTCCACCATTCCCAGTAGCTGGTTCCAGCCCCAACTGGTTCCATCTCTGTTCTGTTGTCCATGTGTCTGGTTCCTAAAGAAATTCATCTTCTTCTCTCCAGCCACTGAGAGAAGCCAAGGCAGGGAGAGGCAAATGGGAGAGGCAACCCAGTGAGAGCTGGGAGTCCCTCAGCCACCCTGTCCCTGCCCTGGGGCCTTCACGCTTGACAATGAACTTTCTTCTGGCTCTTGCTACTGCTAAGAGCTTTCATGTTCACCTTCCTGCGCTGTGGGTCCAGGACATGTGAAGAAGGACAAACGGCGGCCTGCATAAGAAAGCCCCGAGGCCCCACAAACCCCACTGCTGCCCTGCTTCCGCTAATAAGCAGATGTATGGCTCAAACCTCCACATTTTCCATTTCCTCATCTTAAAACATAGGTGGGAACACTGGAGCCTCAACCCTTCCCTCTAAGGGAGCTAGTTCCAGAGAAACAAAACCACAGCATCTGGGTGACAGCCACAGTGTGATGGCAGGGCCCTCAGGATGGACTCAGGCAACAGAGCAGACAAGCCTTAAGTAAAAGCCTGCTAGGCTGGGGCCCTGAGTGACCGTGACACAGTGCAATGTCCCCAAGAACATACAATGGGTTAACTGGGACCCTGCTTTGCTCAGCAAAAGAAATGAGGACCAGGCATCTGGAGGGACCTGCTCTGCCTCCCGCTCTGGACAGGGCCTGGGCCAGGGTACAAAGTCTGTTCACTTCGCTTTCAGAACCCCCTTCTGCTTTTTTGACTGCAATTCCTCGCACATGTGAAAGACAAATCAGCCAACTCTACTTTCTGCACCATAATAAAACTCCACTAAATTAACCAGATCTGGCTTAAGAGATCCCCATGTTCACCAATCCAGCGCAGGAGCAATGCTCCCCAAGCACACTCCTTATTTCCACAGTTAGGCTTCCCCAACCTGACTCCATCACACACCTACCTCTCCCTGAAGGCTTTGCTAAGCAACAGCCGAGCCCAACCCAGGGGTTCTGACACAGATGATCCGGGACCTCTGGGCCCTATGCATCTCTCACAAGTTCCCAGAGGATCCTGACCCTGCTGGTTTAGAGTGAGCCCTGCTTAGAAAGCATTCCTATAGAAGTCCTGTCTGCAGAGCACCCCAGCCTGTAGAGCTGTGGTTCTCAGTCTTCCTAAGGCTGCGACCCTTTAACGCAGTTCCTCATACTGTGACCTCCAATCATAAAATTATTTCATTGCTACTTTGCAACTGTAATTTTGCTACAGATATGAATTGTGATGTAAATATCTGATATGTGACTCCTGTGAAAGGGTCATTCAACCCCAAGGGGGTCGCAACCCACAGATTGAGAATGACTGTTGCAGAGGATCAGCAAGACTCCGGGGTTGACTGACAGCCTGACAGGCATCTCGTTCAGGTGCTAAGCCCTCAGTCTGGTCAGTGGTGCAGCTCTAACTGCCCGGGTGCTCTTCACCTGTGTCTGCCACTCGCCTCCCCACCCCCACCCCCACCCCCGCAGCTCTCGGCTCCCAGGATAACTTGGCTTTCTACTCCACAGCAGCTGGCAAAGGCTGAAAGGAACAGCCTTGCAAGCCAGCACCCCAGCAAGATGAATTCTCTACCACAGTCCCTGGAATCAGAGGGACGACTGTCCCCCCTCTCAATGCGTGAGAGCTTCCCTTCCCACAACACATGGTTTGTATAATAAGTACTTGTAGCTACAAGCAATCTGGGTCTTCGCTGGGTTGTTGTTGTTGTTTTTTTTTTTAAGCTTTGAATGCTTAAAAATGAAACGCCCTTTTTTAAAAAAAAATCAATCTCCAAATATAGTTGTTTTATTGTTATTTTCAGAACTTTCAAACCAACACACAATGCACGCCCCCAATAGAATACAAGCAGGATTTTAAATAGTGGTTTCCAAACAGAAGGCCAGTTGCAATGGAGGTTGTTTTTCTCTGGTGGCTTGATTCCTTAGTTATCAGGTGGAATAAAGGGCTTCTTTTGGAACAAAGGCCAGTGTTCAGAGGTCTTCCCTGGAGTTCCACTCTGCTCTAGCCCTAAGTCTTCACCAAGAACACTTGCAGTATAGAATGACGGTTCTGGAGCTAGGCAAGGCATTCAGCCCACTGTCCACCCACAGAGGGGACAAGATGGCCTTTAGTGACCACTACACTGTCCACTTCCTCTTGTGCTCACATCAGGTCATTCCAGAGATGCACAGTCAAGAGACCTGGATCCCCTGCTGTCTGCTCTAGGGCCATAGCTGCTATGCTGACGATGGAGAGTTGGCTGGGCTGAGCCCAGCAACGGCTTCTACGGACTGATAGTGAGAACAAGAAAAGGTTTGGACCAAACATGCTCATGAATGAGTCTTTGCTGTGACACTATCTTGGCACCTGTGAACTGATAATGACCCAAGGAAGACCTATATGCTGTCCGAGCACAGAAGATCTCCACCAGTTAGGTGGGACAAAAGGGCACACTCTGCAAGTCCCTTGACACACATCCTGATGGTGTGGCTCCCCCTGCAGGCAAGAGAAAGAGGAAGCTCCCCGCCATGGGCTGGAAAACAACAGTTCCTTCCCATTTTCCGTTTCTACAGCCTTGGGTTTACACCCTGGGCTCCTCGCTATTCATTAATTCAACTCTCGTTAAATGCAAAGTTAGCCAGTGGATTGCAAACCTAAAACACAATGAGTCCTATCTCAGGAGAATTTTATGTCAATAAAACTCCCCCAACTGTTCAAGTTTGCTAGGTGTATTAGGTGTACATGTCTAAAATCCCAGCCCTTGGGAGTCTGAGGCAGGAGGATTGGGAATTCAAGAGAGACTAGGCTACATGGTAAAACCTAGCTTCAAAATACATGAAGGGAAGAAAAGCAAGGGAAGGGGAGAAGAGGGGTGAGGGGAAAAAGGAAGGGGGGCTAGGGAGATGGTTCAGTGGTTAAGACCACTTCATGCAGAGGACCCAGGTTCAATTCCTGGCACCCATATAGTGGCTCACAGTCACCTATAACTCAAGTCCCAGGGATCAGTTTTTGTGGCCTCCCTGGGCACCAGGCACACATGTAACACACAGATATACAGACAGGCAAAACAACATACATATAAAATGAACACATATTTTTCAAGGAAATGAAGAAGGGGAGGGAGGGGGAAGGAAAGGGGAAAAAGGGGGGGAAGCAGTTTGTGAACCTAAGGATACAGCAATGTAGTTAAGATTTGCCAAGCTAGCACAGATCTTGCATTCAAACCCCAGCACTACAGAGCTGAATTTTTTTTGACAAAAAAAATGAATGCATTTCTCTTTAATGGACAGATTTCATTTGGTTCTTCTCTCACTAAGCTTCTAATCAAAACTACCTAATAAAGATCTCACACCCATGTGCATGTACACACACATGAATACGCATCCCTAAAGCAAATGCCCCTGAATGAAGTAAACCACAGAAGGCAGAACCCAAAAGGTATGGACTCAGCAACCTCAGGCTTCTGAATCAAGACTGACTGAGACTTCATCCACTGCCATGAGCATCCCTCACCCTCGGGTAGCCCAGAGAGCCTCTCGGATGCCTGCAAGGATGGTTACTGGCCTCCAGAGAGCTCCTTGCAGCATGCCCTTTAAAATTCAGCATCACAAGGTTGGGCAAAGCTAACCACACAATGAAGGCACTGGTGCCTGCTCCTCCGCCCTGGCCAGCTCCAGCCCAGCAGCCTCCAGACTAGCAACTCCACAGTGGTTTTGGCAGTATTTCCACCAAGACCATTGCACTTGAAAACTTCCATGGCTTCGCTATCCAGATCTCACCAACCCCAGATAGGGTGGAGCGGTCTTACAGCTTCAAATCTTCCCCCCCACACACACGAATTTCAAAAAGAAAACCTTTCTACCTGATCATTTTCTAGATCCAGGGACCTTGAACCTGTGGAGGAGGAAGAAAAGTTCCCGAAGTTTCTTTTCTTCCTGCTTCTCTATGTGGTTTGGTCGAATCAAACACTGCCAATAGAAAATGCTCCAGCAATTGATTAGGGGGTGGGGGTGGGTGGGTGAATTTTCTGGGGATACCAACTTGCAAGAGCAATTTCTGAACCTCTGTCTATGTCATCACAGGGCTGAGCTCAGCCAAACTGGGACAATGACTCAAAGTGGAGGTGGGGGAGGGGAGCCAGGGATCCCATCAGGGGAAGATCAAATCAGTCGGTTCATTTATTTTGACAAATCTTTTCTTTTTAATCATCTATAATGAGGCTATAGTACATTGTGCTGTGTGTATGATATATTTTGGAAAGGTAATGAAGTCTGGGGAATAGGCAGCATAACTCAGCTCCCAGCTATTAAATCTCTGAAGTAGGATAAAGTCAGAGATTTGTGTGTATGTGCAGGAGTGAAAAAATGATCAGGTTGGCACATTAGCAAGGGGCAAAAATTAGCCAGGTTCTACTACTCTATTGAGATTTAGAGCATTGGAGTACAGTGACTACATTTTCCTTAGAGATCTTTACAGCTATTTGGAATTATGAACCCATAATATGCAAATGCACGGGGCTAAGAAATACGCATTCTTGGCAGAGACTGAAGATGTTATAATGTGTGCTGTAAACGGCCCCGCGTATGTGTATAAAATCAGCACGCACATACTAACTGGTCGATTATCCCCTCTAAAACCGCACATAAATTCTCCTGACAGGAATTGGAATTTTGCACACATCCCAAGAATGAACAGACTCTCAGTGTGCTGTGTGTGTGAAGGATGGAGCATGGGAACCAGCAGAAGGGTCACTACGCTAAGTAAGAGACTTTTCTCGTCCTGGAGCGTGACAACAAGAGGTTCAGGGCTACGTTTTCTTTCTGAGCATGATAATTATAACATTAATCATAGTCAATCATATTTTTTTGAGTTCTGGGCTTCAAGAAAGACACTGGGCTGGGAGCTTTCTACTTACAATCCCAAGAAGAGGGAGAGGGAAGGAAGGAAGGAGGGAAGGAGGGAGGGAGGGAGAAAGGGAGAATATGAATATATGTGTATGTGTAAATATGTATACATGTGAGAGAGAATATGAATATGTACGTGTAAATATGTTTACATGTGAGAAGGAGAGAGAGAGAATGAGAATGTGTGTATTCTAGTCAAATGTTTTACCACCCTGGCAAATGGCTATTTCCCATATTTTTATGGTGGAAATGTTAATTTGTTCACCAGGCAACAAGGAGAACTCAGTTCACAGGTTACCCACGACAGGGCAGAGGCCTCCTCCAAAGTCCTGTCCTTTTGTGGAGTGAGCCCTTCAGATCTCACTGTCTAGGTACTTGTCATTTGTGAGAGAAGAGTAGGGAGTGGGGAACTGCAACCCAGAATCTGAGAAGAGGTAACAAATGCCCAAAATAGAAAGTTGCTGAGTCAGGTCTTCACAAATGCAGGGCTGGAAAACTGTAAGGAAGGAAAAGAAAAGCCTTTAGTTAAACAATGGCTTTTAATGACTTCTGCAAATAGGTGGTTCTCTGCAAGGTGGCTGAGTCTGGTGCATCAGAACCTAAAGGAATATGGAGCTGCTGGCAAAGCTAAGGAGGGAGAGCATAGCATAATTAGGTTTCTACACTGTAAAGAGGAATATTATTTTATCAGATAATTGACTTTACAACCTCTCTCTCCATCCCTATTCCTTGGCAAAGCACACACACACGATAGATAGATAGATAGATAGATAGATAGATAGATAGATAGATAGATAGATAGGGAGATAGGGAGATAGATAGGGAGATAGATAAATAGATAGACAGACAGACAGACAAGGGTTAGAAACCATCAAAAATAACAGATAAGCATGTTTTCTTAAGTGGTTTTTTATTATATTACATATACTATATATTATATTTATATATGTATATTTATCTGTATAATATATACATGTTATACATATTATAATATTATACATTATATATATATATATATATATAGTGTGTGTGTGTGTGTGTGTGTATCTAAGGATCCTAATACACAAAAGCAAGCACACACTTTTCCCCAGTAGCTGGCAAAGGAAAGACCAAGGACTGCCCCTTCAGCATCTAGAATGTAAGCAAGATTTCTGAGTGCTTGACACTAGCTGAAAATAGAATTGGAGCACACTTTGCAAAAGCATGCCCATATCAAAGCTAAAACCCACATACGAAGCATTCTCCTTATCCTCCGTGCATATCCTGCAAAACTCAAGGCAAGAAGACTAAGGTGGGAGAGGGGTATGGTTCCGTCATCAAGTGATTGCTATATAAGCATGAAATTTGACTTCACCTCCAGCACCCATATAAAAGCCAAGGTCAACACCACACAACTATAAGCCCTGGGCTAGCTGGGAGGGGACAGCCATCACCCGGGTTTGGTGACCAGCTAGCCAGTTTTGCTCAGTTGGTAAGCCTCGAGTTTCTGAAGAGATCCTGTTTCAAAAAAGTGAGAGTGACAGAGGAAGACACACAACAGCACAAATACACATAGCCTGAGACAAAGGCATCCAACAGCACACGCACACGTGCATGCGCACACACACACAGCCTAACATGAACATAATCTTCTTAGGTGAGATGCAGATATTCTACCTACTAATCTTTCATTGAGACAGATTAACAGAGGTTAGAGACCATCAGTAGCAGACCAGCATGTTTTCTTAAGTGGTTTATTCTATTTGCAACAGTTCTAGGACAGAGGAACCTCGAGATTACAGAGACGGACATAAATCTAGTGGAGGGCGCGTATGCAAACTGGGACCTTGGGATGGGGTCCTTGACTCTCCGTGCCACATCTAAATCCTGATCACTATGTGCAAGATTTACTATCCCTCAGATCGACTCTTTTGCTCCTGCCAACTCTCTACCCCAACAGGACACACCGCCGGGTCCACACCACCCAGCACGGCTCCCGTGAGAAAGCGATGCTTACCCTCTGCCGCGGGCTTTGGCAGTGATAGTAAGTGACGTGATTTCGCAGAGCGGAAACAGGATTTTCCCTCTGCAAAATCACAAACCACGTACAAACTTCTGTGGTGTCTTAACTCCTGAATTTAGTAGCCTGGCTCTCTTTGTGCTGGCAGTTCTATCTTTACCACAGGGCTTGACATGATTCCAAAATTAATTTCCCAAAATACTATATGAAAGAGATATTGGCTAATAACCAAAATCTTTCCAGGGCTAACAAGATGGCTCAGTGAGTAAAAGCGCTTACCACGCAATCCTGATGCCTGGGTTTGATCTCTGGAGCCGCGGGTGGAAGGAGAGAACTAACTCCTGAAAACTGTCCCCTGGAGTTTACATATAAACCGGTGATGATGATGATGATGATGATGATGATGATGATGATGATGATGATGATGATGATGATGATGATGATGTGGTGGTGGTGGTGGTGGTGGTGGTGGTGGTGGTGGTGGTGGTGGTGGTGGTGGTGGTGGTGGTGGTGGTGGTGGTGGTGGTGATGGTAATGATGGTGATTTTTAAAAGTCACCCAGTGTGGTGCTGGACTGAAATGTTTAGTTTTACTTCTTGATATCTAGTGGGTTTTTCTTCCTAAGTTCCTTTAGGGTTGAAGTTCAAACCATGACACCCCTAAAACACAACAGCATTCAATGAACCAGACAGGGGGATCCAACCAGGCAATAACTGAGTGTTGCAATGACTTCCACAGACTTGACTCCGTAACTCAATGTGTTTCCTCTTGCTTTCACACACGCTTCTTCCGGAGGGACACAACATCACTGAGCCTGGCCCGTGTCATGTTGGTCCCACCACTACTCCCTTGCCCAAGGTTGTCTTCCAACCCTGAACACTCAATTTTCAGTGTAATAGATAGAACACGGGCTGTGGAATTAGCTCTGTCACTCCCCTAATTGCTTCCTGCCGGGTACACCACCTTGAGCAAGCTAACCTAAACATCCCAAGTCTTAATTCTTCATTTGCTAAATGGGAATGATAATGGTGAACTGAAAGCCTTTGTGAGAATTAATGGGCATGTCACAACTAGGAAGAACTTACAATGCAGCAGTTTCTCCATAATGTCATTTCTGTTCCTCCTCCAAGCTCCCTGCCAGGGGTCCAGACTGCCCCGTCTTCAAACCGATATAGGCTTTGCAAGCTGCACTGTATCATGCAGTTACCCACATAAGTATTGTGTACGTCCATTGCGTAGGTCCTGCATGCATCATCATCTTCCAAAGAGATCTTTGTGGATCCTTGCACACAAAACTGTGTCTTGGATTTCCCCTGTGCACTGAAGAACTAAGCCCAAGACTACAGACACCACAGGAGCCCAAATATACCTGGGTCCCACAGCATCATGGCTTCCTTCTCTGAATACACAAAAAGCGGTCAAGAGCAGGAGTGCTCTCAGGACTGAGCTGTAACTCTCTGGCAACCTCTGCTCACCCGATCAGAGTCTGTCCTCACAGCCCGGGGCTGTTTCAGAGAGCAGGCTGTCTGGATTCATGCCAGCATTAAAGCAAGGCAGCTCACCCTAAATTTAAGAGGGGAACAGCAAGTCGCTGACGCACAGAAGTGAGCCCCAGACTCCAGGTCAGACAGGAAAGTGTGCTTCCTGCTTAAAGCGAGGTTAGTCTCTCACTAAAGGTCACACTGACCGCCTGGCTCTACCAGTAATGCCCACTCTATGTGACAGCTACTTGCTCTAGATTCTGAAACCAGTCCTGATTGCTTTAGATACAGAAGGGTTCCAAAGGCTCTCAAGGCAAAAAGGAAACAGAGACCAAGACACTGCCCTCTGGAGGACGGTGAGAGGCAGCTGAGGGGGACCTAGGGCAGACAGCAGGAATGGTGTTTAGAGAGCACTGTTGCTCACCAACACCCAGTTGCTCTGGATACCGTCCTAATGTCCCACCTCTTATTCTCATTCATGGGACCAGAACACACCATGGGGCTTCGATTTTCCTTCACCAGGGCTGTAGCCAATGACACATTAAACAACTTCTCCCAGCTGCAGGCAGGACTGCTCCAGTCTGTCACCACATAACATCGGAGTGTGAGCGCTATCTTGCAAGCCCTTCCTCTCGTGTACCCTGCCTGTACTTCTCCTGCAGTAGGACCTCAAGAAGCATCAACTTACTAAGTCA
>JAQHUG010000004.1:14212263-14236286 GCA_028555095.1 Dicrostonyx torquatus
TGCTAGCTGTCTTTAAACTGAAGAAAACATGACTAGCCACTGCCCTGGTGAGGAGACTAACAGCTGTGAGAGAAAGGCATTTTACTTCAAATATCCTTTTGTACCTTTTGAATTTTAAACCATGTAAGTGTTGACCTGTTCAGAAAAAAAAAATAAATTAAAAACTCAAAGCAAACAATGTGGGGAAGTAATAAAAATGTAGTTTATGAAAGCATAGATGAGAAGCCCTTACTTTACAAAGGTTCAAAGCAGCCTAAGGAATTGCCTGTGAACCATGGAAGGGAAAAGTCCTGCAGGCCCAGGCTTTGGGGGAGGCAGAAGGCTCCAGTTCTGGCATCCGGTCCTCTGCTGCCTCCTGGGGTGGATTCCAGGAGTAATACAGCCCCTCTAAGCCTCAGTTTCCTCATTGGTCCAGCTTGTTTGGGCCTCTTCTGTGTGGAAGATGGGGTTTCCTCGGAGAATCACAAGTTAGATAGATGATGATAACATGTCTAAACAGATGAGTGAGAGAGAGAGAGAGAGAGAGAGAGAGAGAGATCCTCCTTCTAGAAGGGCATGGTGAGGAGATAAAAACCCCAAGTGCTCCTCCTCAGAGCACAGGAAAAGCAATGGCTCTGACTTCAGAAGCCAAAAATACACAGGTCGCACCCTTCCCTCCAAGCTGCCTGCCCCATCCCTCCCTCTTCCACATCCTCTCTGGACAGGCCGGGTGCCCATTAATGACAGAATTGAAAAAGTTCTCTTTTCTTGTGTGCTAATATTTCCTGCCAGGCCCCTCCCATCTTGCAATGGTCGCTGTTCACAGCCCTCTGGGATGACCAGGGACAGAAGGAAGCTTCAGGATTGTAGCACAATGAAAATGTCACTATTTTAACATGGCAAAACGCCCTTGTCCATCCCCAAAGCACATTCAGTAACAGCTTACGTCGGTGACTGGACAGTCCATTCTTAGAGGGCTTACTGTACAGGCGTTTGAGCCATGAGCCCCCAAAGTCACCTCCACCACCAACCTCTCACATCCCACTCACACCCTCTTCACACTCTACTGGCTTCCCACATCTTTCTCTCAGAAGGTAAGGGATATTACAGCAGGAACAGCTCTTGGAAATGATCTGACTTCGCTGACAACTGGGGAAACTGAGGCCTGTGAGAGTGGAACACCCACCTCAGGCACACAGCACACACCCTTCACTGAGGCAGGATAAAAGGCAATTTCCTGTTGTTTGTCTCCTTTGTCATTTGCTTGCCTGGGACACCCTCCCAGGGCTAGATGACTTTTCCTCACAGCACAGCCCCCAAATAGCCCCTGCCTGCCCAGGACTAGCTCTCCTAACCTGTGCCCCAGGCTTTCTTTGCTGTCCAGAACAGTAGCCTCCAAACTACTGTGCACTTGAGACAGATCTAGTGACCCATGTTACAATGCTATTATTTGGGCCATAATGAGCTAAATGAAATACATTACTAAAATTTGTCTTACCCATTTTTTACTTTAAAAAATGTAGCTATCAGAAATTTTTAATGTAGGTAGATGACACATCATAAATTCCTATTAGTCTCTGCTGCTTTCTGACTTGACCGAAGGTCAACAAAACTGACCTGTTCCTGCCTGCCAATAAAAGCCAAAAGTCTACACTGTGAAGACCAGCGGGTGCCCACGCCCACAAGGAAGCAGTGTGCCCTCGGCAGTGCTGAGGAGATTAAGCTCCTTGCTGGAATGAGTGTGGTTTTCCTCCACTTGAGGGGCAGTGGTACCATGTGAGTGATGCTATCTCTGCCCATGTGTAGAGCAGGTGCCCCCCAACATCCTCATTCTAAGCAGGTGACAGCTTGGGACAGGTGACAGGAGCAGAAGACAACAAAGTCTGGGATGTTTGAGAGTGTCTATATGTCTCATCTTCCCCCTCCTGCCTCAGGCTAGAAACAAATTT
The DNA here is from genome assembly GCA_028555095.1 of Dicrostonyx torquatus. Classification (NCBI taxonomy): domain Eukaryota; kingdom Metazoa; phylum Chordata; class Mammalia; order Rodentia; family Cricetidae; genus Dicrostonyx; species Dicrostonyx torquatus. The sequence continues at coordinate 14,214,192 of JAQHUG010000004.1, forward strand.
ACAAAATGACTGAGGGCTGGTGGCTTCCTGAATTGGTCCTTGGTTCTTTGTTAGGCTATTCTAAACTCTCTCTCTCTCTCTCTCTCTTTCTCTCTCTCTCCCCCTCCCTTTTCCACTCTCCTTCCTTCACCCTCCATTCCCCCTTCTATGCACGCTCAAGTGTGTGTGTGTGTGTGTGTGTGTGTACATCACATGTGTGCTAGTGCACTCACATGTACATGTTAAGCATCACTCTTTCCTGACCACACCCTATCAAGTTAGCAATGCCATGATACAGTGGTAGGGTTAAATACCATAGCATGCAATCATGACTCCAGAAAGCAACAAAGTCACAGATGTGCTGGTCAGCTCCAAATGCTCTGCTTCATTCCTCCCCTAACTCCTCAGCCTCTGTCTCCTTCTCTGCTAAACGGGAGGAGAGAAGGGGCCTCACCATCCCAAGGACTCACTTTCTGCTGGGACTGGGTTCTGGGCCCTGGCAATCACCAATCTGAAGAGTTGTTTGCCACCCTATGCACCCTTCTATGCCTCTCACCTGGATCTCTCTGCTTATGGTCTCCAAAGAGTCGAGTCTTCTATGTTTTTACACAAGATTTCACTAAAACCTCTCTGATGCCCACTGCAAAGTGTGTCGGGTTACTGTCTCAGAAGTCAGTTTCGCTGCATGGCGACTCTGCGCTCTTCCCCCAGCCTCCCCACCAAGAACAAGCTGAAGAGACCTTGGCTTCCATGGATCTCATCAGGGTCTCCTCTCCCACAGGAAGGATTTTGTTTGTTTGTTTGTTTATTTGTTTGTTTTTTTTCAAGACAGGGTTTTTCTGTGTTACAGTCCTAACTCTCCTGGAACTAGCTCTCATAGACCAGGCTGGCCTCAAACTCAGAGACATCTGCCTGCCTCTGCCTCCCGCGTGCTGGGATTAAAGGCATGTACCACCATCGCCCGGCTTTTGTATTTTATTCATGCCAGCCATGTTTCCAAGCCATGAACACAACGGTGAGGAAGAGAGTAGCCACCAGCCCTGAAGGACCAGCAGACATCCCCAGGCAAACCTTCAGACACTAATGGAACAACACAGGTTTCTATTTCTTAAATTCTTCCTGCCTCTCTTAGCCTTCAGTCATAGGTCATGGGCACTGAAAAATCTCTTTTAGAGCAGACAAATAAGGTATGGTGCGGTCCTGGAAAGGAAGCTACACATCCATGTTGAATACGTTTCCAAACATTCTGGAGTGTGTGTGCAATGCCACAGACTCCTTGTCCTTAGCATGATGGTACGGAGGGGAACATGAGATGCCTCCCCAGTGTGCTGGGATGCTGAAAAATACAGCAGTTTTCTGTACACAGACGTTAAAACCACCCAAGGTCTTTTTGGAGTGTGTGGGGACTCTTTCTCCTCAGTGATTGACAGTGGGAATGTGAGCGTTAGGTTCCCAGGAGAAAAGCAACCTTTCTGGTTAGGGCAAGATGGAGTGGTTTTTTTTTTTAAGTTTGGGGAAGCTGTGCATATGTGCATTTTATGTTTCTATACGCCTATTTGTGGATATAGGAAAAGACTGTAGCGAAATGCAATGAATTCAGGGTGTTGCTTTGCTTTAGTTTTTGCACTGTTCCACTCTTTCCAGATTTTCTATAGTGGCGACTAGTGCTTTGATGACCAGAAAGTAAGCAACAGTAAATGAAACGCTAATCATTCCTTTAAGTTTCCTTCCGCGCCCATCTCTATAGGCACTGTGTCAGCAGGGTTTGGAAGTCAGTGGGCCGTGAAACACTAACGAAATCCTCTACTCCCGTGGGGCTAAGTGTGCCCCTTGGCCCTGCAGAGGAACCCTCCTTGTGTCCATGCTGGCAGACAGCTGTCCACGGCTGTTCTGAAGAGGCTGCCAGCGACGAGAGCTGGTGGAAAAACACAACTCCTCATTCTCCGAGGGTGGCATTATGCTTGGCCTCTTATTCACAGGAGTGGGTGGGGGGTGAGTTAGCTCAACCCTGCCACCAATAGGGGCTCCTCTACCCCAGCCAGCCTTGACAATGGTCCATGCTCCTTGAATTCCACAGCCCCTTCTTGCCATACATCAGAACACCTCTAACAAGCTTCGTTTCTGTCTCTGGGCTGGAAGGACCCTGGCCACCTCCTCTGTATACATCCCAGCAGCTCCAGCAGGCACATTCAATCAACTGCCTACTCCAGCGTGCCAGCACAGCCCTGGTGCGGAGGAAACAGACATTTAAACAGAGTCCCTGGCCTCCTGGCACTAACACTCTGGTGGGGAAGTCAAGCAGCAAAGGACCAGAGTCCCACCCCAGTAGCACCGGGTACAGTAAAGAGTGCACTATGGCACCATCTTTCAACTGTGACCCAAATGACAATGCAAAACCAGATGGAAGATGCACAGGGAAGACTAGCAAACCAGGAAGGGGTGCTCCTCAAGAAACAAGAAGTGGGGTGTGCGAAGTGCAGGGAGTGGGGGAGGTCTAGGGACCAAGCTCCTGGTGACCACAGATTATGCGAGGTCCAGCTTGCCTTCCTGCAGAACCTTAGTGCATGCCTCCTGGGTGAGGCTGGCACAGCCACAGAAAATCAATGAAGGCTGTTTCTAGCATGCCTGGTGGTAGTGAGTGGTCACTTAGCTTGGGCTCAAGGCCCTCAAAATGCTGGCCGGACAACCAGTCCCTCTTCTCGCCCACGCTCTGCTGCTACATCCTTGCCCTCCCAATGTGCCCTTCTCCGTGCCACACTGTAAAGAAGTCAATCTGATTCCCAAACACCCAGGCTCAGCTCATGGTCTTAGTTCAGCAAACTGTTGCTGCAGCTAACCTTGGACATACAGAGAAGAGTGAACCAAAAGTCCTGCCCTGGAAAACAGCAGTTCACATGTCTGTCCCTGTGGCTCTATGCCACCAGCTGTCCTTTCTCTCCAGGGATCCTCCTGAGTCTTCCCACCTAAGTGAAGCCTGCTGTGAGCCCCTGACTTGGCTCTTCCAGGCAGGTCCATTCAGACACAACAGAGTGGTTCTCCCACCTGTCTTCCTGCTGCTGCTACCAGCTCCAGGCAGAAAGCCTGGAGCCTCCGGAATAGAGATATAAGCAGCATCTTGGCAGGTACCATTGATCAAGGACAAAAGAGGATTTGAGATGGTGTGAGGAATGAGTGGGAGGGAGGGACCATTAGGATGGGGGTGGGAGCAAGCAGAGGAGAGCAAGCCTGGGACCTCCTCCAGCACACAAAAAGGCTTCTGGAGCCAGGGAGGACCCTGTCTAATCTGCCACTTTCTAATGTCCTGCAGAAAAACAGTTACTACCATTATTTTTAAAGGCCAGCTGCGCTCCCTTCAGCAGCTGGGCCCTGGGAGGGTTCTGAGGTAGTCTCTAATGCAGAGTTGGGGACAGCACCTAAGTTGCACATATTAACTCAAGGGAATCCTTGGAACTTAAATCCCCAAAGGCAGTAAGACTCCGAGAAGCCCTGAGGGATCTTTTTCCCAGATCGGGGTCAATCTGACATGGTTGGATGGCAGCCCCACTGGGCACAGTCACCCCGGAGAGAAGTCAGTATTGCAGATGGTTCCAGACCCCTTGAGTCTCTTCTTCCAGGAGCGGAAGGGCGTTTATAAATAGACCGACTCCTTCAGTCCTGCACAGACAGAGATCCCACACCCCTGCCCCAGACTTAGCCAGCTGGCTCTTCAGTTCCCAAGTTCCCATAGCCTTCTACAGGAGGGAGGACAATAAGCGAACTTCAGAGGGGGTAGAGAGAGTGTCCTGGTCTCCAGTCAACTGTAACTGTGGCATCCCCTGTAACTTCAGTGCTGGGAAGGACAATGGTCCAGAAGCCTTGCTGGAGAGCCTCTTGCAGATGATCTCCTGGAAGCCCACACTGAATAGCAAGCTAATGCACTGGAAACCATCTCTGCTCACTCTGCCTCAGTTTCTCCATTTATCTAGCTCTAGGGGATGCTGATGGGATTAGCATGCAATGGGAGTGAAAGACATTAGCAAAATATTCCAGATTTTGGTGGGGTTTTTTTGTATGTGTGTTTGATTTTATTTTTTTTCTACAGTGTCCCAAACATGGGGATGGGGATTTTGATCCTTGTCTATGTGAGAGGCCTGAGAAATTACATACTGTTAGCCTGGAGTTCTTCATACTTCATGTCCTTGAGGGCAATAAAACTTAGAGAATTTCCCCCTTTGAGTGATTTCTGACTAATACAGATTGACACAGACCACACCCAGTCTTATTTTGACTTAATAAGGCTCTGCCTGGCCACAGACAACATTACAGACTGAAAGCTAAGTCTTGTCCTAGAATATCTTGGTTTGAAGAAGAAAAAGTTCTCTTGATCATTATCACTCTGACTCCCCACCCCACCCTACACACCACATCCACTGGAAAGGGAAAAGTGGCTAAAATGTAAGTGGCCAACTCGAATCTCTTCTTAATTAAGACACTTGTTTACTCAATAAAATACAGAGTAAAAAAAAAACATTTACTGAGGACCCATTCATTGATGCTTAATAGCTATGTCAAATACTCATAACAACATCCATTTCAACACCCCCAGATAATTGCTCATCTCTCTCATTTGGTATCCACAACAGCACTGAATTTGTGCCCAAGTGTAATTGATCCAAAATTGGGCTCCTTTTCAAAAATATCTGTAAAACCTAATTACCAGGAAAACAGTTCTGGCATCCTACAGAAAGTGGGTGCTTTAGCATGACAAGCTGTACACTCATCCTGGCTAATCAAGCCACATTATGTTGCCCAAGGAATCTGGGAGATTTGGGACAATGAGGGTGCAGGAAAAGTTGGGACCATGTCACACTGGACTTTGCAGTGACAGTCCTGGTTTTGTTAGGTCAAGGATGAGGGTGGGGGCAGGATACCGAATATCTTTGCTGAAAAACATGAATTTAAAGAAAGTACCAGATAATAAGCCCATAATAGGCTCAGGGTCTAGGGGTGGCATTTCTGTCAACTCAAGTCCACAAGACCTTGCCCCAGGGCATTCTATCCAAGCAGGCCTGAGCTGCTGCTGTCATTACTAGTTTTCCTTGCTCCTTTATCACTATGGTAAGTCAATCCTTTCCTCGGTCTTGGGATTGCTCATTATAGAATGAGTTCTCTTGATGCCTAGAATCTGTTTCCCCAAATCTTGTAGCCTCCTTTAAAGCAAAGAACCCCTTCCCTGCTCGTGTGCTTCGTGGGTGTAGCAGGGGAACAGCGACTGTGAACCAAGGAGAATGAAGAGCTGAGTGTTTCCAACTCTCGGCGGGTTTGTACCTACTTGCAACACCAGGGTATCAGACCCTCTCTGGGAATAATGATTTCTTTCAGCCTAAGCCTGACCTACCCTGGTGGTTCTACCTGGCTGCCCTGGATAGCCAACCTGGCCAACAAGGAACTGAGCCAAGCCACAGAAGCTCAGACTTTTTCTTTCAACGTTGGACACAGCACATCCTCTTTTAAGGGTTTTTCTCAACCCGGTTCCATTCCCCCTCGTGCGCACCCCACCCCACCCGCCTCGTATCAGAAGCCCCAGAAACCCCAGCCCTAGCTTGGCAGCACGGACCTCAGCTGCTTCTGCCCTGAGTCGTGGGCTCAGGCTTGACTGAATGCTTGTCTCTACAGTTATGCAGATTTAAAACGTAAGGGGACCTTCGGGGCTGCCCCTGGCCTTCCTCCTGGTGAAACCAGACCAACAGCGCGAATAACAAAGCCTCACAGCGGAGACAATTCGCGGCCAACCCAACAAGAGACGCGCACACCGTGAACACAGACGCACACGCGGTTTCGGCATTTGTCGCTGAGATCTCCACCGCCTGTGTCGCTAGGAAGAGATCCCGATACGCCCAGCGAGGGTGACAGGTTCCCGGACAGGCTATGTTTCCCTTTATCCAGACCTAGAGGAATGATGAGCCTGTGTTCATTTACCTCAACTTCCTCCGTGTGCCCACAGCTGAGATGCTCATCTGAGCGGCATCTGGGTCCCAGCAGCCAGGCAACCCGTGGACCTCATTGAGAAGTATGGGATCCCCTCCACTTTTGACAACCCCTTTCCTAATATTCAAAAAAGACAGTGCGAGGTGCGGGTGCCCAAGTACCAGAAAACTGTCACTGCCCAAAATGTTCTCCAGCCTTCCCGGCAGAAGTACAGCAAAACTTTTGGCAGGAACCACCTGTGGCTGTCGAGAGGCCTGCCCCGCCCCTCCCGGGCCCGGAGGCGCCGCGGAGCCCGGGACCGCACACGCCGGCAGAAGTTCCCTCCGAGCCCCGCGCGCCACTTCGCTCCAGGCCGCGGTGCCAGCCAGGAGGCGCGGCGCCCGCTCGCTGGCTCACTCTCCGCTGGCTCTCCCCTCCCTCCTCCTCTCCCTCTTTGCCTCCGCCCGCCTCCTTCGGTTGCATGGCTGCCGCACGCACGGAGCCCCTGAATAGCCACCGCAGCCCCCCCGCCCCCTGCCCAGCGATGGAGAGCGCCCCTACCCCCGCCGGCGCCCCGGGACGCGCGGACCTCCCGCCTCCTAGCAACGGCCGCACCATCGCTTCGGGGCCGCCGGGGATGCACAGCCACCCTGTCGGAGCCCCGCGACCTCCCGACCCGCCTAGGCAGCCGAGGTGCGGAAGCAGACCCCTGACAGCCCGCGCGCGGAGCTGCTCACCTCTGCGCGCCGCCGACCCCGCGCGCCTCCCGCACTTGGCTCCCGGCCGCAGCGCTCGCGTCCTCCTTCGCCACCGTTGTCCGTCCGTTCCTGCGCTCCCGAGCCGCACGGGCCGCGCCGCTGTCAGAGTCTCGTGGCAGGGCTGCTCCAGCGGGTGTGCAGCCGAGCGGCGGGCGCGCGGGCAGCTCCTCCCTCCCGGGGCCGCGCCTCCGCCCTCCGCACGCCCCGCCTCCCGCACCGCGGTTGCCAGCCCCGCGCCCCGAGCCCAGCGCCCGCGCCCAAGGCTCGGGGGGCCGCACGGGGCTAAAGGGCCCGGATGTGTGCGGTCGCCTCTCTCTGGCTCGCTCACGCCCGCCCCCTCCCCGCCCTGCCACACATGCACTTGCTGCGGCCCGGCCTCCTCCTGGCTTCGCTAATTTCTATTTTGACAGTCGCTGGTGAGTGGGCGGCGCTGCCGAGGACGCCCAGGACCCGCGCGGGCAGCGAGCGGGAGTCATGTTCCTGCGCAGGGGCGGCGCGGGGGACCCGGCAGAGCCACCCAGTGCTGGGGGCTCCGCGTCTTTATTCTTTCTTTTCTTTTTTCTCTTTACCTCCTCCAGGATTTAAAGGGACAGCCCCGGCCGAGGCGACGGGCCAGGCGGCCGCTGTTTCTCCGGTCTCCAGACGCCCTCTGCGGCCCGGCTGGACCCGCTCACACCGGAGCGCTAGCTCAGAACTGCAGGGAGTTTTTAGGCGCACACCAGACTCGGGGCAGCTGGGCTGCAGAGCTTGGCTCAGATTTTCGGCGCACGATCTTTGCAGAGTCCGGTTAGGATGGGAAATTAAATTACTCGACCGCTGTTTTCCTACACGAAAGTAGGGAACAAAAAGGGGTAAGAAGTTTCTCTGTTGCTTCCGGAATTTTAACGAGAGCCCCACAATGTCTCGCAGATATCAGCGAATGTAGGCTTGCAGCACCCCAGACCGCCCAGATCCCTGGGAGCAAGCCCACCTTGCAGGACGCTCGGGTGCGTGCCCCCAAAACCTGCTGGGGTGAAGCATACCAGTAACTCCCCAGAACTGAAGGGGACTTCCAACCAAGGGGAGGGTCCAGAGAATACTTGGCTCCTCCCGGTTCTGCTAGGTCCCAAAGTGGTGACGGGCATTTCCAAATGCAGAAGGAGAAAGACCCAGGAGTCTCCTGCAGTCTAGGGCTATGTGACGCTGAGGCAGAGGTTCTCGACCCCAGCAGACTGAAACACTCGGATCAGCGTTGCTCCCTAACTTTGTGCAACCCAGATACGATTCCTTGGACTCAGCATCTGACGTTGTATTGCTAGCCGTCAGCTGGTCATTTCTGGGTGGCTCTTTCCTCAGGCTCAAGAAAGTTTACTTGCTTCAAAGTCCTGAGCTGCTGCGAGGGGACGCCTAACAGTGACTCAAGGAAGAATCGCCACTACCTTGCCTCAAATCTAGCTACCCATCAAGAGAAGACAGTAGCACTGGGACTCTGTCATGGTCTTCTAGTGCTGCAAACCCTCGGTGATATCCTTTAGGAATTTCCTTTAGTTTTGCTTGGTGGTTCTTCTTAGCCGTCGAGGTGTTCTTATTCATTTCATTAATTCACATACTAAACGTATATTGTAAGACATTATATTGTGAGACTATATATATATAATATATATATATATATAATATTGCTGAGCCAGCTAGATGTTTTCTTCTGAGCCATAAATCTGACTGTACCCCTGCCAAGTGTGGGGGTGCCTTCAGGAACTACCTGGAAGATCAGCCTCCAAATGGCAAGAATGCTGTTCTGGGAAATAGGGTGGCTGCAGCCAGGGGAAAGGTGTCAGGCCTATTTAGAAGAAGTAAATGGTTCTGAATTGCAAAGCTTCTCCTCCCTTTGGTGGTGCAAGTAGATGACTCATGGCTAAACAGCTCGACAGGCCAGGAGCTAGGGACTAGGCATTCTTTAGACTAGGCATTCTCACACTCTCCACAGTAAGCCCCAGTGCGAATGGACCTAAGCACCGAAGGCAAAACTTCCCTAAGTGTGCACACAAGGAAGATGGTAATGGCTTGCAACACGGGGTGTGCACGCGCATTCCTCAAGGAAGCAGCTACCCAGCACACTTGTGATTCTTGCTTAGCTGTCTCTTTAAGGCATTCAGCTCCAGCGTGTCCAGCTCACGCTCACACCTAATAAGTCTTCATGAAAAGAGAAACTGAATAAGCAAGGTTATTTGGTTTGGAGGGGGGATTTTTATTTTTGTTGTTTTAATTTGTTTGATTGATTTTTGGTACTGGAGATTGAACCTAGGGCCTTTACCACCAAGTGACCTATGTCCCCAGACCTTCCTTTATTATTATTTTTTTTATTTTGAGTTACTTACTAAGTTACTGAGGTTGGCTCTTAAGCTGGCCTGGAACTTACCATCATCCTTCCTTGGCCTCCAAAGTAGCCAGAACTACAGCCTTGCGCCACCAGGCCTAGCTCACTTTTATTTTGTTTATTGACTGTATTTACATTGCTGCAGATGGGATCCAGGGCCTTGCACATGACTAGGCAAGAACTCAAAACCCCATTTTAAAATCCTGGAGTGAGTATGGTCACATAATGACGGTGAATGTTTACAAAACGTTGCATTTGCTTGTATATGAGAGCAACAGTAACTTTGGTTTGCCATAGTTAATAAGATTTACCATTGGAGTCTACCATTTTGTTGTTTATTTGTTTGTTTTCAAGACAGGGCTTCTCTGTGCAGCCCTAGCTGTGCTGGAACTAGCTCTGTAGACCAGGCTGGCCTCAAACTTACAGGGATCCGCCTGCCTCTGCCTTTCAAGTGCTGGGGTTAAAGGTGTGCGCCACCATCGCCCAGCTCAGGTCCTGCCACCATCGCCCAGCTCAGATTCTGCCATTTATCAGCTGACCTAGGAGAACTCATCATTCAACTTCTTGGGGCTTCCATTAGCAAATCTATAAAAGAGGAATAATAATGGGACCTTCTCTACTCCATAGGGATGTTGGGATGACTAGATGAGACAAGATGTGGGCAGGAGTTGCCCCATGGATAGCATACCCAAAGAGGGTAAGTGTGTATCATGGGTGTGCAGTTCTGTGCGAACAGTTACTGTGAATAAATTGTAAAGTGTAATAAACCACAAGGACATTTCTGAGAACTGGATTTAAGATTTAGCTATTTTTCAAAGATATTAAGAGACATTCTTGGAAAGAGAGAAAACTGACATTTGCAGAAATTCTAGAATTAGATCTCATAAATGTATTTCTATTATGTGTCCCTTGTGACAATTGTATATAACACATTTTTTGTGACCATTGTGTGTATGGAATTTATGATGTTAACAACATCTGGGGAATAACAGAAAAATCACTTGGGCCTAGGTTTGTGATGGCAGTTCAGTTACCCCTAAGGTGAGAGGAAGAGAGGGGGAGGGAAGGAGAGAGGGAGGGAGAGAAGGAAGGAGGGAAGGAGAGAGGATCCCAGGAAACCAGGATCCAGGTTCTCTCCTCCCCTACCCCATTGTTTCATTAATTTTCAGCAAAGTAAAAAAAAAAAAAAAAAAAAACAAAACCACAATTGCTGAAGCAATTGTAAAAAGAATAAGAGGCTCCCTAGGGCTGACTAGGCGCCCCAGTCTAATTGGTGAACTCCTGGCCAATGAGCAATGATGTCTCCAAGAAGGAGGATGCCATTCCTAAGGATGAAACCTGAGATTGTGCTCTGCCCTCCACTTGCAGCCACAACCACAAACTTCCTCTCTCTCCCTCTCTCTTTCTCTTCCCTCTTTCTCCCCCTTTCCACCCCCCAACACACACACACACACACACACCTATACCGGGCCCCAAATGCTAACATTTGCCAAGTGTGCTTTACCCTGATGGCCCCTGTATGTACATATTACTGCTTTCAAAAATCATTTGAGAATAAGACATGATATTCCGTTATTGAAAAATCTTCAGTGAGTGTTTTCTAAGAGAAAAGACATTCTCGATCAAAACAATCAAACTTAGAGCAGAGCCATCAATTACAACACTATTATCTAATCTAAACATTTCATCAACTCTCATTGACAGGAAAAATTAAAAAGAAATAAATTCTGGTCCAGAGCTCACCCAGAATTCCATGTTACATTCCTTTGTCATACCTCACAAGAGGATATTTCCTGTTAGTATAGATAAATGTTAAAATTTTATTGGTTTTGGGTTTTTTAATAATAATCACACATGCATAATGTATATATGTCCATTCTAATTGTGCATTAACAAAGATTCTTCTAACCAAACTGTCTCCGTTGGGGCAGGCCTACCCCTCTTCATTCTGCCCCATGCAGATTGCAAGAATCTTACTAGGTCAGTTTAGCAACAACCCCATCCTTCACATTTGAGCATCTCAGAAGCCGATCAAATTCTTCCTCTACTTTTGGTATCTGATTGCTCTTCTGCCTTTAACCAAAGTCCTGCCAAGTCAGTTTATCAAGGAGCTGCCTACCCTTGACCTTGCCTCTTAGTGGTTTTCCTACTGCTCACTAGCTGACCCCCTCCATACTCCACCCCATGGCTGTAACTCCCCAATTCTTTTTGTCCCATATCTCCCCTGATTGCAATACTCCCCACTACAGCAATCTTGAAAAATCCTCTTTACCGTTTTAATAAATATCAAAACGAGTTTCTCTTTCTCAGAGCTTAAGAGGGAGGTAGAGACAAAAGGGTACCGTGGCTTCAAGGCAACCTAGCCTAGGTAGAAAGTTCCAGGCAGCCGGGCGGTGGTGGCACACGCCTTTAATCCCAGCACTCGGGAGGCAGAGGCAGGCGGATCTCTGTGAGTTCGAGACCATCCTGGTCTACAAGAGCTAGTTCCAGGACAGGCTCCAAAGCCACAGAGAAACCCTGTCTTGAAAAGAAAAAAAAAAGTTCCAGGCAATCAGGACAAAACAGGCAAACTCAGTCTCAACATCTTCTCCACAAAACAGAGCCAAATACAAATACAGAAAATATTGAAATCCTCTCATATACCAGTGCTAATTATCAATCTGTTTAACAGACATGTGTAATGTCCCCCACGGGCCAGCTTCCCCTACAGAATACTATGGTTTTAGAAGTTCTATTTCTAGGTCTTTCCAATTCTTCCACGGTGCCCTGTATTGCTCTAATTACTCCATCTCAATTTGGCTAAAATCCATCTCATCATTGGTCACTAACCCTCCTCCAATGACCATCTCCCTAGAGAAGGTGCAGCGTCTCCTATAGAGAAGTTGGTATAGGTGGGCTGTGCTGCTCTACCCACCTGCCCCTTTGCTTGCCACCAAACCCGACAGAGGCTTTAATAAAGGGTAGGAATAGCTCTAGAGAATCTGAATGGAAGCCTAGACAACCTGAAGCTGTCCGTGAGATACGACTGGCCAGGGACTCAGCCTGTCATGGTGGGATGTGTCTGTGTCTAACCCCATTCCTCAGCTCTTAGGACTTCTGCCTGTTTCACGTGTGATTTGTTAGCCTTTTACTATGACTCTCCACCGAAGAATCACCCCCTAACTCCAGGGAAGTTCTTTCTCATAACTTTCCTTCCCTCCTTTCCCCAAGGTTCAGTTAGTCACACCACTTACAGTAACATCCTAAGATGGCTGAGCAGTGACTGCTTGTCTTAGTCACTGTTCTGTTGTTGTGAATGACACCGTGACCAAGAAAATTTTTATTTTTTTAAGGCATTTAATTGGAGGCTTGTTTGCAGTTTCAGAGGGCTAGTCCATTATCGTCATGGTGGGGAGCATGGCAGCGCCCTTGGCACTGAAGCAGTAGCTGAGAGATACACCCTGTTACACAGGCCAAGGGAGGGGAAGAGAGAGAAATTGGCCAGGAGTAGGCTTTTGAACACCTCAAAGCCCACCCCAGTGACACACTTCCTCCAACAAGGCCACACCTCCTAATCCTTCTAATCCTATCAAAGAGCTCCACTCCCTGGTGACTGAGCCTTCAAATATATGAGTGAATGAGGACCACTTTTATTCAGACCACCACACCACTGACGGTCCAAGTAGGAGAGAAGAGTTGAGTCTGCTCAGGAAGAGCAGATGGGGTCTCAGCTCAGCACAGCAGCAGGCGTTGTCCCCTGAAGTCGGAGGTGCAGATGTGTCTCTGGGTCTCTGTGGATTTGCAGTAACTAAGGAGTAACCGTTGACACACGTGTGTGGTTGCTTGTGCTTCACCACCACGTCCCAAGACCTCTTGTCTGAGAAAATCTGTCTAAACCTCTGTGGTAGCCCTTCTTGGTTGTCAACTCTACTACACCTAGACTGAACTAAACCCAAGCAGCTGGGCACACCTGGGGGGGCTTTTTCCTGATTGACTCATTTGAAGCAGAAAGACCCACTCTAAACCAAGCCTTTTGAAGAGGGAAGATCTACCTTAAATCTGGCTGCACCTTCTGGTGGCAGCCTATATAGAAGACATGAAGAAGGAAGTTCTTGTTTCTTGGCTAGCAAGCTCATTCTGTCGTGGCTACTTTTTCAACATTCCATCATACACTGAAGACCAGCTGAGACACCCAGCCTCATGGACTGAACAACTATTGGGCTGAACAACTATTGGATTCTTGAACCTTCCATCGGAAGACGGCCATTGTTGGAACAGTTGGAATATAACCTGTAAGGCACTCTAATAAATCCCATTTATATAGAGAGTCATTCTATCATTTCTGTTAGCAGCCAAACTTGACAACCTGAGTTTAGTCCCCAGAAATCACATGGCAGAAGGACAGAACCAGTTCCTCCAAGTTGTCCTCTGGTCTCCACACATGTGCCATGGTGCGTACATACACACACACACGCACACTCTCACACGCTCTCTCTCATACACACATATACACACACTCTCACACACATAAATGAAAATTTAAAGTATTTTATAAGATTGATTTAAAAAATATGTTTAAATGAGAGGCTGTAAGCAGAGTTTAACGGCTGTTTCTAATGGGAGCTCAGAGGTCCAGAACGCTAAGCAACCCATGGACAGTAAATGCTGTAATCAGAAGGTCTCATGTGGAAATGAAGACTTTGTTGAAAATGGGAGTAAAGGTCACTCGTGTTAAATCCTGTAAAAAAAATAATTTACATTTTTACATATCCTGAGACTTTGAGTGAGAGTGGGTTTTAAAATAATGGACTAATTTATTTGGTAGCAGCAATTTCAAAAAAGTAATACATTCAGGCTCTGACAGGGTTATCGATGGCTAAGAGATAAGGCTGCCCAAGCTCTTGGGAGCTCCCATCATGCCTCATGCTGCAGATGTCGGACAGGGAGCTATATGATTTAGTTTTCACCCTTCTAGGCTTTGGTCTTACTTTGGTCTAATTGTTTCTTGCTGTTCCCCCATTATTCCATTTTTAAATGGGAATTTTAGCTTTGTACCATTATATCACACCAGAACTCACAGCCCAGAGGTGCCCTGACTCTCAGGAGAGACCTTGGATGTCAGTTTTTGAACAATGTTGACTCATGAACTATGGGGACTCGTGAAGATGCATTCTGCATGATGAGATAGACACAATCTCTTGGGTCAGGTGCAAAATGGCATGGTCTCAATATGAAATATTCCCTATAAGATCATACGTTAAACATTTCTTTCCTAGCTGGTAGGTGGTAGAAACAAGATGGGGCCTGCTTGAAGGAAATAGGTAACTGGAGGTGTCTGAAGGTTGACCTGGTATCCAATCCCCTCTTTGCACTGTTTCCTAGCGACCCTGAGGTGCTCCGTGTGGTCTCACCACCTTGATATTTTGACTCATGTCAGGTCTAGGACTGTGGCCTCAAATCTTCGAAAGTGAGAAAAAGAAAATTTCCCCCCTTTATGTTGTTTCTGTGAGGTGTTTTGTCACAACCAAGAGAAAAGTAACCAAAGTGTCCTTATGTGTCAGTTACTTCTAACTATGACCAAATACCCAACAAGAGGCAAGCTAAAGATAGAAGGCTTATTTGGCTCAGTTTGAGGAGATACAGTTCTCAGGGAAGGCATCCCAGGAGGAATTGAGGTGGCTGCTTACAGTGCCCACAGTCAGAGAGTAGAGAGCAGGCAGGAAGTAGGGTTGGGCTATCAAACCTCAAGGCCATCCCTCAGAGACTCCACAACCGTCCAAAACAGAGCCAAGAGCAGGAGACCAGGCACTCAAGCGCATGAGCCTGTGGGGAAGGGCACACTTCACATTCAAGTTACACTTTGTAAGAAAAGGGACATTTGGGGACTCCACAGAGGTACACAGAGGAGAAGTCTCTGTGGAGGTGGAAGCAGAGGTCCAGGTGACACAGCTACAGATTACAGAGTACAAAAGACTGCCATCAGAGAGCCATTCTTCCTTAGCTCCGCCAGAAGAAACCAACACTACTGATTTGGGCTTTCTAGTCTCAAGAACTGTAAGACAATAAATCACTGAGATGGCACCAAGTTTGGGACAATTTGACATTGTAACCCAAGAAAGTCAAAATACTTTCTAGAAAGTACTACAAAGATCCCAGTCCAGGGAAAAAGTGAGGAATAATGCCTTTTTTTTTTCTTTAAATCTCGTTCAGGAGAAACCAAATATGGAAGTCATGACATCAGTACATTGGTGAGAGACGGACGATATTAGTGAGAAAGATATTAGAGTCACTGTCATCTCCGCAAGGCTGCCGTCCCATGACACGGAGTAACTGGGAGCCTGCTGGGGCAGTCAAACATTGGCACACATCATGGCCAAACTTCTTGTTTTGCTTTGGTCTAACTAGATAGCCCTGGCTAGCCTGGAACTCTCTGTGTAGACCAGTTTGCCCTCAAATTTATAGTGATCCTCTTCCCCCAGTTTCCCACTCCGTAGCTTCTGGTAAATATGAGCTCACGGATCCTCAGAACAAGTGTGTGGTGCAGGCATCATTATCTCAGCACCGTATAAATAGGAAGCTGGGACTTGCCTGACATCACTGATAGCAGGGGACAGCCTGGTAGGACCTGCGCTGTTCTAGGGCTGCACTTGAGAAACTCTCTCGAAGCTTGTTTTAATTTACATTTTAAGAGAATGGAGGTGGTTGACATTTTTTTCATACTCTTTCTAGCCATTTCATTTTTTGTAATTGCATGTGCCCTTTGCCCACTCTCAAATTAGCTGTTCCCTTTGTTTCCTGTGTCTAAGATCCTTTCACGCTGTGAAGGTATTAACCCCTTGTCGCACGTGTCGCAAATATTCTTTTAAGCATTAACTTTAAATCATGGTTTTGGAATGTTGATGCTTTAAATATTCCAAATTATACGAACAACATTCCAAGTCTTTGGACTTCTAATACATAGTATATCAGACGTTTTAAAACCCAAGCCCAGGGTCAGAGAAATGGCTCAGTGCACATGCTGCCTCCGCAAAGACCCAGGTTCTGCTCCCAGCACCCATTCGGGCTTCCAGCCTCTTGAGGTACCTGCCTTCATGTTTACAGACACATGCTCAAAAATAAAAATAAATCTTAAAAAAAACCTAAATTCCCATTCACAGCCATAAAACGCAAGAATTTTACTTTACAGAGGCAGGGTGTGTGAGTGTGCACAGAAGCAGGATGTGTGAGTGTGCACAGAGGCAGGGTGTGTGAGTGTGCACAGAGGCAGGGCATGGGAGTGTGCACAGAGGCAGGGCATGGGAGTGTGGACACAGGCAGGGCAAGGACCTGGAATGTAGGAGTCCACACTCCACAGTGTAGGAGACCAATGCAGGACATCAACAGGTCACACTGGGAAGCACTGAACTCAGTCAGGGAGAGGGTTTCTGCACAGCAGTTTCCACCTGCTGGCCAGGGGTAGATGCAGGAGTAGGTGGGGGAGAAGATTCTCAGCCAAAGGCATCCCTTAGTCAGCAGTGGAGTGTGGAGGAGGAGGATGGGATCTACTATGATTATAGAACTCTCCAGGGTGGGTCGTTGAACCCACACATCTGGACGCAGCTATTCGGGAATGTTTTCCGCAGCGCTCCATCCATTTGCACAGATGGAGGATTTTCCTGTTACAGGTGGAGCACAGATTCTGTGGGTCAGTGACTTGCCCAAGTGCAGCAGGAAGCTGTCTCCCTTCCTGTGGCGTTGGCGGACTCTGGACGTGCTGAGCTCATCGCTCCCGTGTGTCCTAGGTGGTGGTAGTGACATGAGCACCCACTGGGTTGTCTTCAGAGTGTGGGCACCAGGGCTCCTTGGGTAGTCTCCTCCTCCCAAATAAACAACGATATGACAAAATGTCTGAAAGCCCTGAATGTTTCCTGTCTCTGTTGGCCTAGTGCCCTGCCTTCTGCCACCACCCCCACTCTAGTCTCCAGTATCGGGACCCATGGAGCACTGTGAGATCACTACCCCTGCCCTGCTTGGCAACAGCTGCATCGAGAGCTGGACTTTCTTCTGCCAAAGAAAACCCAGCAGCTGGGCCCACACCCTGGACTCCTTCCAACAGACTGGTCCAGCAGCATCCCCACCTGGTGGCTCGGTCCTATTCCAGGGTCTGTTTTTCCTGTTGGTGCCTTTGCTTGAGGGGTTCTGGATAGGAGGTTCTGCTGCCACTAAAAAGGAAATCATGACCTTCCCAAGTTGCTGATAGACCAGAGACAGCGCAAGTCATGAAGGGGGACTTGGAAGCTCCTAACCTACAAAAATACACTCATCCTTGAGGATGCAGGTCACAGGCCATCTGCTGAACACTCACGAGACCAAGTGCTATGCTGTCGTGAACATTATGGCCCCTGTTGTCCGGGTACACATGTTCTGAGCCAGGCCTGACTGATGGGCAGCCAATGCCTGGTAGGCCACAGTGGGTAGAGCAGGCCGCCTTCACCAGTGACGAAGGATTCATGGGCTGGGGTCACACCAGCACCGTGCATCTGAATCTACCAACCCAGACTCCTAGATAGCACTGCCTTCCTGCCACCGTCTGAGCAGCCTGGGGAAGGCCACTGGCTTATCTTTGTGTTCCTAGGACCCTGCAATAGAACTTAGCCCTCGGCAGGTGCCTAAAATGTCCTGTTGCATATATGTCTGAAGTCTTCATAATCCTTCTGATCGAGCAAGAAGCAGACATGCTCGCTCTGGCAGAGCCTCCCTTAGCTTTTCACAGAGAGAACACAGTACATTCCTCTGTCACTCATGGCTCCCTCCCCCACCACCACCCCGTTATCTTATTCCTGGCAACTTCTTCTTTGACAATGTATTTTTTTTAAAGATGGCTTTTTACTATGGAGCCCAGCTGTCCTTGAGCTCACGCTCTCCCAGCCTTGGGCTGGGACCTTAGGCATGTGTCGCCACACATGGATGGCAACATCTCTGCTTCTCCAAATTAATGCCTTGAGATTAGGGATGGCGTCCTCTACTTTAACTATAGGCTCCCGCTGGCACCCTAGGCACGAATCTCTGGCTAAAGGAACCCATGTGTCATCTTCTGATTCTCCAGTTGTCATTTCTGCTTCTGTTGTTTAAACACAATTTGTTTGGATTTATTACTTCGTACTAAGTGGATCACCATATGTCTTAATTAGGGTTTCTCGTGCTGAGATGAAACACCAGACCAAAGCAACCTGAGGAAGAAAGAGTTTATCCGGCTAAGGAACTTCTCTGTTCATCATTGAAGGAAGTCAGGACAGGAGCCAAACAGGGCAGGAACCTGGAGGCAGGAGCTGGTGCAGAGGCCATAGAGGAATGATGCTTCCTGGCTTGCTCCCCCTGGCTTGCTCAATCTGCTTTCTTATAGAACCCAAGACCACTAGCCCAGAGATGGCACCACCCACAATGATCTGGGTCCTGCCCCATCAATCGCTAATTAAGAAAGCGCCATACAGGCCTGCCTACAACCTGATCTTATAAAGGCATTTTCTCAATAGAGGTTCCCTCCTTTCAGATTGCGTTGAGTTGACATCAAACTAGCCTGGACTCCATATTATCAACTATGTCTGATTTCCTCTTACCAACCTGTGAGCATTTTAATGTAATTTCTGAACATTTAAAGGCTTCTGAGTTGGAATGCGTGGCACCATCTAAGACCCCACAAGGGTGGAAGGCTGTGGATAGAGTTAAAGGCTGCGTCACAGACAGAAGTGCTGTCCCCTTGCTCCACCGACATACAGCTGTCATTCATTCGCTCAGCGACAATACGTACAGGGAAATACTTAATGATAATAATACTCCCGCCACCGTGATGTCCTGTCTTACCAAGGGGCCTGGAACCAACAGAGCTGAGGACTATGGGCGGTAAGCTAAGACAGATCACTTCTGTCAGCTGTTTATCTCCGACATTGCCATGGTGATGAGAGAACGTCCTTACACAGCAGCCTCCTGATTTTGTGTCCCGTCTCAGGAATGAGTTACCATCAACTCTAGTGATCAAGTGTGTCTGGAGGGAAGCAGGGGTCCCTCCATGAAAGGGCCTCATTATATCTGATTGGCCTGATGTTCCACGATCGTGTGATTCTCATCTTCCTGTACCCTTCCTCTGCTTCTCCTCTCCAGCTTTTAAATAGAACTAACTGATTCAAGATAGTGAGAAGTTTGGGGGATTTTTGTTTTTTAAAATATTACTCATTGTACTCATTGTGTTGTATGTGTGTATATATGGAACTCTGTGTGTGTGTGTGTGTGTGTGTGTGTGTGTGTGTGTATGTGTTTCAGATACTGAAACTTCAGCTGGCTAGCTGTGATTGTGGTCTTGGGCCAGTAGCTCAACTTCTCTGTCCCCTTACCTATAAAGCAGGAATGATAAAAGAACTGCTCCAAACGAGTCAATATTGGAGAAGCAGGCAGAGCAGGACGTGCATTGCTTAGGAGCTCACTAAATATTTGCCATAATCTCACAGGCTGTAGGACTGAGAAATGCCAGCATGAGAGACTGAGAAATTCAAAGACGAAAGGGTGGTATGTGCCTAGTGACCTAGTACCCACATCTCCCTATTGATTTCTTTCTCTTATTGATTTCTCTCAGAAATACCCAAAGCCATGTATGAAATGACAGAAGACCAGTGTTTCATGAGGTTGGCCTTGGGGCTGGTGCTGAAGGCCTCGCCTTCCTGGGGCATTGTGACATTCCACATTGAACTAGAAGAGCTAGGTTTCTTCTCTGAGCCTCCTGCTCACTGCATGCAAGGCCATAAGGAGACCGCTTGTTTGTCTAGCTTACGAAACGAACCAACGCAAGCTCCTGTCTCCCCCAGAGAGCTGTTGTAAAGTTTGGGAAGGACATGATCGATAAACTGGGTAAGTACCCTATTCACTCAGACATCCATCCCTCTGGGAGAAGAGCCAGGGAAACGCTGAGCACAAGATCAAGTCTGTTTCATCTTTTACCCATGACCTTCCTATGACCTTCCTCACCATCTGCTCTCCAGGATCTGGCCAATGCCTTACTCGTAGAAAGTGCTTGCTGAGACAAGAGCAAGGGATCTGTAAGTCTTGTGGGTTTCCATCCCTGAGGACCCTAACATTACCTCTCAATACTTCAAGGAGAAGCGTGAAATCACAGGGCCACCAGGAAAGCCATCCAGAGTGAGGTTAGAGAGAATTTACTAATTGTGTGAAGTTGCACTATCAAGTACACGCCAATGGGTAGTAGGGAGGCAGGAGAAAGATGAGTCAGAGATGAGCTCATGAGAGAGGGACCATGATCCTGAGGTGACTCTGGGCAGTCCCTGGGTGAACCCATGCAGTAGAAAAGTGGTTTCTCCTACTGTCCTCACTCCTCATCATTACCCTCGCTGTCCCTCCTATTCCCATCTCCCTATGACACTCTGTCCCCTCACACATCCACTCTTTCCCCAGAAGCCCATTTGCATGCTCCTGATAGACATACCTGGATCATTCCCTAGGCTCCGATCCATCCCCCACCCACATCCTGATCTGGGTCCCAGATGTCAGACATCAGACCCTACTGATCTTCCCATCATCCCTTGCCACATTAGCACTGACCACCTTACGATGATGGAGTTTGGATTTCACATTGTGTTACCCTTTCTGAGCCCAGATTTGCCTTCCAAGGTGGAGGCAGGAGGACCAGAAGTTCAAGGTCATTCATGACTGCAAAAGGAGTTTGAGGTGACCCAAGGCTACGTAAGATCCCATCTCTGAAGAGAAGAAAGAGAGAGAGAGAGAGAGAGAGAGAGAGAGAGAGAGTCCTGAAAAACAGGGACCTGTAGATAAGTTTTTAAAAGGATACTAGAATCCATCAGGTTATGAGGATAGGAAATTGTGGGGAAATGGCTGCATATAATGATAGCATATAAAGAACTAATGCACTTCTATAACTCATTAACAGATAATTATGACATGTAATGGAGAAAAATATGGTTAATTTTGGTATGTGATGTTCTTTCTTACTTACTTGCAAGTTTTTTTATACTAAAGCTTATAAATTTTTTTAAAAAGGAAGAATAAAAATCTATTTGCTGGAGAAATAAGATTTAGGAGGAAACACCGAGCTCCATTTACCGAAAGAGATGTATCCAAGGCTCTCATGAAGAATTGCAAACCTCAGCAGCACTCGACCACGGTGGAGCAAACCTAACACTTAGCAGCCAACAGCAACCACCAGTTAGTTATCTGCACATGTCCCTCCCCTATGCTTGCTGGGCAGTTTCTCTGCTAGTCCCACCTGGTTCACTCCTGAAGCTGCAGCCATTGGTTGTCTCAATGGGCTGTGAGACCAAATATGTCTGCACTCAAGTGTGTGGTAGTTGGTACTGCTCACTGGGTTCCCTTTCTGCAGGCATGTAGTCACAGAAGAGTTCCCCAAAGCCAAAGCCAAAGCCAAAGCCACGGGCATCCTGAGGGACAGACCCTAAAGACATGGCGATGGTTTGGATGTTTGGATTGCTCAAACTTTCATGTTGAAACTAAAGCCTCAATG
This sequence comes from Dicrostonyx torquatus, assembly GCA_028555095.1. Classification (NCBI taxonomy): domain Eukaryota; kingdom Metazoa; phylum Chordata; class Mammalia; order Rodentia; family Cricetidae; genus Dicrostonyx; species Dicrostonyx torquatus. The sequence continues at coordinate 14,235,730 of JAQHUG010000004.1, forward strand.
TAATGGTTTCAAGACCCACTTCAGGTGGTTATTTGCCCATGATCAGCAGGGTTTTTGTTTTGTTTCATTTTCCCTGAGACAGGGTCTCACTATGTAGCTTTGACCAGCCTGGAACTTAGTAAGTAGACCAGGTGCCTGGAACTCACAGAAATCTGCCTGCCTCTGCCTCCCATGTGCTGAGACTAGAGGTGTGCCACTATGCCTGGCTTGATTAGTGGGCTTTGTATTTGGGGTTGTTGTTTTTGTTGTAGTTTTGGTTTTGGTCTTAGTTTTTGAGACAGGGTTTCTCTGAGTAGCTATGGCTGTCCTAGAACTCACTCTGTAGACCAGGCTGTCCCCGAACTCAGAGATCCACCTGCCTCTGCTTCTGAGTGCTGGGATTAAAGGCATGTGCCACCATGCCTGGTTTAAGTAGTGGTTTTTAAAAGCAATCGGAGGGAATGTGCCCCTCTGTCTCTCCCACACAGAGAACAGCGTTGGGTCACTCTAGAAGATGTAACCACAAAACACAGAGAGCTTCTCACCAGGAAGCTAAGCCGGCCTGCTCTTGGATTTCC
>JAQHUG010000004.1:14237071-14261706 GCA_028555095.1 Dicrostonyx torquatus
GTCAAGGACAGACACTGAAAGCCAAGTGTGTTGGTGGGACACCAACACACACAGCTCTCTCTGTGGCTCTGAGGCCAGGCAAGAAATAATTTGGTCTGTTCAAGAAGAGATGCCTAAACTATTGAAAGTCTCCAAGACAAGATCTTGCCAGCTCAACAGTCAGCCTCATGAACCCCTTAAAGGCACAAACATCTGCAGACATATGAGGAGAGCCAAGTATGATAAGGAGAAGCCCAAGTGATGTAGGGGAAACTAAGTTGACCCAGGCAGGGAAAACCTCTAAACTATTACAATTAAAATAGATACTCCACAGGACGCCGGTCCTCGGAAATACAAGAAAAGAAATGGCCGCCGAAGAGATTGGAGAGACTTCCAGGAAAAGAAGCCTCCAGGAAACAAAGCATCTCAGTTAAGAATTAAAAGCAGCAAAAGTCAAACAGTCAGCAGAAGCCTCGGAGACTAAATTGAGGAGAGAAAGCAAAGAAAGAGGTGAAAGATAGAAAGGATAAGAAAAATGGAGGCGAGAGCTATAGGGGCAATATATACGCAATAGGAGCTCCAGTGAATAAGGAAACAAGGGAGAGACGGCGTGTGTGTGTGTGTGTGTGTGTGTGTGTGTGTGTGTGTGTGTGTGAGAGAGAGAGAGAGAAGAGAGAGACCCAGAAATGATGGACTTCGGTTTACCAGCATAGAAGATCCAGGATAGACGTAATCAATAGAATGGATGAAATGACGTTATAACTTTAAAAACCCAGAAAGGTCAGAAAGGCTTCGTGTGATTTGGGAACTCTGCTGCAAGCCCGAAGACAGCAAAGAATGCCTTCAAAATTCTAAGACCGTTTCCCATCTAGAACTCCGTAACCATTCGGACCATCAGTCAGATGGCTAAGAGTACATGAAGGTGTTTGCAAACATGGAGAACCTCAAAACACTTACCTCTCCGTTCCCTTTCCTGAGATCTTCTGGAGAATCGTGGTGCCCTAGGACCAAGAGATATACCACCCAGGAATCTGGGAGAGCCCACTCAGGTTTTGGGAAGGGGAGAAACAGGCAGTTGCTGAAGCCTTGGCGTTGAATGAGACCTGTACAAAAAGAGAAACTAAGCAAATAAAGCAAGGTTATTCTTATCTTCAGGAGGAACAAAGAGTGGTGTGCAGAGAAATTATTGTGACTATGTGGCTCTAAGCAGGGCTTTGAATGGTATCTTATTTACTTTTGTTTATGTTTATGACTTTGCAGCATGCATGTGTACCATGTGCATGCAGTGCCTGGAGAGTCCAGAAGAGGGCGTCACAACCCCTGGCACTGGCGTTACAGACCCTTGTGATCGGAACCTGGATCCTCTAACAGAGCAGCAAGTGTTCTTACCTGAGCTCTCTCTTCAGTCCTACGCAGGGCTTCCAGGCAGTCATAATAATCGTGTGAACCCGAAAGTAGTTTTTTTTTTTTTAATTATGATGCAACCAGATTTGGAGGAAGAGGAAAGTGCAGGGCTCACATGGGTGGAGGGGACAGAAAAACTCAGGAGAACAAGGTTTCAATTTTAATGACGAATTGAAAAACTAATCAGTGACAAGGGCAGCTTAGAAACATTACTCAGAGACGAGAAGTAAGCTTCAACATAATCCGAGCGAGAATGACTGTGCAGGGGAGAGAAAGATGCAGAGGAGATGGGTGGCTATGATGTCAAGTCATAACGCAGAAGGTGGCTTAAATCTCCAAGCTCTGCATGTCTGTAACGTTCATTAAAACCAACTTACAACATAAAATTTAAAAATAATTAAATGATAGCAATCATATGGTTTCTTATTACTCTGCTGGGTTTGAAAAATTGCCAGTTTCTTCTACATGAGTAAAAGGCTTTTGGTGGCTAATGAGGCACGAGAGCAATTGTGTGGGTCAGTATTGATAACCTGCGTGGTATTTTGAAATGTCACACTTCTGTCACATATGCTCAATCTTCTCCAAATTGTTTGTGCTTATTTAGCTTCGAAATAGAGACAATTGCATGTTGTACACACACATACAATGACATATACATACGCATTCACATACTTACACACACAGTCACTCACACACACCTATACACAATACACATTAACACACATTCACATATAGATATACACACTCACATGTACACTGACATACGCATATTCACCCATACACACACTCAATACACACCTACATGTACATACACATTAACACACATATACACATTCACATACACTCACACACACAGTCACATACACACGTACACATACATTCACATACACACATACACACACACACATTCACACACTCACAGTCACTCACATACATACACGTTAACACACGTACATACATTCACATACACACACACACACATGCACACAGTGCCAACAATAGCCAGGGCGATTGTAAACAAAAAATCCATCAGAGAGCCAGGCTCTTTAGAAAACCACAGCAATTAAGCACCGAAGAGAGCGGCGCGCCAGTGTGACTGGTTTTACAGATACCCGGACGTAAATGGTCTCTCAAGCAAAAGCACGCACGCTAAGGAAACGGGGTTGGAACGACCACTTTTGCACGTGAAAACAGTAATACTGATTATAGCATTTTAATTTCCTTTTTCTTTAAAGAATAAATGTAAAATATAGAACAAAGCACTAAGATTTAAGATCTTGGCCATCAAGGCCAGTGAGGTGCATTGGGGGCTACAGGTACTTGCCGCCAGCCTGACAACCCGAGTTAGAGCCCTGTGGCCTCCATGGTGGAAGGAGAGAACTGGCAAGTTGTCCTCTGACCTCCTCACTCATACTAGGCATGAGTGCACCTATAGGATAGAGAGGGGCGGGGGGAGGGAGAGATGGGAGAAGCAGCACACACACACACACACATACACGCGTACACACACCTGTATACACACACACTAAGTAAATAAATAAGTAAATGCCAGTCCTTCCTTGGCTCTATCCACAGGAGGGATGCTCCAAACCCTTCCCTGGTCTCTCTCTGTAGTGAGAGCTGCCCGTCAGGAAGTACTTCAGGTGAACTAAAGCCTGCCTGGGCTGGCCTGTGGTGATGGCTCCCTGGGAGCCTAGACCACGTGGGATCCCATCCAGGGAAAGACACTCCTTTTGTGAGTTTTAAAAACATCTGGTGCTGAGCTGAGAGCCAACACTTTTGTATCAAAGGAAAGTGTGTGGCTGGCTGTGCAGGAGGCTGGGACTTCTCTGAAGGACATGCTCAGCCCTCCCAAACTGGCACAGGATGTCCGGCCTGGACAGCTTCTTCCACCACAGCAGAGAACGCCAGATGAAACATGGCCTCTTGCCAAGGCTCCTGGGCTGCACTCAGATCCAGGCCCAGGGAGCAAATGGCAGGGCCGTGCCAGGTTCTCCAGATCCAGCTCCTCTGGGCTCTTGTCCCGCAAGGTTTCTGGCCTCCTCTCTGGAAAGAGAGCATCAATCTTTGAGGGGTCCCTCATAGCAACAGAGCCGTGGAAGCTGAACCAGAATCGACTGGTTTGATTGTGGACCGCCTGAGCAGGCTCCAAGGGCCGCATTTCTGAGTGGCAGGCCCGCCACCAGCTGTTGCAAACAGACCCTCTCCCCAGAAAGATGATTAGCACACTGGGCTCCTAGTGCTGCCCCCTCTCCTTTGCTTGGGACTCAAAAAATACCTGTTTTTGTGGAAGAAAAAAAGAAAAAGCTGCCCTAGGGTCTGAAGTTCTTCCTCCCGTCATCCTGAGGGCCTGGTTTGATGAGCTGAAGAAAAGCACTGAAGCATGAAGGAAATTGCTCTGTGAACTACTTTGCTAGCCGTGTGCCCAGAGGTCTGCCTTTAGATGCCATTTATTCTGCTGGAAGCTTCACCCCAGCCCCTGGCATCCGTATACCCAAAGAGTCTGGAATGTTCTGATGGAAGTTCCACCCCAAGCCCCCACCCTCAACTCTCTTCAAACCCTACCACATCTCAGAAAGCCCAACAAATGATGAAAATGATGACCCCTTTTCCAGAGATGCTCAAGACCACTCCCACGGGGTATTTAAACTGCCCTCCACCCACCCAAGAAAACAGACATGTGGTTTTCCCGTCTTCCTTTCCCATCTCCTTTCGGCGGGGGACCGGGGGGGGGAGGCTGGAAAAATCATTAAACCTGGACTTTTCTAATTTGGTTTGATTTGGTCTGATTTGGATCACTGCGTCAGCAGAGAGGCTTATCGGGGGTGCAGAAACTTCAGCACATGCCACCATGGCCTTCTAGGAAAGGACAAGGGATCTGGTCTCCTTTCTAATATGCACATGGGGAAACTGAGGCTGATGGAAGCCTCAAAGACAGCTGTAAGGAGACAGGAAAGCAGGGCCATGTGAGAAAGGCAAGCTTACCAGGCGGTCTTCCTGATCCTGGGAACTTAGTTGCTGAGACCTTCAGGGATGGAGGGTGAGAAAGATGGGGTATTTGAGATCAAGTCTCTTTGCAGCCCCAGCCTCCGTGGCTGGCACAGTGGCCAAGATGCCCTTACACCCCGCACAAGAGACCCGGCTCTGAGAAGGCTTTCCTAGACAAACCATCTAAGATGGTCTCTCCAGGTCCCACCCAAACCACTTTCCTTTCCCCAGATTCCCTTTAAGTCTTCTCTCAACTAGATTTTTATCCCCAGCTTCTCAGGGGCCCAGGATTTGGAAACCTCCAACCCTGTAGGGTTTTCTCATTGTTTGCCAAATGATGGTGTCACAAACAGCCCCAGGGTAGGATCAAAGAAGGCGTCTTTCAAGGCTTAGAGGAAGTGGTCTTGTTTTCCATAGGAACAAATTTTCCCCACCTTCGCCCTCGCAGGGGAAAACCAAACACATGTCTGAGAAATATTGGCAAAGCAGCCTGTCTTTCTCTTCTCGCCATGCCCACAAAGTGAATCCAGGGTCACTCTTGGTGCAAGCATGGGGATTTCCCAGCCACCCCCCACCTGGAAGTTTCCATCTGTATCCAGACCCACCGTACCACCATTCCCAGGACAGTACCAGTGAAGCCCCTCCCAAACTTCACGTTCCAGCCCCCATTCTGAGGGGTCAATTGCCTGGTGTGACTCACAGGACTGAGACCACCAACCTTCTCCATCTGTAACCTTGAGCAGGTGTCCCTTGCTGTGTGTCTCAGTGTTCGTCTTTGTCAAAAACAAGGGAGTTAGACCAGCCAACCCATGGGGGTCTCTGCAGTGTGGTCTATGTGGCAGATAGGATGTCCATGTGCTTCTCACGTGGTTATGTGTTTGCTTGAGTGTCTTGACCCGTGTGTGGCCATTTTTACCTGGAGCAGACAGCATAATTCTCTACAGCCGTCCCCCCAAATGGCGAGCGACTATGCCCTTTCTCCCAGAGGTAGCTTGAATGAGTCTAGGTTTCCCAGGGGACAAGAAAAGTGTCTTTGGGCACTGAGAATTTCCCTTAGAAATTCACATAAAATGTGTACTTTTTTTTCTGTGTTATCCCTGAGTTGTTTGAAATAAAAATTTTAGATCAAAGTGACCCTGGGGAGTGTGCTCCGTGCTCACATAGCCCTGATACCCCGCCAATGCCCCCATGATGACCTGCTGCTACAGAAGTAGTAATCTGTGTCAACCGAAAATTCATCTTCCCATCTGTGAGGGTTTGAAATAAAATGGACCCGAATGGAGTGGCACTGTTAGGAGGTGTGGCCTTGTTGGGGGACATGTGTCACTGTGGGGGTGGGCCTTGAGGTCTCGTTTGCTCAAGCTTAGCTCACTGTGACAGTCTACTGTGCCCGCATACCAACATGTAGCAGCTCCTTCTCCCATGCTCCCAGCCATGATGATAATGGATTGAACCTCTGAAACTGTAATCCACCACCTCAATTAAATGTTTTCCTTTATAAGACCTGCTGTGGTTGCCGGGCAGTGGCAGCACATGCCATTAATCCCAGCACTCAGGAAGCAGAAGTAGGTGGATCTCTATGAGTTTGAGGCCAGCCTAGTCTACAGAGCTACGGCTGTTGCACAGAGAAACCCTGTCTCGGATTTTAAAAAAAAGAGTTGTTGCGGTCATGGTCATGGTGTCTCTTCACAGCAATAGAAACCCTAACTAAAACACCATCCACTCTGACATTCCTCATCAGTTACTCTCTTCTCCTGGAAAATTCAGGTTTCCAGCAGGACAGTGGTGGCACACACCTTGAATCCCAGCACTCAGGAGGCAAAGGCAACAAATCTCTGGCTTTGAGACCAGCCTGTTGTACAGAGTGAGTTCCAGGACAGCCAGGGCTACATAGAGAAAACCTGTCTCAAATAAACAACGAATGAATGAATAAATGAACAAATAAACAAACACACATAAACATACATACATACATACATACATACATAATTCGGGTTCCTTTGAGAAGGGGCTAAACATTTGACAAACAAAAGACAAGCTAGATTTCCTAGGAAGCCAGTTGCAGTAAACCAGTCAAAGACTGTTGGGGTTAGCTGGAGGTGGTAGTTTGCAAGAACAGCCAAGGATCTCGTGAACCCCAATAGAGTGAGCAGGGATGGACATAGTTGCAGCAGTATGTTCCCTAAAAGGGGCACACACAGCTAGAAGCACCTCAGTAGCACTTGGGCTAACTGGTTGCATGAACAGAGGCCATGCATGGTCCAGCCACAGAGGATGAATGAAGCATCTGCACGGGGCTCAGAGCAGGCTCTCTCCTGATAGTTTTGAAGGTGGGTTTGGGATTTGTGTCACTCCAGGAGGCAGAATCAGGCTTGTCCTCTGTGTTTAGAAGTACGGCACTTGGCTCAGCAAAAGGAAGCCCCGGACAAAGTGAGCATCTTGGTCCAGGGACAGTCAGGTAGGAGGTGGGGATAGGAACCTAATGGTGGGATTGTACAAAAGGCTGAACATGGAGATGCGGCTAGAGGTCCCTTTCCAGGACATAGTGATCTGCTGCCCAGAGCATGGTCATGTGCTGTGCAGGTCAGTCTCCAATGCAGGGAGCCTTCTCCAGGTGCTCACACCTAGTGTGGCTCAAGAAGCCTGGGCATCTGGGCCTGCCACTCACTTTGGAGCCAGGTCACCAAGGTGCTATTGGGTCTGTATCATTGTCTCACATCTTCTCTACCTCAGACTCCATCCCGGGGTCTGCTTCTGAGAGCCCCTGCTGGAGACTCACAGATACAGCCTGGGATGAAGGGTCTGGAAACCCCATGTGACCCAGAAATGTTTCACCATTTCTCTTACCTTACATCTTAGTGTGGATAACTTCCCTGAAATCCGTACAGAGAACAAGTTGATCCACGAGTAGTTAGAGAACTGGAGAGAGAAAACTCACAAGACTGAGGAAGTTAAGAGACAATGCGGTGATGTGCATACTGGGGTGAACTGTGAGATATACGGATGATAACTCAACAAAACTGCATAAAATGTGGAGATAGAATGGTGATCTGCATAAACCCTAAAGAGTTACAGAAAACTCTCAGTGTAGCTCTACAGCCAGGCCTGGAAAGACGGGTGAGAGATCCTTGGCTCCCGTGTGAGGCTGTTGATCCCTATGGAGGGGATGGTTAAGCAGCCCTGGAAGGAGATGTTCTGGGGACCCCGCCTTCATGCTGGAGTCAAAGGGCAGGGAACCGGGAGCTATTGACCCCTTCCAAGCTCTTCATAGACAATATGTGCATGAGCAGGCATGGCTGTGTTTGGTAGAGCTTTGCTGTCTAGAAGTAGGCATTAGGCCAGGTGTGGCCACTTCCTCCATGTAGCTTGTTGACAGCAATCTCAGAATAGAAAGCCAACTCTTTGCAAGTTTTCCACCATGTGAGACACTTCCAGGCAACGTGTTTCTTCCCTTCCAGGTCTGACTGGAAGTGGGCCCAGTTGGTCTCCATGTGCTTCACATGTATTTTATATATTTTATTTCAACTAGGAGCAGAGATCTGTAGAACACGGTCCCTGGCTCTGCAGCCATGAAAAGAGTTCCCACTCAGTGTGAGATGGGCATGTGAGCTGGAGGGGCACAGGACCATGTATGGATGAAATGCATCTCTAACCAGTGCCAGCAGGATTCAGATCATTCTGTTTGGGGGCCTAGGACAAAGGCCCTTGTGGTGGATAGGGAAGTGGTGTCTGTGATCTCTCTCTGACGTGGTTTTTGGGCATCTACAAAGGACTGGAGTTTTTGAAGTTAATCTTGGAAACACAGGCAAACATAACCCAACCTGTCTCTGAGTTGAATATGAGTGTGTGAGCCACAGGAGTGTCTACCAGTAAGGGAGGGCAGTCACGGGCATTTTAAGGAAAAGATTATGGGCGTGGTGTGGCTTTAGATGCCACACTCTGTTCTGGACCCTCTCTGTGTATTTCAACTTCTGCTTGCACTGGACAACCATACCCAGCCAGGCTTTGTCAGCTAGAGGTTCGCCAGGTTCGATGACTTTCACGGTTCTGTCTTTGGGCGCCATCTGGTGGCTTATTAGCTAGAAGGCCTTGTTACCTGGGCAACCAGGAGGACCCTGAGACAGCTGTAGACACAAACTCAAATCCAGCCCAGAGATTTGGGAATGCACAGAGAATGAGAACTTAGAGAAGGAGCCTCTTCATTGATAATCTGATACCCTATGTCCTTTCAAACGGGATGGTTCATATGCTCACACTGCACGAGGAGCCTGGCATCCTGGACTCTCTGGTGACTGGGAGTACAGTGGCTTGGAACACCTTCAGTGTCCCAGGCAGCTGTGGCATTTCCTTCTGGAGAGCCATTCTGCATGGCTTCCCATTCTGCCATTGTGCTCACTTAGTGTCTCTTAGAGCTAGGATCTTCCAGGAAAATCTGACAACTTCCCAGCCCTGAAGGTCTTGGGATTCTGTCTTTAAGTGGTACTGTCGATGTCTGAGACACTGATCATGTCCATCCTTGGTCAAGCTGCAATGTTGGGAAAGCTCACTTCACTTCCAGGCCCCTTACTTTGCCCATGTCCGGTTTTTTGTTTTGCTTTTGTTTTTGTTTTTTTACCCTGTACCCCATTGCTCCACACCTCCACCCTCTCTTTTCCCTGCCCACTCTCAAAAAACATGGCCTCTGCTCCCTGAAACTTAAAGGACCCCCTTCTCCAGGAAGCCTTGGCTTTTCCAACCCACTTCATTTGCAAAAACAAAGCGCTGGCCTTAGACGCAAAATGATCTGCATTTTTATTCTTGTCCTGGTCCTGGAGACCATGTGACACTGGATAAGCCTTTTTCGGTCTAGGTGACAATGGTGTTGATTGTAACTGACTCCTCTTAACTTGCTCACAAAATAGAATCACCAAGGAAACCTTGTAAGTACCTGTTGTTGCCTGGCGCTCATCAAGAGTGCTCCATATGGTGTGGTGGTGAGACCCAATCACAAGGATTAGTTATAAATTCTGGATTGTTCTTATATACGGTTATATCAAGTCCTCACTCCAGGCATGATCATCCCACAGAAGGACAGAGAATCTGGATGAGTGGGGAAATTGGAGCCCCTTGCGCTATCTACTAGTATTTGTCTGTGCACAGAGTCAGCTGGAAATACTTGTGGAAGGGAAGCAGAGTGGAGGAATTCAGAAAACAGCTTTGTCTCCAAAATGGCTGTGTGTCCTTCAACACATCTGGAATGACGACCAAGGTCAAACTCAGCATTAGGTCCACCCTGAAACCATTGGCAATTGCAGGAAAGTATATGTGCCAGGTTCAAACTAGCTCAGCCCTAGCTTGCTTCTGGAAACACCATGCACGCTGTTCCTGTGCCCTGCTCTTCTGTGTCCAAAGACTTGGCAAGGCTTGGGGCTCAGTAGTTAACAGCCCAGAGCAGAGACCCAGGGTCTGCCATTCATTAGCCATGTAACCTCTAACAAGTATTGACTCTTGTCCATTTCCTTGTCTGTAAGATGGTTGTTTGGAAAATTAAAGCATTTGATACTGCAAAAAAAAAAAAAGTCCAGTAAATGTTTCCTGCTCTTTGGGAGAAAGTTCACATTGTACTAAAATGAGACCTGGCTTTGCTTTAGTGTCTGATTTATTCAGATCTGAGACAGGTGACTCCACTCACTGCTTAGCACCCTCTGATGGTAAGACTAACCCTTAATCTAAACTCCTCCATAGCTTCCCTGACCTCACTTGGCCTCTAACATCCTTCATGCCCTTGGCTCCTGTCTTTCTCTATAACCTCTTCTCATGAAAAGCCCAAGATGCTCACAGCTGGTGAGGGAGCTTAGGAAACAGCAGTCAGATGTAACGCCTGCACTCCAGGATGGTTTGCAAGTTGGGCAAGGGGCTGGAGATTGAAAATCACAGAGACATGGGTCACTCTTGAAACAAGAATGCCCATTTTATTGTGTTCCAGGGCAGCTTATATAGTGCTCTTCTTGACTAATGGCCACGCCCTAGCTCTCAGGATTTTTCAGCTGCAAGCCCACCAGAAATCACTCCCCTGCCATCAGGAACTCATGAGGGTCTTGTGCTCAGAGCAGCTGCAAGCATAGGAAAACAAGCTGTTAACTCCAGCAGGCAAGGGGTCATAGAAAATTCAGGGTCTGAGGGTCTGCAGTCCCCAACAGTCAGACCCTGCCCCTCCTCTTCCAAGAGCCAGTCCATGCCTTTCCACATCACTATGGAAACCCAAAGTCATTTACACAAACCTAGAGCGCCCTATAGGCTGACCTCAACTCACACGGTTCCTTTGTTCACCACTGCTTCCATATCCCTGGTCCTCTGCCCTTGCTGTGCTTCTGCCTGGGATAACTGGTGACTGGCTCACTCTCACCATCTTCTGGGCTCTATGCCCAAGTGCCTCCCCTTCTACCCCATAGACCTAAAGCTGTCACTCCTTTATGCTACATTTCTGAATGGCTTTTCCATGATCAGTTGTTTGCTGTCTCCCGTCCATAGTGTAACTCCAGGGATTGTGGGATTGAACTGTTCTGGAAGCCTACAGACCAACTCAAAGGCCACTTCTACCAGGAACCTCTCCCTGATTGCCAGTTGGAGCATCTATGACCGTGTACTTAAGCATAGTGGGGTAGTTCCCTCGGGACACCTGCTGAGGTGGTAGACACTGGCTGTGACTTCATCTTTCCCTGAATGTCCCTTCACAGTGCTGTAATGGTCACAGTGGGAGGGGTCAATTGTTCAGTATTTGGGACTCTCATAGGGCCTCCATCCAGGAGGAACCATATGGATCCGAGCTGTTGGTAAATACCACATGCCCAATGCCCAGCATGGAGCTATATGGGCTTTCAGTTCTGTGTTGAATTCTCTCTGTTGGAATACAATATCCTAGATGTGCAGGGCCACCTTTGTCCCCATTACAGAGTCGACATCCTCTCTCTATTTGCTGTCTGGGTGAATGAATCCAAGAAAATAAAGTGCACAGCCTGCTTTTCAATGGAATTTGATTTGAGCCTACAAGGATGAGCAATCCCAGGAGAAGCTGTGCTGGTTAAGACCCCATGGGAGCACAGAATTCGCTGCCCTGGTGGTCTAGCATGTAAGACCTGCACACCAATTTAGAAGGCCACCACAGACGTGACCTGGGTCTGCCCCAGCTATGTGCACACCCTAAGCATTCTTTAGATCCCCAGAGCCTGGCACAGGGCCTGGCATATGGCATTCTCTTGGTAAGTATACATTGGATTATCTCAAACCTGTTATTATTACTCAACCATGAGACAGGGACATCCAAGATGTTAGGCTTTGGGGAACCATCCATAAGGGCAGAGCTCTTTGCCAAAATACCCCATCTGCAGGACTCAGTCCAAGAAGTAAACGGATAAAATTCTTTCAGTTCACTGAGTGGTATAGGTGCTGCTGACAGAGACCTTTTCTCTGGACCATCTGCCAAAGTTCATCAGGCCTGGAGAGCTAGCCACAAACTAGACTGAAGCAGAACCATGAACCGCTTCCTGCTGGCACTTTATCAGAAATGTAAATGCAGATTGGGGGGGGCAAGCCTGGTAGAGCCACCTTGATGGAAGGACTGTGTCTTTGTCCCCGTGCTCCTGCCTCTTCCAGGACTGGCTTAGAGACTGCCAGGATTTGCTGTCGGGTTCTACACAATCACTCTCAACCCCCAGCCCAGGCCGGCTCCAGTCCCTGCAGAGCCCCTCTGGTGTGTGCACCTCAGTTCCCTGAGGATACAACAAGAACTCTTTTTAATAATGGCCTCCTCTCGCCTCTTAGGGACAGCTGGCATAGTAGGGAGACATTGGTCTGGAGAGCTGGGGACCATCACAGTCTCTAGGGACTCACAAAGGAAGGAGATGACAGGATGTCACACGGTCAGACAGGCCTGTGGCATCTGCTGGAATCTATCCTTCTTCCAAAGACCTCTAGCAGGACAACAGAAGGGAAGGTCAAGCTTAAGCCAATATTCAGGAGTGGGTAAGACAGGCTAAGGAAGGACAGGCTGACATTAATAATTAATAATAAATGCAGGGTTGGCAATTATTGGTCTGGGAGGCTGGGACAAACAGGAAACTATGGAAAACCATTGTTCCTAGATCTCCTGGTGGCAGGACTTCAAGCCTGTAAAATGGGGAAAGAAAACATGGAGATACTCTTCCATGTACAACACATCCATAGGGTCGGCTGGACGACATCACCTGCACAGCACTGTGCAAGATGTCTCCCAAAGAACAAGTTGTAACGACACTCACTGTGATTAGGGGTGGACTTGTTTCATGTCAGAAACAGAGGGATGGAGAAGACCAGAAGTGGTGACCAGGAGCAGAAGACCAATGGTGCCCATCAGTTTCAGCTTAAACTACTTAAAGAGCAGTAATGGAAAAATATTTTACAAAATGAACATTTCTTTAAGAAGTGAAGAATCGGGCTGGAGGGATGGCTCAGAGGTTTAAGAACACAGGCTGCTCTTCCAGAGGTCCTGAGTTCACTTCCCAGCAACTACACAGTGGCTCCCAACCATCTGTAGTGGAATCCAGTGCCCTCTTCTGGAATAAAGGAGTTCGTGCATATGGAGAGTTCATATAGATAAAATAATAAATGAAGACTCTGCCCCTGCCTTCCCGCCTTTAAGCTGGGGCTGTACTTGATGTCTTAATTCCTTTTCTATTGCTGTGACAAAACACCATGACCAAGGCAACTTATAAAAGAAAGCATTTAACTTGGGGATCACCATCCAGAGGGTTAGAATCCATGACCATCGTGGGAGGGAGCATGGCAGCAGGCAGGCAGGCATGGTGCTGATGCCGTAGCAGAAAGCTTACATCCGACCAACAAGCGTGAGGCAAGAGCAAGGGGAGCTCATTGGAAATGGCCTGGTCTTTTCAAACCTCCAAGTCCATCCCCAGTAGCATGCCTGCTCCAACAAGAACACACCTCCTAATCCTTCCCAAAGAGTTCCACTCACTTTGGACCAAGTATTAAATATGTGGCCTATGAGAGCCATTCTCACTCAAACCACCACACTTATTTATTTCAGAAGTACTTATGCGGTGCACTGATAATGGTTATTGCAATCCAGAGTCACCAGGCAATCCCCAGCCTCGACAAGTTAGCTAGTGACAAGTGCAACTGTATGAATCCTGGAAGGGGAATCACCCACTTCTCAGACACCCCAGTGCTGGGTGGCCCTCATACTTCTGCTAAGATCAAGAACAAAGGAGCCACCGCTTGCTGAGGTAAGCAAGTTGTAGTTGCCAGGGTGGGCAGTACAGGTCTAGAGAGAAATCCCAGCACCTACCAGCCTGCTTCCACTGCCTCGGAAATCAACCACCCAGCAGCACACGGAGCATTTGTTCCATATTCAAAGGGAAATAGCCTGGGAGGCTCTGACCTTGGCTCTGATCCTTCCCGCTTTGCTGCAGACCAGAGCCACAGATGCATTAACCTTCAATTCGAAGAAACACTGCTGTTTATGGAAAAGCTTCCAGCCCGTCATGGGATTAGCAAAGGCGTGCAGTGTGTCATAATAAGCATGGACTGTATTACACCCATGATGTGAGGCGGCTTAGATGCATCATGAGCTGGAAGCTTGGGACCTGTAAGTGCAGGCTTGATCTTCGAGCACTTGCTAAGCTTGTGTGAGGCCCCCAACTAACACTCATACCTCTAAAGTGACATGAGTGAGAAATGCCCACATCCCAGGTCCTGTGCAGGAAAGCAAACAGGCACTCCACCGCTAAGCTGTGGCCACAGCCCCTCAATGTCTGTTGCTAAGCCATGATTTGTTAATTGGTGCCTCGCTCTGTGCTGTGTGCTTGGAATCCTTACAGGACTCTGATGTTTTTCTTTAGGATCTGCTGTGTCAGAATAGCACCACTGTAGCTTTCTGAAAGGGGCTAGGAGCTCAGTGGAGGATATATCTTCTCTGAAGTATGCTTTATTTGTGGAAAGGATCATTTAAAACTAAGTTTTTTAAAAATGTAAATGTTTTTAATATTTAAAAATTTTGAAGGATATATCTCCTTGGAAGTATGTTTTATTTGCTGAAAGAATCATTTAAAAACTAAGTTTTTAAAATGTAAATATTCTTAATATTTAAAAGTTTTGCCCAACTTATTCCCTACATCTGATCCTTCCCCCATTTAAATAACTGCCTGGCCACAGAGAGAATTTGAACCTGTGAAACTGAAACTATTCAGCTTCCCCCAACCTCTTTCCACTATGACCTCAAGACTGGTACTCTGGGACACAATTTTAAAGGTATCCTGTATTCAGTACTTCTGCGAACTCTTAGCATCCCACCTGCATGGAGAATCCAGATCCAGTACACAGCAGAACCAATCTACCTCATAGCTTTCCCTTACACCACCGACTTTGCCTCCACCAACCATCCTGAAGAGGACTCTACAACCCCAGACAAAGGAGTCTGTGTTCCTGAAACCAGAAGACGACTGAGTGTGGGCAGCTCAAAGGGAAGCCCAGCAGCCCACATGAACCCACAGGCTTTGCCAGACCTAGTACTCTACAAAGCCTGGCATTGACTCCGACCTCTGAGCTCAAGGCTGGGTCACTACCACCAGGCCCACAGAGCCAACAAACCCCAGGCAGCCCTACCCTAGCTCTTCCAGGCTTTGAGACCGTGCCCTCAGCAGGGCCTCAGATCTAAGAATGAAGTTGGCTGGCCCCAAGTGCCCTAGGGGCTGTGGGCACCCTTTGTTTATAGATTCCAAAATGAAATCTTGGGCAGTCTTGTTGCAGAAAACCAGGGGACAGCTTCCTGATGGGAACACACACATACAGAGGGTGGTGGGGGGGAGAACGAGAGAGACAGAGACATGGACAGAGAGAGAGACAGAGAGACAGAAAGACAGAGAATTATGTTGGACTGGGGAGCAAGACAAGAGAAAGAATAAGAGAGGAAACCAAAGACGAAACAAACCAGTTCAAAAGATGTGGTTCTCTTCTTGTGGTTACATGCAAGAGCTTGGTGGTTTCAGTAAAGCTCTGAGCCCAGATTGTGGGATAGTTAAAGACTAGGTGTGTCTGGGTGAGTCTGAGAACACAGAGCCCATGGAGAGTGCACTGCCTTTGGGAGAGGCAGTCTCTCCATTCACCTCAATCCAGGTCCCAGCATTGTAGTATGCCTGCCCTTAGCCTGGCCTTCTGGTCTACCTGAAAAAAACCTCCCGCAGCATGACTCACCAGGAAGTTTGTTTCTTAAGACAGCAGCCGCCAAAACCAATGTGCTTTAAGAGACAGTTCTGAGACATTGTAAGCACATGGGAGAGCCAGACCTGGGGATTAGAAAAATTGGCCCTGGAGGAAAAACCCTAAGATGAGGATCCAGCCTGGCATCTTAATCCTGGAGCCATCAGCAGCCCTCTACTGGCCTCAGCTTTCTATGGGTGTGACCTTCCTTCCTCCCTTTTGAACTCAGCAGCAGCTAGGGTCTAATGTAGGGCATAATAATAACCAAAAGCACAAGACACTTATTACTTGCCAGCCACTGACTTAAATGCTTGCTAGTAACACTTAACCCTTGCATGTCTACATAGGAGCTCCTAGCAGTATGACTTTGGGAGAGAGAGAAACAGAGACAAAGAGAACTTAAGTGACTTGTTGAGTTGGGAAGCTAGGCAATGAGTTGTGTGAGTGTGTGTGTGTGTGTGTGTGTGTGTGTGTGTGTGTGTGTAATCCAGAGCCAGAGGACAATCTCGGTGTTGTTCCTCAGGGGATATCTACCTTGTTTTCTTTTAGAGACCTTGCGCATGTCAGGGAGCCCCAGGGATTCTCTTATTTCCACCTCCCTAGCACTGGGACTACAAATCTGCACCACCAACCTGGATTTCTATGGAGGGTTTTTATCTAGGGATTGAACTGAGATCCTCAGGTTTTCAAGGCCATCTCCCTGGGTCCAAGTTCAGCATCTTAATCATTAACGACGCACTGGCTCATCACAGGAGGTTGGGAACACTTAGATAAAGGCCTGTATGAGGTTGCCAGTGGAGTTGCCAGTGTGAGGTTGCCAAAGCACCTGGCCCCTCCCTTCAGACCCCAGTACACACAGAAGATGATGTTCATTCCCAGTGGAGACCAGTGGCCTAGCTTCCTGAGCCTGAGGAGGACGGAGAGGGTGGGCCACCTGGCTCCTCTGATCTCTGAGAGGTCAGGACCAGCACTACAGAGAGAACGTCTTGACAAGTGAGAAGTCCCACGGTGTGGAAAAGCTTTAAAGTAGAATCCCCACAGTTGTTACCCTGCCCAGGATTGGAATTCTCTGGTAAACTGCAATTTCTGGGTATCACAAACTCTTCTGATGTTCACCATCATGTCTAGAAACCCCTAAAAATGGCTGCATATGAATCATTGCAGAGGGCCAGTGAGATGGTGCTTCGAATGAACATGGCCTGCATGCTTCAATGCTTGGTCACCAACTGACAAAACTGTCTGGGAAGATTCAGGAAGTGGGGACTTGGAGGAAGTATTTCACTGGGTGCAGGTTTTAAAGTGTCAAGACTCATGGCATTCCCAGTGTGCTTTCTCTGCTTCCTACTTTTGGGTCAAGGTGTGAGCTCTCTGCTATCTCTGCTGCCAACCCTTTGCCTTTGCTCTGTCATATGGACTGTAACCCTCTTAAATTGTAAGCCACCATTAAACACTTTATTTTATAAATTACCTTGGTTGTGGTGTGTTTTACTCATAGAAGCAGAAAAGTAACTAAGACACACCTCCCCCAACAAGGCCATACCTCCTAATTCTTCCCAATCAGTTACGTAGACTGGGGACCAAGTTCAACCCACAGGACCCACATGGTGGAGGGAGAGAAACAACTAGAAGTTTTCCTCTGACCTCTACATGCACGCTGTGGCATACATATACACAAATAAATAAATAAAATGTAATCAAGAGAAGAGAAAGAGCCTGGGGCTTCCATTAACCAGTCCAAAGCAGCTCCCTTCAGGTCTGGAAAGAGGCTGAAACAGAACGTATCACACGTTTACTGGCTTTCCTTTTGGATAAACCAGATGTTGTGGAAACTAATCTGCCTTCTCCTCATCGGGCACTCACCTCTGCCTCCACTCTATGAGTCTGATGCTTTCTCTCAGATCACAAAGCCTGTTGGAACCCCCAGGACTTGGAGACCACATAGGGTGTTGAAAGTAGCTCCATTGGTGGAAAGAGAACTTAGAAATCCCAAAGGCCAGTGATCTGGAGACCTTCATTAAGCTCTCAGAAATCACAATAAAAAATACCCTTCTAGGAGGTTACTGTGAAGATTGAAATGGAGCCCTGCTCACATGGGATAGAGCCCCGAGTTGATCCCTGAGGTCTCTGTAGGTGTCAGCTGTTTACCGGACCAACATTTCAGTTTCTGCTGGAGAGACGTAGGCTAGAAGTGCCGCCCTGAGCAGTGTGGAGCTAGTGCTTCCAATGAGCACCGTGCATGTGCTTCCCTATTTATTCTGTGAAATCAGCTAAGGAATTGTTTCAGATCCACGGAAACTAAAAGACTTGCTCAAAACTATCCAAGCAAGTAAGTGACCAAGATAAGATTGCTGGAAAACAGTCTGGAGGGGGCATCCCTGAGAGATCTCTGCCTGTGTGATGCCCAACAGACTAAAAGAGTGTAACAGATATAAGAAAGAAGGAATTGAATAGATGAACACGGCAGGTCAGATATACAGTTAATATCTTGAAATAGTCTGCTGCCATAGTCACCGCTGCCAAGGAAACTCAGAGTAGTGGCCACAGATGAAAGATCTGTTTCAGCGGGGGATGGGTGTATCTGGGTGACACCACCCATTATCTGCATAGCCAGACATTAAGCATCTTCCAGCATTCCGGATGCACCAGAGACACAAGAAAAGACCACCCAGCCCTGTTCTCAATGTCCAGGGAGGAGATTAGGGAGAGAAAAGAGACAGGACAAGGCTGAGTTCTGGGTGTGGAGGAGAAGGCTATGCCTGACACAGGCCTACAAGTGTCTGTGTTGAGCAAGTGTGCAAGACAGTGAACTTGGCAGGGTGAGATTTTAGTGAGGTGGGGGTGGACCTCTTACCCCCTCCTACCTAAACCCATCTTCGCTCAGAGCCCAGGCCACAGGACGTGGCCCACAGAGTTCTTGGCTTGTCTCAAACCTGGACTTCCAGGACTGAGATAGTTTAGACTTTTAAATGTGAGGCATTCCTGAAAGTTCCTCTTTGAGATAACACAGATAACACAAGGAAGTAAAGCAAACAAAGGGATTACAATGTTCAAGGTTGAAAGGAAAAAAATGCAGACATCAAAGCAAGGATACTAGATTACAAATAATATTGATAACAATAATACAAATAGGCAGGGAAGACTCTAAAGGCCACATAAAAATTAAATATTTGACAAAATTCACTAGCGAACTACGTGGGCATTTTGCTTTCTCCTGCAAAGCGGCTTACTTGCTGGTTCCCCAAGTGTTTAATACATTTTTGCCTATTCAGTTATTGAGTCCATGTATGGGTTGGTAGATTTTATTTTTCAAAAAATTGTTCTGTTTCAATTAGATTATAAGTTTGGGAAGCAGAGAATTTTTCATATTTTAATATCCTTTAAAGTCCTCGGGGTCTGTTGCATACCTTATATTAGTAATTGCTCCATTGGAATTTTCAGCTAATTCCTGCATAATCCAAAAAGCCCCATTCCTGTGTCTCTAAACCTTGCCCACTCCAAGAATCTCCAAACAAAGAGAAGGTACCAAAAAGCCCAGTTATGCATTCTTGGCAGCTATGACAGCTTCCTCCCTGGAGTTGCCAGCAGCGCAAGTCCCCGCCTAAAGCGGTCAGCTTTCAGCCTTACTTGGAACAAACTCAGCTTGTGGCAGACATGTCATCACCCCTAGCCTACAATCTATAAAGTCTCCCTGCTTTAGTTAAGGCATGCAGCCTCCCCAGCCTCTACTCTGGGACTGGAGAACCCTCCCAGGAGTTGCTTTGCCCAAATAAGCCTGTTGCTATACCTTTTCAATTTGGCTTTATCCGGCCTACTGGGTAGGTGGAGAAACCTATTTGGGGCGGGGCGGGGGCAGAAAGCCTATTAGTAATGTGTACAGTCTCTCCCTTCTCTCATCCTAGGTAATGGCTTAACAACTTTTGAACCAGTGTTTGAATCTGTCAATGTTTTCTGTTGATTTCTAGTTTTCAAATTCCTCTATTTCTGTTCTAATTCTTATTCATTGTTTCCTTCTGCTAATTTTGGGTTACATTCTCTTTTCCTGGCTTCCTAGGGTGCACACTTCAGTTACTGCTGTTAGTCTCTTATAACAGAAGAACTCAGTACTGTAAGTCTCTTTCTAAATGCAGCTTTCACTATGCCCCACAGACACTGGTAAACTGAGGTGTTCCAAAAGCCTGGAAGAGGTGGACAGCTACACTTCAACATGTAAGAATGCAGCAAGCCATGATTCCCTCTAGACTCTGTAAGGCCTCGCCATCTGACAAAGATCAAACTGTGCTGTGCTGCCTGGTCTTATGTCAACTTAACACACAAACTAGAGTTATCTGAGAGGAGGGAGCCTCATCTGAGAAGGTAAGCCCAGCTGTAAGTCATTCTCTTAGTGTCTTCATTAAGGTTTCTATGGCTGTGAAGAGACTTCATGGCTATGGCATCTCTTACAAAGAAAAACATTTAACAGGGTGACTTACAGTTCAGAGGTTCAGTCCATTAACATCATGGTGGGACGTGGCAGCACACAGACAGACATGGTGCTGGAAAGGTAGCTGAGAGCCCTAAATTTTGCACAGGCAACAGGAAGTGGTCTGAGATACTGGGCATGGCTTGAGCATATATGAGACCTCAAAACCCACATCCACCATGACACACTTCCTCCCAGAAGACACACCTATTCCAGCAAGGCCACACCCCCTCATAGTGTCACTCCCTTTGGGGATTATCAAAATTAAAGATGATTTTCATTTCTACAGACTCTGACTCAGGAAGGGGAACGTAAGACTTAGGTGCCTGTGTTCTTCAAAGCTCCCCGGCTTATTCTGATGCTTCACTGAGTTTGAGAGGAGCCAAATCCATTGTAATAAGAAGCATATGTGTACAGACTTACTCACTGGCTTGCATGACTCTCTGCTAGTCTCCCAGTGCCTGTTTGAACGCTTGTGTGCTGGAGAGTAGGAGAAACCAGGAGCTGCTTGGTTCAATGATTTGGATGCCTTGGGACAAGAGAGACCAATAGTGTAGTCTGAGACTTGGAAACTCCTTGCAGAGTTACTACTGCTGTAGGTCCACATCAAAAGCTGAAGACCCTGGAGCATGGCGTCCATCAGTGATGGCAGCAACAGACTTGCTCAGTAAGGAAGAATTCCACTTGTGCACCTGGTAGGCTCCCTTCCACTTTTGTTCCATCAGGCCTTTCTTCTATTGGATTTACATTGAAGGTCCGTCTTCTTCATTTTGCTGATTCATATGCATTACTCCCTGGAACATCTTCACAGACAGCACTGAATGTTTGACTAATTTCCTAGCCATCTCTCAATCCAATAAGGTTGACAATTGAGATTTAACCACAACAAAAACCTTTGAAACAGAGGCTCCAATGCCAGGGTCATTCCGGCAAGTGAGAGGCAGAGTTGCACAGGACTAGGGAAAGGAGAAGTTTGAGGAAGATTGCAAACTCACTCACCAGCTTGTCCAAGGCAGAAAGCAGGGCTCCTTGCTACAGGGTCTCTGCTTTTCCTCCACTGATAACTGACACTTTCCAGGCCTGAAGAGTTCCGCAAAGCCCAGCCCAGAATGGCAAGCTAGGAGCCATCTCATGAGACAAATGTTCGCCCCCTCAATGGCCTGAGAAGCTAGAGTAGATCTGGAAGCCTTTGGCTTTATTCCTAGTCAGTAGAAATTCCATCTGGCCTGGGCAAATGATGAATTCGATTTTTGAGATCAGGCTGCAACATTGGGTAACATGGACCTTTAAGAAAGTCTATTATGTTGAAATTAAATTCTTGTTAGCTCAGTATTATTGATCACAGGAACCCACACTTTGTGGAAGGCCCCTCAGGATGCACAAGCTCTTCTATGTTTTTAGCACCAGAGAAACTGTGTGAAATTAGGCACATCTGGTTGTTTTCATGGACAATCCATTCTTAAAGTGTAATATATAACATGTAGATCCCTTATGGAACAAAATTACATTCAATTAAATTATCTCAAAGGTAATGCTTATTGAGTAACATGACCTTAATTGGCTCTTATTATCATTAATCATAACTATCAGACACAAATGCACCTCCTTAGATTACTGTAGGCAGAGACTGCACATTCATTTCCCAGCTGTCCAGACCCGAATAATCACGCAGAAACTATATGAATTCCAACACTGCTTGGCCAATGGTTCATGCATATTTCTAGATAGGTTTTATATCTTAAATTAACCCATTTCTATTACTCTGTGTATCACCACAAGGCTGTGGCCTACTGGTAAGGTTCCAGTCAGCATGTCCTTCTCCTTTGGCAGCAACATGGCGTCTCTGTGACTCCGCCTACTTTCTCTATCTCTGTTTGGATTTCCTGCCTAGCTTTGCTCTGCTAAGCCATTGGCCAAAGTAGTTTTTTTTTTTAATTAACCAATGGTAATAAAACATATTCATAGCATACAGAGGGGAATCCCACATCAGATTACCACCCCTGGTTTCCTGAGTTCTTGCCTATCTTATAAAACTGCTGCCATTCATGGTAATAGACTCCCCAAGATGGCAAGACTCCAGGACAAACCCAGACCCACATGGCAAATGTGCCCTGTGTATCACATTGAAACATTCTCTACTTCCAGGCTTAGCTAGAACATTCCACTCAAGTCTTGTGGTATGTGGTTTTCTGAGTAGTGACCATGAAGCCAGCTAAGATAGCATAAGGACATCACATGCCACTTGTAAATGGAAGATGAGAGCTGTGTGATAAAAAGACTCAAGTCCTGTTCAATGAACGACTCACAAAACTGAAAATATGTAGCCAGAGCACATGTACAACTGATGCATACGCTCTTCAGGACTCCTTGTGAAGGAATAGACAGCTAGCAGCACACTTCATTGTCTAAATATTCCTTTGTCTCTCTTTCCATTTTTCTTGACCATCATGCTTGTTCTTACACCTTGAAAACGTAAAATCAACACATTAATCTAAACAATTGTCCTAGAATTTTAAAAAAAAAAAAGAAAACCCTGGATAGCACTAAGGAGCTAAACATCCTACTTTTCTTAATGTTTTAAGTACTTCAGCCAGGTGTGGTGTTAACACACCTTTCCTACCTTTACCCAGGAGAAAGATCTCTGTGACCTCAAGGCCAGCTTGGTCTACGTAGAGAGCTCCATGCCAGTAGGACTACACAGTGTGTGGTGGTTTGAATAAGAATGGTCCCCATATTTGAATTATTAGGAGGTGTGGCCTTATTGGAGGAAGTGGGTCACTAGAGGTGGGTTTTGAGGTTTTAAAAGCCTATTCCAAGCTGGAGTCAGTCTCTCTTTCTCTCTCTCTCTCTCTCTCTCTCTCTCTCTCTCCCTACTTATGAATCAGAATGTAGTTCTCAGCTACTGCTCCAGTACCTACCTTCATGTAGCCTTACTCCCTGTCATGATGATAATGGACTAAACCTCTGAAACTGTAGGCAAGCCCCAATGAAATGCTTTCTTTTATAAGAGTTGCCATGGTCATGGTTGCAATGCCCAGATCACAGGGTCCCCCAAAACCACTATGGAGTCTGCATTCGTTCGTAAAAGCACAGAGCCTTTATTCAAGCTGAAGCTTGGACTCTCCATCGGTCCAGCGCCCAGCGGTTGAGAGCAGAGAGTGCCCAACCCAGTTGGGATGAGGTTTTGTTTTTTTTTTTAAGTCATAGTAGAAGTTGGGGTGAGCTTTTCAGGCTTTAGAACCCCGATTGGCTGACATTTGTCTAGGGGTCTTGACAAAAGGGGAATAGGTGAGTCCTGGGCTCAAGGACATCTGGTGATCTTCTCTAATCTTATCTAAGGGTTGGACCCTCAGGAACTTCCTTTTAGATGCTGGCCCTCCCTGGTGGTGTCAGTTTCTGGCTTTTCCTGGAACCCAGTGCTGCCTGCCAGAGCGCCTGCCAGAGCCTGGACCCTATGTTGGCAGGCTGCCCTGGGTCCCACATGGCCTGGGCCCCACATTGATACCTCTTCATAGCAGTAGAACAGTGACTAAGACAGCGAGAACCTGTCCAAAAAACAAAAAGCTCTAAGTTCTTCATTGCTGATGGAATATGGCTGGTAACCCCTTGGCATGTTTTAGATTTGTCATTTTATTTTTTTCAAACTTTTCACTCCAGTTATGTGGGGTAAAGGACAGGTAGAGGGAGATCAAGGCACGAGCAAACTCGGTGGCACGGCTTCAGCCAGTCTAGAGGCAGTGTTCATTAAATGGATTGTGGACTAGGGTGATGAATTATGACAGCATTAAAGCGGGAAACAAGCAGCAGAGCTCAGGAAGCTGACTGACGCGAGCCAGATTATCTCCGCAGAAATACTAAGAATGCTGTTTTCTGCCACTTCAGGAAAGCTTGCCCTGAGAATCAGATCTAGGATCTCATTCTAAGGGTTTCCAGGACATCCATGGAGATGACACACATCATGCTGAAAATAATCTACATGAAGCCACGATACAGGGAACATGTAAGACTCTGAGAACAAGATGGAGACATTGTGGGAGATAAACTTGAGAACCTAAAAACCTCATATCCCCAGAATCTCCTTTCTCAAAGACGCATGTCACTTTTGCCAGAGGAGACCAGACTCCGCTTGTCTGGACGGTACACCCCAATCTCACCTGGAACCAGTGTCCCAAGATGACACTCGTACGCCTCAACACCATCTAACCTCCTCAGCCCTCATCCTAACCAGCTCTCACGGTCAACTTGGCATTGCCTAAAGTTACCTGAGAAGGAAGGATCAACTGAGGGATTGCCCAATCAGATCAGCCTGTGGGTATTTCTATGGAGGATTGCCTTGACTGCTAATTGATGCAGGAAGGCCCAGGCCACAGTAGGCAGCACCACCCCCTAATCAGGTACGCCTCGGTTGTGTAAGAACACCAGCTGAGTATAAGCCTGCAGGTGGCATTCTTCCATGGCTTCTGCTTCCCATTCCTGCCCCAACTTCCCTCAGTGATAGACTGTGACCTGGAAGTGTAAGCCAGATAAAGACTGTGACCTGGAAGTTGTACGCCAAATAAATCCTTTTCTCTCC
>JAQHUG010000004.1:14263005-14277820 GCA_028555095.1 Dicrostonyx torquatus
AGGGGCTGGAGAAATGGCTCAGTGGTTAAGAGCACTGGCTGCTCTTCCAGAGGTCCTGAGTTCAATTCCCAGCAACCACATGGTGGCTCACAACCATCTGTAACGAGGTCTGGCGCCCTCTTCTGGCGTGTGGGCATACATGAAGGCAGAATGCTGTATACATAAGAAATAAATAAATAAATCTTAAAAAAAAAAAAAAAGAAGAAGAAAAGCTACTGATCACACTTGGTCCAAGGCAATTTAATCTCTAGGATTCACTTAGCAATTTGATGTTTAAGGCTCTGATTGCTTCTCTCAGCTGAGGAAGAAGGTTGCCAAGGAGTACGATAGTCCCTCTTCAGTATTTAAACTCTCTGTAATTCCCCACAATGGCTATGGCTATGTGGGTCTAGATACGTTTTTAACAAGGTCCAATCGTGACCCAACTCATTCTAAGATATCCCAGTCACCCTTCCAGCAAGCAGCACTGACGGGGGACGGTCTCTGCTCTCAGAGGGCCGGTCTTCTACAGCCAGTTCATTTTCAGCTTCTCGCCTTAGGTGTTCTGTGACATCCACCTGGACACTTTGAAAGGTCTCATCCCTGAAGACCTCCCATCCAGGCTTTTTCTTCTCATCTTTTCGTTTACCTTTCAGCAGGTCCCCCATTTCGCAGGCACCTGCTTAGCAACAGTGTTGACCCCCATGAAATGATTACTTTAAATATGTCATCAAATGTCCCCCATGACATCCCTTCTTGCAGGATTAGAATCCAATCTCTGGAGACTCCGCAGCCTCTTAGATGAAGCGGTCAGGTGACTAATCAGGAATCCCATTGTTCTCCTGGAGAGCTGTCTTCCGACCCTCTTACCCCATTTGCTAGGCTCCCACGATTTGTTCATTCAACACCAGAAGGAAACTCTTCCTGCTTTGTCATCCTGACTTCTGTGTAACATTTACACAAAACATAAACAAAACAACCAAAACATTTTAATAAATAAATTAAATAAAAAATATTCCTTTTGTTATGATTCAGTTTCCCCAAGTGATTAAAAATTAGCAAAAATCTGAATAATTATCTTGATTAGACAGACACTCCTGTCCTCTGAAGACAGCTAAAGGTTGCCTTGAGTAGATCAACACAACCTTGGGAATTTTCAAGATCTTTCCACCATCACACAGCTTTATCTTAAGTTCCATCCTCTGAAAACCTCACACGACCTACACAGATGTTCTGTCACTTGGTTTTAAGGTGTCATGGCTTTGTCCTTATCTATTGCTTTTCATTCTTAGGACAAAATCTTATTTTATCATCCAAAATCCATTCTTACCCAAAATATCCCTTTATTTTTAATCTTTTTCACCAAAAACTGTAACCCCACTTCACCAAAAATGTAAACTTATATCCCTCTCAACAATTCCTTCTATAACTTCCTGTTTCTTTCTTATTTCTGCAAATGGCGGTACTCTTACCTCTTCCTTTCCTATTTGCATCCCTCTAATTTCTTTCTCTTGTTCATCAATCTAGTACTTCAAGCATCGTGTTGAAAAGGAGGGCAACCTTATCTCAGTCTTGATTTTCGTGGGATTGCTTCATGACTTTCTCCATTTAGGATGGATGGGTTTGCATTTGCCTTTAGTGTGGGGAGGAATGCTCTCTCCTCTCCCCAGGTCTGACTTTTCACCTTCCTAAACAAGAGGTGAATCCCAATGACACACAAGACCCACTCAGGAAGTCAGGATTGCCTGTACATTAACTGTGAAGATTTTCTTCCTGTTGAAGCTTCCGGTCTCTTCTCTGCTTGGACTTTCACACCTTTCCCCCCTTTCCTGTGGTCTCATGGAGCCTGGGAGTTAAAAGAAGTTTACATTTTAGGAAGAATTTTGGAGCATTGTCAATGACCTTGAGTGGAGGAATGTTTTCTGTAAACAAGAAATGGAAAAGAGTACGCAGGGAACCCCAGATCTCTCCTTGTTGGCCCTGTAATTGTGGTTTTAGACGACAAAAACATCCACTCCCTTGATCTAACTGGGACGGAGAGGAGCATGCAGACCCAGAATTGGCCAGTAAAGTAATTTCTTTTCCCACAAGATCTACTCTCAATCTTTTGTGACTTTCTCACTCTGTCTGGCCATCTGTCAGTTACAAAGCACAGTTTTAGCCTCTCTTGTCCCAAGGGCCCTTCTGTGTATAACCCCAAGCTCATTCTCATCAAACCCTTCAGTCTTTCCAGGGACTTACAGGTTCCGCTTCTTGGCCCTGCTGGGTGTGAAAAGCTTTATTCGCGCTCTCAGGCCAATGCACGGATTCCCTTAGACTTGCTTGTGGCCAAATTCAGAAGACCCTCCACGCAGTTTTGATGAACCCCACTGTTCCTCTCCTATACAGGCTGCTGATGAGAGGACTATTGGGGGACCCTCTTCACTGGTCCCTGATCTATTATCCTTCCCCTCATGTCAGAAGTCTTCACAGAACCTCAAAATTCACCCCTAATGGATTCTCAGGGAATGACAGAGGAACATTGTCATTTCTCCTTTCTCTGTCCGCCCTGGAGTTACACATACACACACACACCAACACACCCACACATACACCAAGACACACATACTCACACACACCAGCACACCCACACATACACCAAGACACACATATACACATACACCAACACACACATACATACACCAAGACACACATGCACTCACTCACACCAACATACACTCACACACACACACTTGCACTGGAGGTTTCTTACACTCCCCCTGGACTTTTTGTTTCCTGCTTTCCATATAATCGTGTAGTCGACATCTCTGTCATATTTCATCCTTCAGAAACCCCCAACCACCATGGCAGTGCTGTAGAGTCCAGTTTTCTCAGCTTGGTTCCTACATGGTGCTTGCATGGGGTTTTTAATCTCCATGTTGCCAATTTACCTTTGATTTTAAGTTTCCAGTATTTCTGGAGGCAGGGCCGCCACCACAAGGCAACACAGTGCACCTCCCAGGATGGGAATCCGTCCCCAAGACCCTCAGTCATGGAGAGAGAGCCCTACATTAGGCGGCAAGCCATCAGAAATGGAGCTGGGGTCTCAAGAAATCCAGGACATCTTGACAAGATACAGAACTTTACTTCTGCTGAAGACCAAGTAGCAGTGTTTAACCCAGCCGGAAGGGACCGCACTGGTGGTGCTCCCTAATACACAGGAGCCCCGCTACCACTCAAGGGGTCAGAGCTCAGCCTCAATTTTTTATTCCATGGCTAGTACAAAGCATGGCATTTGATCATCAGAAATGCAGCCCTAAGCACATATTTCAATCTTAGAAAAACACTGACTCAGGAGAGACTTGCCAAATGGCATTTTTATAATTTTTTGAAATGATGCTTTCCTGGTCCTATTTAAACCTTTGGTTGAAAAACAGTACATTTCTTTTATATTCCTCACAATTTCTCTCATAGAGCAGTCAGGCACTGGTCACTCACAACTGGGACGCTTTCACTTCAGAGCGTATAACTCTGAACTAACTCCGGTTTCAGAAGAGAGTCTTCTCCAGTGGTGGGCATTACAGACAGACAGACAGACAGACAGACAGACAGACACACACACACACACACATATACAAACATGCATACACATACACAAACACACAAACACAAATACATACACATGCATACAAACACACATGCATACAAATACACACATACACACCAGCTGTGGCAGGATGCCCGAGGCATTATAACAATATGTTGGCAGATGAGTGGAGAAGTCAGTGAACACTAGAATAAGTGTGTGAAGTTCAGGAACTTCGTTAAGTCTCACCGGTCTTCCTCAAGCTACGCTGGAGGGCAATCCTTTCCCTGCACCACTGTAGCTCCGTTCAGACACACCCAGATCTGCACACTCTGATACCCACTTCCTTCCGTGTTTCCCTCCATTCAGACACCCACATCTGCATGCTCTGATACCTACCTCCTTCCGTGTTTCCCTCCACTCAGACACACCCACATCCACATGCTCTGTAACATGAGGGCCTGCTTGTCAGGGTTTCTGTCCTGCCCAGTCCCTGCAGCCATTTAGCCCCAAAGAAAATCACACAGAGGTCTCCATAAGATTATAAACTGATTGGCCCATTAGCTCAGGCTTCTTATTAGCTCTTGTAGCTTATATTAACCCATTATTCTTATCTATGTTAGCCTCATAGCTCGATAATTTTTTTCAGCAGGGCAGATCACATCCTGCTTCTTCAATGATCTGGGCAGGACTAGGAAAGAACTTCCTTCTTCCCAGAATACTCCTGTTCTCATTGGCCCACCTCTACTTCCTGTCTGGTTTTCCCGCCTGTACTTCCTACCTGGCTACCGGCCAATCAGCATTTATTTAAGATATGATTGACAGAATACAGACAATTCTCCCACACCAATGCTCTGATACCACTTGCTTCCATGTTTCCCTCCATTCAGACACACCCACATCCACACGTTCTGATACCCACCTTCTTCTGTGTTTCTCCCAGGTTCTCTGCTGGTAAAGCAGAGCCATAGCATCATATCCTCCATCATCCCGTACCAGAGGGGTGTGGAGAGATGCTGTTATTTAAGTCCATTTCTCAGCTAACCTAACCTAGTGCAGACGGACGGAAAACAGCATCTACCACGTCCCATCCTGGTGTGTAAGAAACTCTTATGCATCTCTCCTTCTTGTCTCAGGGAGTCCTTGTGATCACACAATGTCCAGGGCAGCACCATAAGGAGGAAGAGAGAGAGAATGGGGCAGCACCATAAGGAGGAAGAGAGAGAGAATGCTTACATCTCTGAGTACGGCATGAAAGCAGGGGCTCCTGCCTGGCTTGCGTCAGACTTGTACATAAACAAGAAAGGTTTCCATCTTGTTAAAAACCACTGAGAGTTTGGGATTATTTCTAAAACAGCTGACTTAGCCTGAATACACAAGAAGACAGGTATGCACTTTATTAATTTTTAAATTTCCTTATTATTTATTTTATGTGTATAAGTGTTTTGCCTGTATGTATTTCTGTATACCACTTGCCTTTCTGGTTCCTGAGGTTACCAGAAGAGGGTATGGGATCCTCTGGAACTGGAGTTATGGACGACTGTGAGTTACCTTGTGTACTGGGAATAGAACCTGCGTCCTCTGGAAGAGTAGCCAGTGCTCTTAACCACTGAGTAAAGTCTCCAGCTCAGGTGGATATTTATTATGAAGAATGTGTAAAACCCAAGAAGCAAAAGAAAAATACATACATGCATACATACATACATACATACATACATACATACATACATGTGTGTGTTTGATGTGGCTAAAGTGATGGTTTGGTTGCTAAGAGCATGTGTTACTCTTTCAAAAGACCTAGGTTTGGTTCCTAACACCTACTCCATTCATTAACTCCAGCTCCAAGGGATTCAACAGTGTCTTCTGGCCTCTGAGAGCACCAAGTATGCATGTAGTGCACATACACACATAGAGGCAAAACTCTCATGCACTGAAAAATTTAAAAAAATACATCTAAATGTTTTTGTTTTGTTTTTACTGTATAGGTAATGAAAAATCACCTGGTTTGTAGGCAAATTCATCTGGAGAATGTTCAGTGCCTCAGTCGCTGTCCTTGGTCCTCCATGCCCATCACTAAACATCTCTGAGCATCTGGCTTCCTGTTAACATGAGGATGAAAATAACCATTGCAAGTTGATTACAAAGATGAGAGAATGAGATCCAGTGCACGGGCTGGCGGGCAGCTGTGCTCAGTGAACAAGCACCAAGTCTCATTAGTTCACAGATTCACAGGATGAGTAACATCAGAGCCGGGGTCAGAGCCCAGTTTCCCAAAGGTGAGCCCAAAGTGGCCCCTACGGTGCCCTTTGTTTCCCCCGGTACTGCTTTGTGCTGCTGCCAAACCACCTGTTCATCATAAAGGAGCCCTTGTTAGATTTCCGAGACCAGGCCGCAAACCTCTTGTGAACGCTCTGCCAGCTCATTTTATAAAGGCTGGGATTAAATCTTGGGTACAGCTAAAATGATATGGAACAAATTCTGTTGTCACAAAATTCTGCTGCACTTGGAATAAAGGTGACGAAGAGGTCACAGACAGAAAAAAGAAAACCTTTTCAGAAATTAGGGGTTTTTTTTTAGAGGTCTTCACAATTGGCTTTAAACCTTGCCTGGGTCTCACTGCGCCCTCTGGTGACCGCGAGTTGAACTGGGTTTGTTTGTTCCTAGACTCTGGAGGAGGGATGAGAATTCTCATGCAGGATGGAGCCTGGGAACCTTTCTGGTGAAAGATGCCAGGAAACAGCTTTCCATCCACCAGCTCCATAAGGAGGATCAGGGCGGAGCCTGCACAGTGCAAGGGCAAAGGCTAACCCCAGCACGCTCTGCCTGGAGGCTCGGGGTGATAAGGGCCTCCCCCAAAAGGTGTGCAGGTATAGAAAAGAGGGCCCTAGGCAGTCGGGGATATAGAAATGAATGCAAACGAGAGGAAATGGAGGCAGAGGAAAGCTAAGACATCTTTTCTGGTGGCAGAACCTTGGTTACATTAAGACCCCTGTAGGCCACTCATCTTCAGAAGATACTGAGGACCAGCCTTCACCAGGCATGCTGTAGACAGTAACACCCACTCTTGCCAGGCTGCTGAGGCACACTTTTGTCTTCATCCAGTTCTGTCAAAGACGTGAGCGGACAAGTCCGCAGGGCAAAAGACATGGTACAGGTAAGGGCAGCCTAAAACCCTGTAGCCATTGCCCTGATGTGTGAGTCCCCTGCGGAAGCTCACTCATGAAAGGATACTGTGCTGGGTCCCAAAGGAAGTGAAAGCAGTCCAGAGATAAGGTGACACTTTTTAAGAATTTTGGGGGAAAAACATTGAATTAAGCCAAATTAAATAACTTGTGTAGTAGGAATTCTTGGAGTCTCTTCTTTTTGCTTTATTTTTAATTTTATGGGTATGTCTGACCCATATGTGTATCTGTGGACCGTGTGCTTGCCTGTGACGTGTGGAGGCCAGAAGAAGCTATAAGAGGCCCTGGAACTGGGGTTATTAACAATTGTGAGCCATCATGTGGGTCCTGGGAACCGAAGCTGGATCTTCTATAAGAGCAAAAGTGCTCTTTACTGCTGAGCCAGCACTCCAGTCCTAGAACTCTTGGAGTCTTAAGGACACTGCTGGGCCATAGGAGTTGGTATAGGGGGTGTAGGAGGCATAGGCTGCATTTCCAAATTTATTTTCACACTATTGCCTTACGAGGTGTGGCCCAAGAGCCACTTAAAATGTATGTTTAACCAGAGTGTTAATTCCCATGATTGTAACGAAACACCTGGGGTATCCAACTTAGAAATTTTAAAACATTTATTTCGACAGTTTGGGAATCTCTAATCCATAATTACTGTGCCCGTGTTTCAAGTCTGTGACAACATTATGGCGTCACCTGTGAAAGAACAAAGCTGCTACCTCGTGACCAGGAAGTAAAGAAGAGTGTGAGCACTTGATTCCCATAATCCCTTCGGTCCCAGTAACTCAAGGAGCTTTCCGCTAAGTCTCCCCCTCCCAAAAATTCCACCATCCCCTAGTGATGTCATCTGGAGGCAAGGCCTTTAAGTTTGTTAGGGCCCCTTGAGACTTTCAAACGACATCCACTTGTTTCCGTGAGGTCCTGCCAGCAGAGGGAGCTCTCGTGGTAGGAAGAGCACTGGCTCCCTCTCTTGGGTTCTGTTTCTTCTCTGTGACCTGAAGACACTGGAGAGACCTGTGATTCCAAACTGTTTCAGGTACACTGGGCTCCTTTATGATAGTCATCAGCCATGAGGCCCATTCATCCCTTTTTGTCTGTGTTGTACTAAGGATTTATTAGTGGCTTCGTTTGAATGAAAGTTTACAAAACTGCTTCAAGACCTGTGGAGCAGTTGATCTCCAAGGACAATTTCAGGTATCTGTGGTTGCCCATATATATATATGAACCAGAATCCACTCATACACTTATAAAAAAAGTGAAATATATATAAAAATATATGTATATATAATAAACAATGTGGCCACAGAAGCACGAGAATAAGACCTTGACACACTGTTTTTCCTCTCTTACTAGCATGAAATGTATGTAGCATAGGCTGTTTCTCACGCCAAGTAATTACAAAGATAAAACCATGGGGAGAGATGGTATCTCTGCTCTAAGTAAGCCAGGAACTAACTTCAAGCAAGAGGTATCATGTTAAAGTGACAAACAGAATGTGGTGGCTTGAATGAGAACGGCCCCATGGGCTCATATATTTAAATGCATGGTTTTCAGTTGACGGATTTTTTTTTTTTTTTTTGGTTTTTCGAGACAGGGTTTCTCTGTGGCTTTGGAGCCTGTCCTGGAACTCTTGTAGACCAGGCTGGTCTCGAACTCACAAAGATCCGCCTGCCTCTGCCTCCCGAGAGTGCTGGGATTAAAGGCGTGCGCCACCACCGCCCAGCCTTGACAGATTATTTAGGAAGGATTGGGAGATGTGGCCTTTGTTGGAGGTGTGTCACTGGGTGTGGGCTTAGTCTGTCAGACTTAGTCTGGCTGGCTGACTGCCTAGCTGGCTGTTGGGAACTGAAGACTCTCAGACCCTGAACTTTCTATGACCCTTTACCTGCCAGAGTAAACAATTTGCTTTCCTATGCTTGCAGCTGCTCTGAGCATGAAACCCTCATGAGTTCCTGATAACAAGAAAGTGGTTTCTGGTGGACTTGCAGCTGAAAAATCCCAAGAGCTAGGGTGTGGCCACTAGTTAAGGAGAGCACTATATAAGCTGCCTTGGAACACAATAAAATGGGCATTCTTGCTTCAAGAGTGACCCACATCTCTGTGTGTTCTTTACTCCCCAGACCCTTGCCTGACGGCAGTTCAAGGTGGTGCAGGCACCACAGCTGGCTGGCTAACTGGCTCTTCTCTCCTCTCCTCTCCTGTCTTGTCCTCTCCCCCTCCCTCCCTCTACCCTGACCCCCACCTCATCCCTACGGATCAATATGTAAACTCTCAGCTACTGCTCCAGTGCCATGTCTGCTGTCATTCCCTTTTACTCTCTGAAGCTATGTAAGCAAGCCCCCCAGTCATGTTTCTTTTTAAACAAGTTGCCTTGGTCATGGTGTCGCTTCAAAAAAGAAGTAGGAAAGTAACTAACACAAAGATCTTTATGTGTCCAAATCTGGGGATTTGTCCAACCAGAATTTAGACTGGAAATTGTAACTTTAAAAATACTGGAGAGTTAGAAAAAACTTCAACTAAAGAGACAACTTGAGCATGGGTGGTATGTGCCTGCAAACAGCACCCCAGGAAGCTGAGGCAGGAGAATCAAGAGTTCAGCCTGGACTACTGAAAGCCTTTCTAGAAGAGTGGATAAAAATGGGAGGGAGAGGAGAGAAGGAGGGAAGAAAGGGAGGAGAAGAGGATGAGGAAGAGGGAAGGGGAGAGGGAGCTGAGGAGCCAGCAGAGGAAGGAGAAGGAAGCCTCAAGGGCAAAGTGACCTTACCTCAGGGTTAGCTTTTCAATCTCCCTATTAGCTCTCCCTATTAGCACACACACACACACACACACACACACACACAACACACACACACACACACACTTAAAACAAATAGAACCCCGCAGACAACTTCTGACCTCTTCAATAAATTAGGTGCCAGGAATCTGCCGCAGCAGAACCTGGCACACAAATCAAAGCATCCCTGCAAATTCCCAATACCTCTCCCGAAAGGAGAAGACAGTTCCTAAGAAGAACAAGGAGAAACCTTGTCAACAGATCCAAGAGTGTAGAAGAAAGTCCCTTGGGCTCAAAGTTGGGGAGGCTGCCAGAGGAACTCTGCAAAAATGTGGGCAGAGCTCAGAAATAAGTTCTGAGCTAGTCATGCTTGAAGGAGTCTCCTGAAGAAAAATCACCGGATCCGGAAACCACGCCTAGCAGGACAGGGAAGTCCAGACTGAATGTTGGTATTGCGGGTGGGGGAGCTGGAAAAACACTATCCAATCACCACGTGAAACATCAAGGCCTAACCTGATGAGGGCCCTAGGTACTCAGTGGGTTCTCCCTGAGCTGCACTACGTGACTACAAGGACAAGCTTGGAATTAAGAGAGGCAGCAACCTTGAGTCTTAAAGCGAGGGCTGTCCCAATCTCTGTTTCCCGTGCCTGTCTAAAGGAAGCTTCTCCAAGCCTGGAAAATGCACCAACTTTCAAAATGAGGAAGAAGAGGTACACTTCTTCCCGGCGGACACACTCAAATTAAAACCAACCAAATGGCATCAGAGAGAGAAGCTACCCACTACACTACATTGTGCATGGTGTCCCTTTGGCCGTCTACCCCGAGCTCAGCCCCAGCCTATCTCGCAATGGTCTGCCCTCCACTGTCTTCCAGCATCCCAGCAGCTCAGTGCTGCAAGAACACTAGTGATCCAGTGACAACCCACCGCCAAAGAGGATGCCAGCTTCGGGTCCTTATCTTTGTTTCCAGAGATCTGAGTAAAATCAAGGGCTGTTGCTCACCCTGATGGTACATCTTTCTTTGGTCTGCTTTCCTCCCAACACCCTTCCTCTTGTTTCCTGAGGTCAGCATCTGTAAGCAGCCTCAGAAGTCTAGCTCCAGGCAATGTCTGTCACAGTGGCCCTAGGAAAAAGAAGCTCAGAGCCAAGTGTGGAGTCACTTACCTGTGATCCCAGCACTTGGTAGAGACAGGAGGATCACTCTTAGCTTCATAGTGAGTCTAAGACTGGCTGGCCTATATGAGGCCCTGAATCAAAAAAAAAAATGAGGGGAGTGGGGGATTGGATGCTAGAACTAGCATTCTGGTGTCAGCACAACTGTGCTAAGTACCGGTGAGGCAGAATGGTGCAGAGGTCATGACCCTTCACACTTTCAGTCGCCACAGCACTAGCTGGACTGCATCGATGAGGTGGATCCAGACGGATGGCATCGGATGCAGTGGATCCAGACGGACGGCATCGATGGGGTGGATCCAGATGGACAGCATTGATGCGATGGGTCCAAATGGACAGTACCGATGCAGTGGGTCCAGAACGTGCAGAGCAGGGAGTGTCAGATTCTGAAAGCAGCTAGCTTACGTTGACAGCTTGAAGAAATAGGATGGCAGTTTAGACTGGCCTTGTTTCAACTCAGAGAATACGGTGAACTGAAGTCCCACAGCAGTGTTTAGAGAGACCCTTAGACCCTGCCTCTAGGTTACTGGTAAGCCTGACAGAGCTGTGAAGGGGCTTTCTTTGCTGGCAACTTGGCTCTAATGGGAAAGGAGTAAGATGTGGGGCCTGGGATGATGACGTTGGAAAGATGCTCCTGAGAACCCCGACCTTCTGAGCTGCCGTAGTACAGCTCCCTTAGTAGGGACAGCCTTGTTCCGGCACTGTTCATCTGTGTACCCTGAGATGGGATGTTTACAAC
Source organism: Dicrostonyx torquatus (assembly GCA_028555095.1). Lineage (NCBI taxonomy): Eukaryota > Metazoa > Chordata > Mammalia > Rodentia > Cricetidae > Dicrostonyx > Dicrostonyx torquatus. The sequence goes on from JAQHUG010000004.1 coordinate 14,274,407, forward strand.
GTGAAGCTTGTCTGGCCCAAGGTCTTTCCCTCTCCTCATGCTCGCTTAAGGATGAGAACGAGCCAGGTGGCACACCTGTAAACCCAGCTCTTGGGAACAGAGGAAGACACAGCCTGGTCTGTATCGTGAGTTCCAGGACAGCCAGGGCTATGTAGAGAGACCCTGTTAAAAGAAAAAAAAAAGATGAGAATGCAGGGACACCACATCCCAGCTGGAGCGAGGATCCAGATGTTTTGTGGAAACGTTTGCCATCTGTGAGGCATTTCTGAAAGATCAGAACTGTGGAACACGAAGATGGTGTTCAACAGATGGCCCTCCTCATGTGGGCAGGCCTCACCCAACCCACTGAAGATCTGATAGAACAAAAAGGCTAAGTGGGAGACACCTCTGCCTGGTGGCTCTGTGAACTGATACATCAGTGTTTCCCTGGCTCTCAAAACCTCTATGTAGACAAAAATTACATGTTGACTGTCCCAGGCTTTCAGCTTGCTGACCACGGGTCTTAGAACCTCTCAATGCCCATAATCCTGTGAACCATTCCTTAGAGTAAAATCTTTCTCTTTGTATACACATCCTCCCACTGGCTCTAGTTCTCCAAGCAGCCTTGGCTGAGTACATGAGATAAATGAAGTAAATATTCTCTTGCAGCTTAGAACTTAATGGCCCGGTGAGGGCTTGGAACCAGCTCTAATGTGTGGCTGTGAAGCCTCCTTGGTGTTCAGGCTTGATACTGGCAAATGGGATGAACACACTGGAGCCCACTTGTCAGCCTGGAATATAGAGTGGGTTTATTATGTGAGGCTGGAGACAGATGGTGAGGTGGGCAGATGTACCGCAGTCAGGGCAAGCACGTCTGCACTCTGAATAGATATCTCTGCAGGGAGGGAGCTCCAACGTCATCCACTTACCATGGGGAAGTTTCTTGGGGATGTGGATGGTACCATGCTCAGGATGGGTGTTTTGCCTCTGCTGTTGGTATATTCAGTTGTAGCCATACACAGCCTTTCTTAGCGAGGGGAATCTTGGGCCCAGGCGTAGCCTCTTTGCACACCATCATGACCACTGTATTCCTGGGTCCGCTGAGAAGCATGGGAGGCTGGGAAAGGTGGTGACATCATTTGGTCCACCTGATTGTTAAGCCTCTTCTGCAAAGGAGGTTGTTGATGGAAAATCAATCACATAAGATACAGACATATTGTCTATGGCCATGCTGGAGCCGTCTGTTGCCAGTGACTGGGATCTGGACCACACGTTTCCAGGTTCTTGACCTCTTATTCGAGGAATTGAAACAAAAGTTCACACAGATTTACAAAGGAGCAAAGTCACTTTATTCAAAAGTAAAGCAACAGCAAGGATTGACAGTGGGCCACATGAGTGAAGGTACTCAAAGGTCCCGATAGCTGTTTGAAGCTTCCTTTTATGGAGTTCATGAGATGTTTGGTTGCTTGGGAACATAGTACACATGGTTTTCTGTTTTGATTTACAGCCTTATAAGTCATATCTATTCTCTACTGTGCATGTCCCTTTCCATAGTGTGCCTGCTTTTAACCATATACAGGCCCAATTACACATAAGACTCCCCTTAAAATTTCACTGACAGAGCACTGTTTGCCTTACTGTTCTTGCACTCCAAAGTAGTTTGGACCCAATCAGTCCTCCTGCTCTCTCACCAGAAGGATTGGTAATACATTTGAATAGGAATTGTTCAAGTTTGATGATCATTAAAGGGAGGAGTAGCTTATTGCATTGTTCAGAGAAGGATGTGCAAGGTATTTCCTGTAAGGGTAGGTCCTAGGATGCTGACAGTTTGCTAGGTGCTTCGTTCAGAGAGGAATATGTGTTTAGTACAGACAGGTAAGAGTATCAGACTGGGGGCTGGAGAGATGGCTCAGTGGTTAAGAGCACTGTCTGCTCTTCCAAAGGTCCTGAGTTCAATTCCCACCACATGGTGGCTCACAACCATCTGTAATGATATCTGGTGTCCTCTTCTGGCCTGCAGGCATACATGCAAGACAGAATACTGAGAATACTGTATACATGATAAATAAATAAATCTTTTTTAAAAAAAAAAGAAAGAGTATCAGACTGTCCCTGGTTCACTATGAGAAGAGGCGTGTGTGCACAGCCAAAATCAAGTAGAGTCCCAACTTGCTATGTTACTCCCTCACAGCCTCATTACGTTCCCAGACTACCTTGTCACCGAGTCTCAAATCCCTCTTTCCAAGTTCTTGTCATGTTACCAAACCATTTCCAAATACTCACAAGTCAGTGTAGATCCATATTATGGACCACGTGTCTTTGTCTCTCTAACTCTAGCATGTTGCAAACTTGATTTCCTGTGTTGGGTTATATTGAGAGGTGGGACCTCTAAGGAAGTAGTCAAGGTTAAATGACGTCCCAATGCCAGCCTCTGGGGTGGTAGAATAACTAGAGACATTGGGAAGCCTGAGTCTCTCTCCCTCCCCCACCCCTCCCCTCCTGTTCTTCCTTCTTGCACACACACAGAGGAAAGGCCACATAAGGTCCACAGTGAGAAGGAAGCCATATGCAAAGAAGACAGAGAGTTCTCAGCAAACCCTGAATCAACTGGAACTTTGGCCTTGGATCCAAGCCTCCAGAACGGTGAGAAAATCTTTCAGTCGTTTAAGCCACCCAATGTGTGGTATTTTGTTCAGGCAGACAAATGCAGATACATACTCCACGGTGTATTTATATAAAGGTCTAAAACATGCAATGCTGCCATATGTTGTTTGGAATGAACACATATGTAGTAATAATATAAATGTATGCTGGGATGGATCAATGCCACGTGTAGGAGCGTGGTTCCCTTTGCAGGGGAGAGTGTGGAGAGAACTGTGCTTGGGAAAGAGCCAGGAATCGTCAACTGTGCTGTTATTTTCTAGACCGAATGCTATTTTGCTTTTAAAAGCATGTCTGTTTGGGGGAGGGCTATGAGACCTCACTTGCCAACAATTCCAAAAGAGGTGATTCATCCCTGAGGTTGTCATTTGTTGACCTCTGTGCTGTCAAATAGGGACGTTGCTACCTCATTACAGGATAACTCCATTTTAACTCGATGTATTATATGTGCATTGTGCTGGATAGCTTCTTGTCAACTTGACATAAGCTCAAGCCATCTGAGAGGAGGGAATCTCAATTAAGAAATGCCTCCATAAGGTCAAGCTGTAGGCAAGCCTGTAGGGAATTTTCTTAATTAGTGATTGATGCTGTCATTCCCGGGCTGGTGATCCTGGGTTCTATAAGAAGGCAGACTAAGCAAGCCATGGGGAGGGCTATGAGACCTCACTTGCCAACAATACACACATAATACGCATATAATAAAACGAGTTAAAATGGAGTTATCCTATAATGAGGTAGCAACGTCCCTATTTGACACCAGAGGTCAACAAATAA
>JAQHUG010000004.1:14279675-14310599 GCA_028555095.1 Dicrostonyx torquatus
ACTTTCTGTTTCATTCTATGGCCCATTTTTAAGTTGGATTTTTCCTTGATGTTTGTTTTTTATTTACATAATTCTTTATATATCTTAGATACTAACATTCTCTCGGATATATAGCTGATAAGGTTTTATTTCCATCTGAAGGCTGTTTCATCCTTTGCTGGACAGAAGCTTCTTAGTTCTGTGCTATTTATCAACAGTTGGTCTTAATGCCTGTCCCACAAACCTCCAAACACAGCAGGCCATGGCCAATGCCCTTGGTTATCCTCCAGAACTTGACAGTAAAACCCTGTTGCTGGAGACTCCACATTCTTGCACCATAGAACACAGAGAACACAGAAAGCTGCTGCTCACCTGAAGCTCATCCCTAGTGCTAGCTTTCACCGTGCTGTGCATCCTACCAGAAGAGAAAAATAATCATGCACTTTACCCAGTTGTAGACCCTGAGAGGTACATTAACAACTGCCCCATGCAACAGTGGCATGGACACTATGGGAGTAACAAACCATTTTCTGTTTGGATTTAAGTCCCACTGCACAGGATAAGCCTATACCTGGCACTATTACTGAGCCAAAAACTTATGGCTAGATGGGTCCTAGGTCCTAGGAAAGAACCTAGAACTATTATTCTGCTAAATAAACATAGTATTAAACCAGTTGCTAATGACTTATTGCTATACCCATGGATTAGTACGTCTCTCAGCACTCATCAGAGGTTTTATTTGCAGTCGATGGTGATTAAAACACAGACCTACAAGTAAAGTGCAAAGACTAAGAGACGATGGAACGCCCAGACTCAGACAAGACATCTGTATCATCCAGAACCTTAGGAATCACTGTGGACAAAGAAGGAGGAAGGGTGTCAGAGCCAGAGGCCATGAATGACCACAAGGGAACTGTCTTCCAGATACTGCAGAGGAGTTGTGCACATGTACTCAAGCAGTTGAGACAGCTGTGCGACTCACGCTGGAGAGAATCTCGGCGTTGAGAGGGGAGGTGGGCAAGAAGCTCCACAGCTAGCTGAGGAGCTATTGGTCACTGATAGCTGCTGAGAGGAGAGTCGGCCCCTGGAAGACTGGTCATGCTTCCGTGCATGGCCACCCATCTGTGAGTATAAGGACAGCACAGGTTCTATCTTCTTGATAGTAGAGAGAAGGAGGAAGAAGAGGAGGAGGAGGAGGAAACAAAGCTGGGTGGAAGGGGGAGAATCTGGGAAGAGTCGGGAGGGGATGAATATGACCCAAGCCCAGTGTATGGCATTCTCAAAGAACTATTTAAAAACGAGAAAATATGTATGCTTTACATATCTAAACAAGCGGGGTTCTGGATCAAGTCTTACCAAGTTAAAGAAGCCAACACACCCCAGAGAACCTTTAGCCTGTTGGAGTTTGGTTGTTTTGTGGCTGCAGTCAGAGGCTCCTAAGAGTTTCGGTTTCCTCGGCAAATCCTTGCCTAGCCCGGGTACTCTGGAAGAATCCTGTTCCCTGGCTCCTAGACACTGTAGTGAGTCAGTCAGTCCCCAGTAATTTCACATGCACCTGCCACCTCTTGGGTGCTTTTTTTTGTTTGTTTTTGTTTTGTTTTGTTTTGTTTTGTTTTTTTGTTTTTCGAGACAGGGTTTCTCTGTGGCTTTGGAGCCTCTCCTGGAACTAGCTCTTGTAGACCAGGCTGGTCTCGAACTCACAGAGATCCGCCTGCCTCTGCCTCCCGAGTGCTGGGATTAAAGGCGTGCGCCACCACCGCCCGGCTCTCTTGGGTGCTTTTCTGAGCCTGCACGGAGCTTCACTGTCTACAGTCCTCAGCTCCATCCTCACTGCTGCTGGCTCCATTTTGCAAACCAGGAAACGGGAGCTCATTTTACTCTTTCAGGATTGCACAGCAAACTAAGTATGTTAAGCTCATCCATATGCTGCCGTTTCTGCAAAGGCTGGACCCTGGCTGTCTTCTGTATCCTCCACCGTCACCCAAGACAGTCCAGCAGAGAGCTGAGGCCATGCTATGAGGATGCTCTGTCCCGAGCACTATAGAACAGAGCCTTTTGTGGAAAGACCTGGACACAGGACGAGTGGCCAAGATTGTACTGGTGAAGGACACACTGGCTGGCTCCGCAGAGGTCACCACAGCAACCCCACGCCTCTGGTGCTGACTTCCTGAACACTTGCTACAAAGCGCCACTGGGAGTCACTGTTACTTTATTTTTCTGGGACCCAAAGGCCTTCCAAAGCCACTTAAAACTGTTCAAAGCAGGATTCAGGCCTAGAATCCTGTGATGGATTCGGAGAAATCAGACTCCCACTGCCAGCACCAGTGGACCTGATGGGGAGGAGGGACAAGAACATACTTCTAGTGAGGCTTCTGTGTGCCATCTAGCTAGTATGTTTAGATATTAATTACAGCCAATAGTAACGCGGAGCATGCGTAAGGCAGTAACATGTGTCATTTACAAATCAAAACTCATATTTGAGACACGTGCAGAAGCACAGAGAGGTTAAATAACATGCCCACGGTCACACAGTTAACTTTTTCTGGGATTGCTTCAAAGAAGAGAGGAACAGTCTGTCATTCTTGCACGCAACAACCCCTAAGTAGCATCGTGGGTCATATTCAGCCAGAAACATTGAAGGAGACCCCCCACATAGCAGGGGCTCCCTTTTGGACCCCAGACTGGGCATAAACTACACAAAAACATTTTAACAGAGAGGTCCTTTATTGAGTGGAGAAGAAAAGTGGCTGCTTCTGATGCAGGCCAACAAACAGCAGACCTTGCAGGTGTCATTTTTTAAGAGGAGAAAAGGGGGAAGACTGAGTTAGAAAAGTTTTTGTCACAGAGCAATACCCCGTATCAGAAAGCAGTGGTCACGGAGAAGAGGTCCAAGCCACTCCACTCTAGAAACCATTGCTATAGATCACAGGTCTTACCGTGAGGGAAGGGGGTAGATATAGGGCCCGTGAGAATTTAATAATTATGCACATTCTTCCAATTAAAGTTGGAAGAAATTAGACACATGGAGGTATTTTGGGGAGTCTTCCTTGTCGTTACTGTTACTGTTTTGTTTTGAGGCAGGTCTTACAATATATTCCCAGCTGGCCTCTAACTTTCTGTGCTGAAACTCCTACAACCCTTCAGAATTTCTGCTAGGCTCGGAGCTGGCCTTGAACCCAGGAGACCAGTTCAATGAATATCGGTTTGGCATGGTAAACTTTATCTTCAGGGCACTGGAGTCATGGAGGGATGTTAAGGTATTCTGGACTTGAGCATGGCTGAGATGTCGATCTTCATTATCAACTTGACTACATCTGGAATTAATCAAGTGGCTGGTTATACCTGTATGGGATTTTTCTTGATTAAATCATTTGAGGTGGGAAAATACACCTTAAATCTGAGCCACACCTTCTGCTGACACCCTATATGAAAGAAGAAAGTGTTTGCTCTTTGCCTGTTTGCCCTCTATCTTGACTTACTGGCTTTAGAGACTGATTCTTCGGGATTCTGACATATACTGAAGACTAGTTGAGACATCCAGCATCATGGGCTGAACATCTACTGGATTCTTGGACTTTCTGTTGGGAGACAACCATTGTCAGACTAGCTGGACCACAGCCTGCAAGCCATTCTAATAAACCCTCTGTGAGAGTGTGTGTGTGTGTGTGTGTGTGTGTGTGTGTGTGTGTGTGTGTGTGTGCGCGCGCGCGCGCTCTATTATACCAGCTATGTTCCTATAGAGGAGCCTGACTAATACAAGAGCGCATTTTGTACGTCTGTGTAGTCCTGGGAACTAAAACTGGGTCTTCACACATGCCAGGCATGTGCTCTAGCACTGAGCTATAGCTCAGTACCTTTTGTGGGTTTATTTTTTTATTATTTTATTAATTTTAACTTCTGAAGCAGGATTTCACTAAATTTCCCAAGGCTGGTCTTGAACTTGTAATATTCCTGCCTTATCTCCCAAGCAGCCAAAGTCACAGAGTTATGCCACCACTCAGTTTACAAAGAGAAGCAGAAAATAGATGAGTATGCATGGACGGTGAGAGGCCGTTGGGGGACTGTTAAAATCCAGGGAGAGAGTAAGATGTATAGAATTTAGTGTATGTATTCACTCAGAAAGTGTTGATCAAGCCCAAATATGGCCCGGGTAATTCTTCAAACTATGGAAACTTTTACTGACAACATGAAGGATATAAATAATATTTTGAGGTTTTTAATATTTATTTTTTTAAATTTATATGTATGCCGTGTGTGTTCTATGTGTGTGTGGTGAGGGGAGGGAGCCGTTTGGATGTCGTAAGAGATTGTCGGAGCCCCCTGCAACTAGAGTTACAGGTGGATGTGAGCTGCCTGGTGTGGATGCTAAGATCCAAACCAGGTCTTCTAGGACAGTATCAAGTGCCTGCTGAGCCCTCTCTCTCTGGCCCCTGTGTTACTTTCTTCTGAAACTGTTGTAATTAGTTTACACCTCGATGCAGCTAGAGGTTTCCTTTCCCTTTTTCCGTAAATAGGAGTTGGGCTGAATCAAAACAATAAAAGAGCTTGACTCCTACAGCTCTCCTGTGGATGACTAAGCCTGGGACAGAAGAGTTCTAACAGATGTCACTGAGAGCGACAGGAAAAGCTCCCATGTCCTGGATCCAAAAATACCCATGCACTACCAGCATAATGTCAACCACAAGAATCACTGTAGCATCTGTATGCTCTTTTTAAACATTCTCAGGCAGGCTGGGAGGATGATTTAGCTGGTCAAGTGTTTGCCATGAGGACTGAGCTGAACCCCAGAACCAATCAGTGCAAAATACTGGCATGAAGACAACTCCTTTATAACTGCAGTGCTCGAGACATGGTGTAGGCAAGGTGGGCTGGGTAACCAGCGGAGCATGTCTAGAAAATTCCAGGTCAGCAAAAGACTCTGTCTTCAGAAAAAGTGTGTAGAACCTGAGGGATGTTGGCCCAGGTCTTCTGGCGCACACACACACACACAGAGAGAAAGAAAGAGAGACCCACATACATGTGCACCTGAACATACATAAACAGATACACATGAGAGAAAGAGAGTGGAGGGAGGGGACAGGGAGAGGGGGAGGGAGAAGAGAGAAGAGAAGAGAAGAGAAGAGAAGAGAAGAGAAGAGAAGAGGAAAGGTAGGAAAGAAGAAAGGAAGGATGGAAGGAAGGAAGGAAGGAAGGAAGGAAGGAAGGAAGGAAGGAAGGAAGGAAGGAAGGAAAAAAAAGAAAGTTGTCAGGCTCATAGCTAGCCTTGCTGAAGCCCAAGGCAGTGGGATTTTCTGGTTCCCCTCATTTTCAGACCACATACTACACTTCTTGATGAAGTCCCCAGAAGCTTTTAAATTTTTGAAAAGCAATACTTTCCAAAGAAGGTGAAGGCTGAAGGAAGGCTGGCTTAACAACAGAGCTGGGAAAAGAGGGAAACACATTGTTCTTAACGTTCCCAAGAACAGCTCATTTGAGACAGCTCGTTCAGTTATTCAAATGCACAAAAGCAATCCAAAGCTGATGGGTTTTCATTCCCAAGTTTGCAGGCAGATGAACCGCATCACCTTGGTTTGCATGATAGTGCAGACAACAGGTGACCCTCTTCCTCCACAAAATAGGCTTTGCAGGGTGACGGGCGTGTTTTGACACGGAGCAACTTAGCCTGGGATTGGTGTTTGCCTGTGAGTGGGGAGGAAAATGAGCCACAGAATAAAAATGAGGGCATTGCCCATCAGCCGGTTGTTTGTGTGTTTGTATTTCCCTTGTTAGCTTGCCTACTCATGTCCACTTCCAGAGAGTGTGGGAACTGGCCCCTTCTGTCCGCTGATACTCAACCTACCAGGGTCTCTATCTCTTTATCTGCCAAATGGGAGTAGCATCTTAGCCTGTTGTGTATGAGCATTTCTTGACAATATGGTTTAGTGTAGTTCAAAAGTTTTAAGTAACGTTTAAAACCCATAATTTCCAATGTCCAATTTGTTATCTATTCCTCCCCAATCTGTGAATCCACTGACCACCTCCTCCCTCCCTCAAACACAAATGATTCGTTTATCTGTTTGCTCAATCAAAGAGCATTTTAGAGTCATGTGTGCAAGGCACTCTAAGCATGGGGACTATGACATAAACAAAATGTCCCTTTGGAGCTTAATATTTCAGGGGAGGAGGGAAAATAAATAAATGTATTAGGTAGTTAGTAATATACAGAAAATATTCGCTGAAACCCTTGAGTATAAATGCTTTACTAGTAAAAGACTCTGTGTGTGTGTGTGTGTGTGTGTGTGTGTGTCTGTGTGTGTGGCTATGTTTGCTTGTACAGATAAAGTATAGAAAGAAAACAAAGAGGGAGAGTGGAGGGATCTGGGGATCGAAGCTGAGTGTCCTACATATTTGTGCGAGTGTATAATTTGGGAGGTAAGAATTAGAATGGAATTGTTTTGACTTTCCGAGGAACATGGCATCCAAGGCCTATTTATCCTATGATTCATTGTTCTGGCCTTGCCTGCACTAGGTCAGAGAGAATGTCGAAACAAAGTGTCCTGTAGAGCTGGCACAGATGACCCAGTTGTGGGAGGCTGAACGGGACTGAGCCTGGGGACTGCACCTGTCCTCGTGAGGTGAGAGGCTAGACTCTCCCCTTCCCTCCCCCCCACCCCCGCAACCCTGACCCTAGCTAGAGCTCAGCGCACCCCGTCGGAGTTGTGCTGCACCCACAGATCCTAGGACGCTGATCCTCAAAAATGCAGCTTCCAAACACTTCAGGAGATGGTAGCCTTCTGGGTACTAACTAGCACTACAAAAGCTGTCTCAGTTTCTGTCTTCATACCTGTAAAATGGGCATAATGGTGAGAACTTTGAAGATCATGAGTATCGTTCACGCTAACAGTAACACACACCACACACAAAACGTAATTGTGTGTCAGGCACAATATTAATGACTTCACATTTGTGATTTCATCCATCTTAACGAAACTCCATAAATACCATTGTCATGCCCATTCATCTGAGTCTTTTTTCTGTTGTTACAATAGATATCAGAAATGGATAATTTATCAAGAAGTGAAGTTATTTAGTTCACAGTCTTCAGAGGCAGGGAGTCCAAAAATAGGTTGCATCAGGTGAGATAATCTTTTAATGCACTGTGAAGATGTACCACTGTGATTTGAGAGATGGCTCAGCAGTTAGGAGCATTTGTTGGTCTTTCAGAGGACCCAGGTTTGGTTCCCAGCACCCACACAGTGACTTACAACCATCCAAACTGTAGTCTCAAGAGACACAATCCCCTCTTCTACCTCTGAAGACACCAGTATAAGTATATACACACGCTATACTTATATTTATGCAGGCAAGACACATACACTTATGAGTTGCTCTAATATATAGTCAAAATCAGCTGCCTTCAAAACTAGAGTGCTTAATGAGTTTATACAGTATATCACCTGTGAAGGGCAGATTATTTAGTGACAGACAGAAAACAGATCATCCTAAAGTTCTTTCAGACAATTAATAGTTTTTATCCCAGAGTTTCATAGGCCAATGCCAAAGACTATTCTCACGCTTCCGGATTCTCTCATGCTTCTGTCATCAGTGAAGAGAGGCTGTGGTGCGTTCATCACCTGTGGACTAGTGTTTCAGCTGCCTGCCGCCTAGCATCTCATCCTCCCAAAGGCCACCTTAGGCTTTCTCTCTTGGTGGTGACCTTGACTTAGGACTTGTACACCATCACTTCTGCTGCATCCTCCTGTCCAAGGTAAGCCATAAGCCATTCCAGAGTCCAATGGGGCGTTGACCCCATTTCTCGTTAGGAGATGCTGCTTGAGACACAGAGGACAAAGAGGGAGGTTATTAATGGAACCTGCACTGTGAGCAGCCCACAAGAGCAGGCATTCAGGGAGTAGCAGCCAGTGTTGCCATGAGTGACTTGGGCACATTAGCCATCAGACAATGCCAGAGAAGTCGGGACTCGTGGCAACAGTTAGTGGAATTCCAATCTTCAGGAGTCAGGAATCCACCTTTACCATCCTTCTCTCACATCACCAAGAGATGACCAAAGTGACCAGGAGCAGCCCCAGGCTTTCCCTCTTAGTTCTCTTTTGGTTGAAAAACATCATCTTGACCCCACATCTCAGGGAAAAGTCCTAGAACTCCCACACAGGACATTTGGTCAGATGAGAGTGTGCCGGGAGCGTCATGATCTTCCACTTACAAGCTGACTAGATGGTACCCAAGCCCCACCCACAGATTCTCTCAACCACCAACTGGCCAGTCTGACAAAGGAAATGTTTTCCCCATGAATCTCACAGGTACAGTCACCAAGAGGAGGAGAGGGTGCTAGCAAGCCACTCAGTGAATGTGCACTGCGGGCACCTCCACTCTCAGAGGATCCCCTCCCAACCTGGAGCCCTTGCATTGATCTGAAGTTTCAGGCCCATATGTACTTACGGAATCATAAGTAATTTTTTGCATGTTTAGACGTCTAAGAATATTTATTTGAACCTAAGCAAGGTTACCTTTTGATGATAACTGTGAAATTCAAAATGAGGATCTTGTGCAAGGTTCAGAATGAGAACTAGCCAGATTACAAGGAATAAAGAACAAAAGACACAAAACAGGACAGACAGAAAGTCTATCTGGAAAAAGAGAGGCCTTCTGCATGAATAATATACTGGATGCTTTATTCCCGGTTTGGGGCATGTCAGTGAGTGAAGTCTGTGCAGAGGGACAATGAGAAAGAGAATCCCCGGCTCCTTCCTTGGAGGCTATTCTTACCTTTAACCTTACAATTCCTACAGGTCTAACAGAGTATCCTGCCTCAAATCCTGTTCCCATAGTGACTGACTATGTGATCTGGGCAGGGTGGCACAGTCTGCTCACATACCAGGATCCCTCTGAAAGTTAAAGGAGACGCTAACAACTCGCTCACCTGGGAACATGATGGGGCTCTTTAGAATCTCCCACTGCAAGGTCAATCTTTTCTGTAACTTTAATAGGTCTTGTAGAAAACAAAGATTTCTTTTATTTATTTATTATATATACAATATTCTGTGTGTATGCCTGCAGGCCAGAAGAGGGCACCAGACCCCATTACAGATGGTTGTGAGCCACCATGTGGTTGCTGGGAATTGAACTCAGGACCTCTGAGCCATCTCTCCAGCCCGAAAACAAAGATTTCTAAAATATGACATCTAAAATGATTCATAAAAGAAAAATGTGGTAAATTAGGCTTTAGCCATACTGGGAGCCTTTCTTGAAAAGCCAGTTGTAAACAAATGGAAAGATAGGCCAGAGCTGAGGGAGCATGTGAGTCACACACCACCATTCCAGTCTGGGCTGTTTTAAATCAAACTGTGGTGAGCAACTGTATTGTGGAATATTTGTTTAACTATACAAAAACGTGTTACAAGTGTTTAACTGCATAAAGATATGTTGCATTTGTTTATGTTGCAGAATATTTTTTAACTATGTAAAGATGTGTTGCGTTCATTTAATTATGTAAAGATGGGCTGCTGTTTTACTGTCTAAGGCACCTGATTGGTCTAATAAAAAGTGAATGGCCAATGGCAAGGGAGGAGGTATAGGCAGGACTTCCAGGTAGGGAGAGTAAATAGGAGGAAGAATTTAGGAAGAAAGAAAAGAAGAGATGACAGGGACCAGTCAGTCAGACACAGAAGAAGCAAGAAAGGAGGACATACAGATTGAAAGGAAGTTAAAAAGCCTCGAGGCAAAACATAGATAAATAGAAATGGGTTAAATTAAATTAAAAGAGCTAGTGGGACAAGCCTAACATGAGCATTTATGATTAATAATAAGTCTCTGTGTCTTTATTTGGGAGCTGGTTGGTGACCCAAGGAAAATGTCAACTACACTGTTGGTTGGATCTATTGGTATGGATAGATGCCTTCATTTCTTCGGGGGTGCTTGTAATATCGCTGGACTACAGTGTAGTAAATCAGTCAGGATTCCCCCACAGGATCAGAACCAGTGGGAAACAATGGATACTAGTAGGCAGGTGAGTGGGTGGGTAGAAGGATGGATAGATGATAGACAGCTAGTTAGTTAGAAAGAGAATAGACACAGGCATAAATTATAGGAACTGGCTCACACAAGCATAACCCAGAAGTCCTATGATCTGCCAACTTCAAGCTGGCAATCCAAGGAAGAGGATGATATAATTCAGTCCACAACTGGAAGCCCAAGAACCAGAGTAGCCAGTGTCTGGGGGCAGGGAAAGATGGGTGTCCCAACATAGCAAGAAGACCAACTTTCCCGTCCTCTGTATTCTGTTCAGACCACCAATCTGTCAGTTGAATGCCTTAGTTACTTATCTATCACTGTGATAAGGCACCATGACCAAGGCAACTTACAAAAGAAAATGTTTAATTAGCTTACAAATTCATAGGGTTGGAGCCCATGAGGATGGAGCAGGAACAGCTGAGAGCTCACATCTCCAGCCTCAAGTGGGAGGCAGACAGAGAGCACTGGGAATGACAGGAGTCTTTAGAACCCTCAAAGCCTGGCTGCAGTGACACATCTCCTCCGACCAAGTCACACCTCCCAACCCTTCCCAAATGGGGACCAAGGTTTCAAGCATATGAGCCAATGGGGGGCCATTCTCATTCACCACGACGCTGAGGCCCACCCACCCATACTGCTAAAGTAATCTTTCTTCTTGTTGGTCTGTCCTAGAAGCACTCATACAAGACATTCCTCAAAATTGCACCTTCTAGCTCTCGAGAATCCTGGAGCCCAGTCAGTCTGACCCCTAAAATGCACCATAATGGGCAGGTGTGTGTGTAACTTCAGAAACTGCCAACTTCTGAAAAGAGCTAAACCATACTACCCTTCTCTAGCAATGTGTATGAGTCCCAGCTTCTCCACATTGTCTCAGGACTCCATGCCGATCATCTTTTAGCCATTCCAGTGGATGAGTGCGCCATGGTATTCATATATCTTGCATTTTTGTGATAAACTCTTCTTTCAATACTGCAGTACTAGGGATTGAGCCCAGGGCCTAGTGCATATTAGGCAAACGGTGTCACGCTAAGTTCAGTCCCAAGAAATCCCAAGTCTCCTTTCTATATCCTAGTGTGTGTGTGTGTGTGTGTGTGTGTGTGTGTGTGTGTGTGTGTGTATGCATGTTTGTGGTGGTATGCATGTGTAGGTGTACATCTGTGTGAGGTCTGAGGACAACCTCAGGTGATTTTCTTTAGACACAGTCTACCCTGTTTTTGAGACAGAGCCTCTCACTAGCCTGGAGCTCGCCAAGCTAGACTGACTGATCAGTGAGCCCAAGGATCCTCTTGTCTCTGGGTTCTCAATCTTCAGTTGCAAAGCTAACGACCATGTCCAGCCCATGATCTGGGGATCAAACAGAGGTCCTCATGCTTACATGGCAAGCACATTACTAACTGAGCTCTCTCCAGACCCCCTTTTTGGTTTTGATTTTATTTTGCAGAGACAGAGTCTCATGTAAGACAGGCTGGTCTCAAATGCACTATGTAGTAGAGGCTGGACTTGAACTCCTGATCCTCCTGCATCTACCTCCTGAGTGCTGGGCTAACAGGCATATGCAACCATGCTCAGCATTGAACATGTTTTTATGTGTTTCTTTGCCATACATCCATATATTTGCATATAATGCCATTCATATATTGTATTTTCTTGAAGACTTTATGTCATTATCATTGGACTGCCTCTTTTATTGTGTTATTCTTTATATATTGTGCATATAAATTCTTTGCTGTTTATTTTAGGAATATTTTTCCTGGGTTTTGCTTAGTTATTAGTTTCCTTAATGATGTTCCTTTCTTTTGATGAATACAGATTTTTAACTTTGACAAAGTCTAATTTATTTATTTTCCCTTTTATTATTATTATTATTATTATTATTATTAGTGTCTTAATCAAGAAATCTTAGTTTATCCAAAATAATAAAATTATTCTCTTGTGTTTTCTAATAGAAGTTTGTGGTTTCAGCTATTCCCTTTCTTTTCTTTTCAATGATATAAAGTAAAGATTTGAGCTCAGCTTCTTTCCCATATTAATGCGGTATTCCAATGACCTAGTACAGTGCCTGGTACATACAAGGACTTCAAAAATGCCACCATTTGTAATGATATTTATCACACATATATGAATGCTCTGTTCTTCAAAGTACATTCTGAGAAGTTCTCACAGCTGTGTGAGCACCATTTGTTGAGATTATTTTCTTTCCCCTCGTTGAACTGCCCTGCCGACCAAGATGGAACTCAATGATGGTCTGGGTCTACCTACATTTCTGGGATACACATTTTGTTCCCTTGATCATATTTGTGTGTCTGTGTTGACATCGTGCTACCTTTCAGTATGTAGATCTTTGAGTAACCTTTGCAACTAGATGACTTGTGTCTCAAATATAACTTTTTCTTCCAGGTAATTTAGGCTACTCTTGGCTAACTGTGGGGTCTAGCTTTCTTTCTGTTGCTGTGATAAGCATCATGACCAAAGCAGCTTGTGGAAGTCTGAGTTAATGTCGGCTTGCAGGTTATAGTCTGCCGTCAAGGGGAAGTCAAGACAGGACCTCAAGGCAACAGCATGAAACGGTGACTACAGAGGAGAAATGTTGCATTCTGGCTTGCTCATCTTGCTTTCTTGTAAAGCCCAGGGCCCAGTTATCTAGGGAGGGCATGGTCCACTGTGGGCCAGGACCTCCTTCATTAATTAGCAATTAGGAAAATGCAAATATGACCACAAATCAATCTGATGAAGGTAATTCTTCATCTGAGATCCCTTCTTCCCAGGTCTGTGTCAAACTGATAGCTGAAGCTAATGATGACATTTTGCTCTCATACAATTTTGGAACAAACATGTCCATTTCTACTAAATACCCTATTTGTATTTTGGTAGTGATACTGTTTCATCTGCTGATCAGTTTGAGAGGAATGTTTATCTTAATGCTATTGCCCACCCAATATATTTATTTAGACAAGTCTCTGCAATGTCTCATCAATTTTTTTATAGTAGAGATCTTCTGTGTTGAAAAAAATCCCAGAGCTGGAAAGGTGACAGCTCAGTCACTAAGAATGGTTGTTGCTCTTGCAGAAGCCTGCAGCTTGGTCCCCAGTCCCCACATCGATGGGAGCCACCTGAACCTAGCTCTCCTGGCCTTTAATGGCACCCAGACTCATGCACATATACCCACACCTAGGTATATGCTCATAAACACATACTCCTAAATAAAAACAAATCTTTCTTTTAGGAAAACTCATAAAATATGAGTTTTATTGTTACTAGGAGATTTTTAAATCAAATAAAGAACTAAAGCATCACTCACCCACTTTATCAACAAATGATCAAACAACCAATAGAAATAAAGGGAAGTAACTGATACTCATCCAACAGATGAGAGTATTTGCCCCATGAGGATAAAAGAGTTTCTTTGGCTGGGTTTAGACAATATAGTTACATTTTCACACCAAGTAGAACTCTCAACATTTTAAAAGTCTAGCTCTATTCCTCAGCCAAACATCATTTAGTCTCCAAGCTTCCGCTTAAGTGGCACCTTGCCTAAGCAATGCTCTCTGATGACCGCCTGCTGCCCAGGATGAGCCAGTACCTTCTAGGTCTCTGGCGGAACCCTGTCCTTATCTCTGTCTTAACTTGTGATTAGTTGGACTGTGAGTGGTTGGGCACTTAAGTAAAACAGTGATTTCAATGCATGCACCGACTCACTTCTGCTAACAACTGTCTGGACGGGCAGCCTGGGGCTGGGGAAGCCGTCACCCAAGTCATCCGTGAGCCATTCTCTTTCTCCTGCAGTATCCTCACCGGAGGGTGCTCAGATGCAAGGTCACCTCAGGATCCAAAATGGCAGCTGGAGATTCAGCTGCCTGGTCCAACAGTGGAGAAAAGAGGAGGGCACAAGGGAAAGGATCCCTTCCAGCCTTCTTTTCAGATGCTGTTAACAACATCTCCCCCATAGCTGACTGAGACCACAACCAAGCGAAAAAGCCTGGGCACTGTTACCTTGATCCGGGACAGCAATGCTGTAGCTAAAGGAGGAATGGATCAGGCAGGGAACCTTCCTACTGACATTATTGTGATCACCTGCCTGGCTGACTGTGTACTCTGAGACCCAGGACAGTGCTTGGCACATGGTTGACATTTCCCCCAATTTTTCATTTGTATTGAAGTTTATCATATATATGGATATACTCACTGTTCTGAGGCAGTTCTACATACAAATACACTGAGGGATATCAAGATGAGGATCTCTTTCTAAAGGTTTTTTCTTTTTTATTTTTTTATATGTTTTAGTGTGCATTGGTGTTTTTGCCTGCATGTATGTCTGTGTGAGGGTGTCAGATTCAGGGACTCGAACCTGGGTCCTCTGGAAGAGCAGTCAGTGCTCTCAACCACTGAGCCATCTTTCCAGCCCCATTCCTGAAGGTCTCTTACTGCCCTTTCCTGGTCATTTCTTCGTGGCAGCCTCCATGGGTGGGTGGGTGGTGGTGGTGGTGTGTGTATGCCTGGTAACTGTGCAGACCAGAAAAGGGAGTCTGATCCCCTGGAACTGGAGTTGTAGGTGACTGTGAGTCACCATGTGGTTGATGGGAACCAAATCAGGCTCCCCTGGAAGAGCAGCCAGTGATCTTAACCACTGAGCCTTCTCTCCAGTCCTTATTTGAACTTGTTTTTTGTAAAGAAGTCTTGTTATGTAGCGTAGGTTAGCTCCACATTGCCACCCTCCTGCCACTCTCCCAAGGGCTAGGATCACAAGTGTGTATCCGATCTCCTGCCACAATTCACTTTTAAAGGACAGTCAAGAACCATATAAGGATTTTCATCATGGGGACCACATATGTAGCAGTGGACTTGTTAGGGGGCATCCCCTAATGACATCACTGCTCCTTTGGTTCGTGCACACTGCATGAGGCTATACTCCAAGGGCAGCACCTAATGGTGGATTTCTCAGACCATGTCTCCTGGCTAAGAAATGCATGAATGTCATGACTCCCTGACTGATAATCCAGAGGCTACTCTGTTCATCTGAAGAACTTTCTGGGGGAAAAAAATAAGTCTTCTCCTCTGTCTTCCTTTTAAAAAGACAAAAGCCTTAACCAGTGTCTCCATCCATCCTGCTGTGCAGACTTGGGTGTGCCAGGGCAGCCATGTGGGTTTAGTGAGGGTAGTGAGCAGCATGGCATAAACAAAAGCCAGCATTGGAGATAAGGAGACTCCAGGCTGCCATCTGGAACACCTGCAGCCAGCCCAGTATAACGCTGCGTGCCAGTCCAAACTGCCCAGCTGGAGGGTGTCTGCCTCTGCCACCCCCTCAAGGAAACACCACCCTCCTTGCAACACTCCGCTCTTTCTTGGTTGGCCCAAACCAGAACGTGGGCTCTGGCTTTGTTAATTAGGCCCAGCAGGATGTGGCGAAAGCTTGGCAGAAGTGTGAGCCCCAGACAAAAGGCAGTCAGAGCTCGATCTGATGGAAGAGGAGAGTCTTTTGTAGCCGAGGCAGAGCATCCCCCTGCAGTGTGACAATGACCCCATGACCAGACTCTTCCTGGGAACCCCCAGAAAGCACTACAATGAGGATGCATCCCCAGGGAAATGCAGCTGTGAGAACAGGGTGTGAACCAGCGGCTTCTCTCCCTCCCCCTTTTGGTTATTAACTGTGTCTCCCACCAGGTAGGGTGGGGGACAGAGCCCAAGCCCACTGTCTGAGATCCCGGGTGGCTGTTGGGAGGTGGCGTAACTCATGCTCCGGGGGAGCTGGCAGTGTGAGGCTAGAACTCCCAGTGCAGGAGATCCCCTTCCCTTATTCCTTCCCCTTCATACACTCCTGCTCTAGAACCTCCCAGGTCAGTCAGAGAATTTTATTAGTTAGCTTTTCATTCCTGTGACAAGATGCCTGACAGAAAAAAAGCAAGGGTAGAAGAGTTTATTTGGTTTGGGAGATGTGGCAGTTTGAACGTAACTGGCCCTCCTAAGGGTGTGGCACTATTGGGAGGTGTGGCCTTGTTGAAGTAGGTGTGGCCTTATTGGAGAAAGTGTGTCACTGTAGGGGCAGGCTCTGAGGTCTCTTGTGCTTAAGCTTCACTCAGTGTCACAGTCCACTTCCTGTTGCCTTCTGATCAAGATGTAGCCAACACCATGCTCCCCGCCATGATTATAATGGACTGAACCTTTGGAACTGTAAGCGAGCCTCCCAGTGGAATGTTTTCTTATAAGAGTTGCTGTGGTCATGGTGTCTCTTCACAACAATAGAAACCCTGTGACAGGAGGATTCAGTCCATCATGGCAGGGAAGGTGGCAACACAAAGTCAGCCTTGTCATGGTCATCTGGGAGGCAGGAGAAGGGGAGGCCAGCCCTCTGCTAGCTTTCTCCTTTCCTCTTTTCAGCCCATTAGTTGGTGCTGTCTGTATTCTGTTGCTTCCCCCGCCCCTTGGCCAGTCTTCTCTGTAAATATTCTCAGAGATACATCCAGGAGCATACTTCACTGTCTTCTAGGTGATTCAGAACCCAGTCATATTGATGGTGGAGTTTAATCACCACAGATGTCAACATGAGTACTTTCCCAGGAGCCCTGGTCCGCCACCTTTTCCCTGCTGGGTTATGACCTTGTCTTCAGCGGGCAGCAAAACTCAGTCATCAGCTTCTCCTTTGGATTCTTAAGCTGAAAAGCTTGGCTAATCCATATTCAAGGGATAATATAAGAACTCTGCAAAGAAATCCAGAAGTTAACAAGGAAAGTCTAGCTAGGGGTCTATTAGAGTGTCCCTCTTGTCTCAGAGGCAATTCTTATTCCCAAGGCCAAGCAGGGAATTCTCTGCATTTCCCACCAAGAGAAATAAGGCAACTTACTTGCCGGCCTCCATGAACACCTCAGAGTGTGGACACTGGAGGTGGGGGATTCCGTCCTAGGCCCTACCCAGTTACCTCACTTTTCTTCCTCAAGGTGAAGTGTGTCACCCCAACATTCTTGTGTAACCCAAAGTACCTCAGACTATTTATTATGTTTGGAGACTGCACATTTCAAGAGATAATTAAGGCACAATAAGGATCTACCCATCTGTAGGTGACCCCAATCCAAGGACTAGCATCCTTATAGAAAATGAAGAGGCAGCCTGGTCTACAATAGCTAGTTCCAGGACAGGCTCCAAAGCTACAGAGAAACCCTGACTCGAAACAAAAAAAGAAAGAAAAGAAAAAAAAAAGAAAAAAGAAAATGAAGAGGCACCAGGAACTTATAGAGAGAAAAAGGCCATGTGAAGGCACCATGAGAAGACTGTCTGAAAGCCAAGGAGAGAGAAGAAACCAATCCTGCTTTCATCTTCATCTTGGACACAGAGAAATGAATGCCTGTTGTTTAAGTCACTCAATTTGTGGCAGCCCTCGCTAACTGATCCAAGCTCCTTAATTAAATCTTTAACTTCCCAGTGAGTTTGGCTACCATTCTGACAGATCTTTGTTTTCTTTAAAAGCTTATAGTAAGCTGGATGTGATGGTGATGCCTCTGATACTAGCACTTAGAGACGTAGAGCAGCCTGAAGGTGGTAAGACTGGGTCTCAAATGCATAAATAAATAAACTTACAACAGTGCGGTGCTTTGAATGAGAATGGTCCCCATAGGCACATATATTTGAATGCTTAGTCATCAGGGAGTAGAAATCTTCGGGAAGAATTAGAACAATTAGGAGGTGTGGTCTTGTTGAAGTGGGTGTGGTCTCGTTGGAAGAAGTATGTCAGTGAGGGTAGGTTTTGAGGTTTCAAAACCTCAAACCTGGCCTGATGGCTCCCTCCTCCTGCTGCCTGAAGATCCACATGTAGAACTCTCAGTGACTTCTACAGCACCATGTCTGCCTGCATGCCACCATGTTCCCCGCCATGATGAAAATGGACTAGACTTCTGGAACTGGAAGCCAGCCCCAATTAAATGATTTATTTTATAAGAGTTGTCGTGATCGTGGTATTTCTTCACAGCAATAGAACACTGACTAAGACAAACAGTAATAAATCAGCTTCTTCCTGCTATATATCCTTATAAACATTTCCTGCCCACAAACTCCAGAAAGGTCCTTATTTTTCCAAGTACGTCACCAGAAAGTTTGTCCCACATGCCGCCATAGCAACAGAGGCTCCAGTAAGAAGTGACACCTCACTAGGAGGGCTCTGCAGATGTGTGAGAGAGTTGGGCGCACTTTGACAACCAGCCCCCACGAAGTGGACAGTACCTGTAGCTGAAAATCAGTTTGGCCCAGTGAGGTGGCTCAGCGGGTAAAGACACTGGCCCTCAAGCTTGACGGCCTGAATTGAACTCTTAGGTCCCCCATGGTGGAAGAAGAAAACCAGCTCTGAAAAGCGGTCTCCTGGCCTCCACATGTCACGTGCTCACTCACGCATACACACTCCCGTACACACACAATACATGCCATTTTAGAAAGAAAAGCATCCAGTTTAAAAGCAACAGTCAAGCACTTGGTATAGCTTTGTGATCTGTCGTCTTGGATTAGGTCCCTCTGTTCTGTCTTCCTGACACAGACCAGATTCCCAGAGAGCAGAGCCTGTGGCAAAAGGCTCACATGCAAGTGTCCTATTGGAAAATAGGGCTCTAGGGAGTGAAAAAAGAAAAAAAAAAGGGGGGGTCAATGACACTGGGGCCTGCTATGCACTGGGTCACTTCAAATCCTAGAAAACACACTCAGGCTCACTCCTCTTACAGGCGGTAAAAGGGGTACTTCCCAGCCCCCACTGGAAAATACACTGATCCACCTTGCCACCCTGTGCTTCCCAACTGCCTGTGCAGTGACACTAAGTGTATTCCCGTGTGTCAACATCAGAGGCCATCTCAGGATGCCAAGTGGAAGGTACAGACAGGACTGTCCTTATATAGCTCTATGATAATTTCACTTAAAAGTGTATTCCAGAACCAGGTACAATGAATGCCATATACCTGTAATCCTGGTGCTTGGGAGGTAGAGTCAGGAAGATCAAGAGTTCGAAGCCAGTCTGGATTATGTAGCAAGCCTTTGTCTCAAAAACATAGCTTATTTTATACAAATATACAATGCGTATGTATGCACTGTACACACTACAGATTTTGTAGGCCTACCTGAGACACTGTTTGTCAATGTCGTGTAAGAATAGACAAGAGGTACTTTGGGTTTTGTTTGCTTACTGTTCTGAGAGTCTGGATGCTATTGCTGTGTTCATTTCTGTCAACCCCACCTCAGTCAGTTAGCTTACTCCACTCCCCTGACAAGAGCAGCCTGAGGGGCAACACTTGGTTGTCATGGTAATTTTACCTTGTCAGGTTTTCTGGATTTGGGCTGACGTAGGAAACAGGCCTCTCAGGTCAGAGCAAGGCCCAAGGAGACTGGCCCTCAGCAACCCGTATTCTCCATCTTGGCCACACTTCTTAAAAGCTCCACAGCCTCCCAAGACACCACTGACTGGGAACCAAGTGTGGAAATGCACCAGTGAGGGATAGGAGACATGCAAACTGCAACACCACCATGCATGCCTGACCCTATCTCTCACTGAGAAAGAAGCAGCAGTTTTCTTTCTCACACCGATGCTGTGGCTCCTCCGAGCCTGTATGAATAGCTCTGCTTGTCTCTGCAATTCTCTAAGACCTACACTTAAGCTGGTTTTGCTATTACCTGAAACACTGCCTAGTATTTCCAGCCACTAGGGCCTTGGCCTCCTCTCTGAGGTTGGTTATTAATGAGCTTCGCTGTTGCCATTCACAAAATACAGGTATCGGCTAGTGTGTGCGAGATGCCACGAAGGCTAAGGCACTTCTCAGCTTTATGATGTGAGCCCAAAGAGCAAGGCTTTCCACCGTGCTTTTCCCTTAGTCTTCCTCCCTCATCGCTGTATCCCGGGATCTGATCTCTCTAAATGTTGACGTCACCGCTTCCTGTCACAGTGCCAGCAGAAAGGGTAGGAATAAGCAAGAGGCCGAAGGCGAGCTAGAAAACAGACAGTTTCCACAGAAATCTCCACCCTGCCTTTAGTTATGTCTTCATCAAACTGGAGCGCACAGTGTCTCCTCGCTCATCAGGACCGTTGTTGATAGGTGTGAAGGCACCCTCCTGCAATTTCAGCCTTTGGAAGCTGAGACAGGAGGATCGGGAGTTTGAGACCAGTCTGGAATATATAAAGCATTCAAGGCCAGTGTGTGTTATTGTGAGGTCTTGTCTCAAAAAGACATAAAACTCACACAAAACAAGAGATAAACTAGTAAATACAGGCCT
Organism: Dicrostonyx torquatus; assembly: GCA_028555095.1. Classification (NCBI taxonomy): domain Eukaryota; kingdom Metazoa; phylum Chordata; class Mammalia; order Rodentia; family Cricetidae; genus Dicrostonyx; species Dicrostonyx torquatus. The sequence continues at coordinate 14,299,896 of JAQHUG010000004.1, forward strand.
GAGGCTAGGGGTTCCATAGCTCAGTGAAAGAGAGCTTGCCTAGCAAGGCCCTAAGTTTGAGTCTCAACACCACACACACCAACGAAACAAAAATAGATACTTTAATAATTATTACAGTTATCTGTTTACCCATCCATTTTTGCGGAGTCAGAGGACAAATTCTGAGATTGATCCCCCTTCTGCCGTGCGAGTCTTAGGAATTAAACTCGGGTTGTCAGTTAGTGGGCACCTTTACCCACTGAGCCATCTCACTGACCTCGGAAGAACTTCATTGAGGCCTGCCACTCACATGCAAAGAAATGTCCTGCCATATGGAGAATGCTTGGATCCAGACAATATGGTCTCTGTCTAGCACACTGGGTTAGTTGACCACTCATGGGGATAAGAGGGATGTGAAACCCAACTGACAACGGGAGTCCATTTCTATCTCCTTCCCCAGGGTCACATAGTGGCTGGAATGAATACTGAGAAGCTTTTGTTGTTGAGTGGAGGAAGGTTTGTATTTAGGGCTTCGGACTGTCCTGTCAGAATCTGGAGTCTCACTTGGAAGCCACAGTAAAGTCACAGCAGAAGCGAGTTTCAAACGTCACTGTGTTTCCAGGTCTGGGCTTGGGACTGACCAGTGCATGAAAAGAAAGGGTAAGAAGACTTCACAGAGCTGAGCTCACAACCTAACAGTCAGCTACGCCATGAGCCTGAGAACCAAACCATATGACCCAGATTTGGGGATGCACGCCTGTGATCCCCCATATCTCTCACAGAGGCTAAGATATGGACTTCCTAAATGTTTATTTAATAAGAAAAAAGATAACCCTGATTTGTCTTAGAGTACCTCAGACTCAAAGACAACTAGCCCTTGGGGAATAAAATATCCCAGGTCCAGCCCAACAGCCCCTAAGACTTTGCTGTCCAAGGTACTTGGACCCTCCTTCTGCACACTCAGATTAGCTCATGCCAGGGAACCAATCATACTCTAAGCCTGCTTGGATCTCCCTGTATTCACCATGTAAGCCACCTGCTTCTGTCCCGTCTCATCAGATGGTGTGAGGAACCATTTGCCAATTCACACTGAGTGATGCTCTTAAGCTTAAGGCCTCCCCCCTCCATCCTGGAGGACTCAGGATGGAACTCACTGATCACCAGCTAAACCCCACCTGCAACTGGGAACTTTACATTGACACGGCTAATAGCTGTCAGGGCCACTTCCCAAGGACCTCTTGTAATGCCACACTTCGTTGATGTCTCCAAAGTGCTTTCACAAAGGTGAAATTGTCTTTTTTCACCCTTACAAGAGAAACCAGCTTCAGTCCACCATTAGAAATAATAAATAAGGGCTGGCAAGACAGCCCAGCAGGCAAACGCACTTGCCACCAAGTCCGATGACTTGAGTTCCATTCAGTGACCTGTGTGGTAGGAGAGAAGCAACCCCCACAAGCTGTCCCTGATCATCACATGCCTTCCATAATGTGTGTGTGTACACATCTCTCTCTCTCCTCTCTCTCTCTCTCTGTGCATTCCATGACATAAACATGCACACACTCAAAACATAAATTTTTTAGAATAGAAATAACATGAGGCTGGAGAGATGGTTCAGCTGTTGAGAGTACTGGCTGCTTTTCCAGAGGACCCAGGTTCGATTCCCAGGACTTACATGGCAGCTCACCATCATCCCTACCTAATCCCAGTTTCAGGGGATCCAGTGCCCTCTTCTGACCTCCATAAGCCCCAGGCAGAGGCGTGCTACGCATGCATACACGCAGGTAAAACACTTGTAAAAATCAATAAATATTTTAAAAAAATAGGAATGAGGTGTAAAATGTCAGCATTACTGGCGAAGCTTCCCGAAAGACCTATAATCTCATACTCACCTATAATCAGAATCCCACAAAGCGCTAGCTGGTGAACCCTTGAAACCTTTAAAATACATGGCTGTCATGATGTTGCCCACAAACATTCTGGCTTAAGTGGGTTTGTTGTACCTGGGCATCTGCAGTTTTAAAGTCCCCCACTGGTTTTAGTGCACAGCCGGGGCTGCATCCCGCTCGACCCCTTCCCTACTGCAGACTTTATTCATGAGGCCAGGATGCGAGAAGGAACGAAACTTTCCCAGGTCACAAAGCCAAGCAGTGGCTAAGCCAGTGTTAGAAACTCAATCACTTGATTCTTACTGAGACACACCTGCTTCTACATTTCTGGGAGGGGATAACAGGCTCTTCCTGAGTGTGGCCTCTACTAGAGGAGGACTGGGGGACAGACTAAGAGTGCCACATTCATGGGGGAGAGTAGGAAGCGCATAGCTGGACACAGAGTCCATGGTCAAGTTTGCTCCATTCTACATGGGTAGAGTGTAGACGTGGGTTGGCATGTTTCAAGGTCTCCACCAGGGAGAGAATGCAATTACCCTAAAATTACACTGGGGTCCTCCAGCTTTGTATGACCGTGACGGTTACCACAGTCTCCAAACTTGGGTCCGATTCCCAATTCTGAAAAGGCCACACTAGGCTGGTCCTACCTAGGGAAAATTGCATTCAACACAAAAAAAAAGGGCCACTCTCTGGAGACAGTTGTGCTGAAAGGGCCCTGTGTCTTAGAGATTGCACATAATACCCAATTATCCCCTGGCTCCCCTGGGGAGAGAACAGAGAGGTGAAGGCTTTTGAAAAGCCAGGATCCCCCCAGGCTCCATTATGGGCAGCTTGGACACAGACTCCTTTCTCCACTCAGCCCGGAAGGTCCCTGGGACACAGGTTTCAGAGACAGTTCTGTGAATCTGGGTGAATGACACCTTGCTGCCAACCCAGCCTGAGCAGGAAACCCCATTTTCATTCTTTGCTACAGAAATGAGGTGTCTTGTGGCTTCCTCCTCTGGCTGGGGACAAAGCCACAGAGAAGTCAAGAGGTGTTACAGTCCTCCAAAGAACTCTGTGAGTCCCTTCCAACTGGCCCTGCCCTGCCCATAGCCCCACTTAGCTTGTCCACTGAGCATCCCTGGCAGTGTTCCCCACCCGTCAGACTCTATCGGGAGCTTCCATCTCTGCTGTGTTACTGTATCCCAGCCACATTAGCAAGGCCTAGAGGATGGGAAACACTGTCCCTATGTCTAACAGATACCAGGAGATAAGATATGTTCATGTCTTTGACTCTGAATGTCTAGGCTTTATAGTATTCCATTTTTGGTGGGGGCCCTAAAAATAGTTAAGTTTCAATGCACACACGACTCACGAAAAGCACCCATTTGTAAATCCCACACCTATTTGCAGGAAGAGACACCTGAAGTATTTAAGGGGATGAAATCTTAATATCTGCCAGATCATTTTCTTCTTTTCATGTGTCTCTGTGTGTGGTGTACGCATGTCTATGTGAGCAGGCATATATGTGTAAGTGTGTAGCCTGCTCACATGTGTAAGCGTGTAAAGTGCATGCTGACCTTGGGAACCCTCTTCAATCTTCTACCTTATTCTTTTGGGGCAGGGTCTTTCTACTGGCCCCAGAGCTTGCTGATACAGCTACTCTTGCTAGCGGCTTGCCCCAGGGATCCCTCTCTTGGCCTTTTCAGGGTGTCCTGACAGGTGGGTCACCATTCACCTGAGCCCTGAGATTCTGCACTCCAATTTCTTGTTTGTACAATCACATTAACCTCTGTGCTGCGCCACCACCCTCCCCCACAGCCCCTAATGCCTGAGTTTTGACTTTCAGTTCGTGCACTTTCTACTAGGTTATATTGGGCAAGTAGTTAGTCTTTCCAAGCCTCTCCAGCTTTCACGTGTAAATTGTGGACAAGATTAGTGCCTTTGATTTGTCGTAACAGCTAAATGACAGACATCCTGACTGACTTGTCCTAACAGTTAAACAACATCATGCAGCTGCCTGGCTCACAGCCAGTGGTGGTAAGAGTAAGGCCTCATCATTTACTGAGATGCTATACCTTTTGACCAACTCAATTCATGGCTGTAGGCATTTGGAGAATAAAGTGTATGGCTTTTAGACTTGTAATACAAAGGAAAGCAGATCATTAAGGACTTTTTGTTTGTTTGTTTTTTGTTTTTCAAGACAGGGTTTCTCTGAAGCTTTGAAGCCTGTCCTGGAACTCGCTCGGTAGACCAGGCTGGCCTCGAACTCACAGAGATCCACCTGCCTCTGTCTCCCGAGTGCTGGGATTAAGGGCATGTGCCGCCACCGGCTGGCTTAAGTACTTTTAAACAACAGAGTTCTAATAGCAAACTGGAACTATGACTGCATATTTTAGGGAGCCCAGAGAAAGAACGCTAAATAGACTTCTTGGAGGAAGTGAAAATTGACTGTGATGTGCACGAAAGGTTAGGGGCGGGATGGGCTTGGCCATCTAAATGGACTGACCTAGGGTACAAGATCCAGTGGGGAGAGCCAGCCTATTAGGTGTGCAAGCGGGGAAATAGAGCCTGGTGACTCGTCTCTGCTGGGACAGTAAACAGAAGGCAGGAAGTAGCATGATCCTATGTGATGATCTCTCTCTCATACCTGTCCCACATTGCTGCTGTTGGTCAACCAAGGTACCCCAGAGTGAGAGATGCGGGGGCAGAACATCTTGACATCTGGCTATGTCAGCTCACAGAGCTCCTAGCTTGGGACCACCTACCCCGACCAGGAAACAAGTTGGTTAATTGTCTGATAGGGGATCCATCTCCCAGTTGAGCCTCTGGCTTCCCTGCCTGCTAAGGGGCCCATGTATGAAATTCAGTAGTCAACCATCCTGGTCACTGTAGACCCTTCTATACATATGCTAATGGAGGAATCCACAAAGTTGAAAGACTAGTTAGCTTGGGGGTGCCGTTTTATACCTTTGTGCAAGGGGCAAAGACATACCAGAGTCTAACACCATTACCACGTACAGATATTCTCCAGCAGCTAGTCCATGTATTTCCTGGCTCTATTACATATCTCATCAGGAGTCCTGCCATTCCCAATGGGAGTGATGTATTTGTGGATGCAGGGAAAGAAGATCGTTGGATCTTACCCTCTGGTACTGAACAGTTCTGAGTTGGAAGCCAGACTCAACCTCTAATGTGCCCACAAGTTAATAATCTCCCTCAATTCTTGATTTCCTTTTTTATAAAATGGAAATGATACAAATTAGCAATCACAAGGGTCCTGTGAGGATTTAATTAAATAAAACATTTAAAAGGCTTGGATACATACTAAATACTCAAGAAAGGCTAACTGTTATCATTGCTAACGTTACCGCAATGACAAGGGTTATCACTAAAATCTAATTCATGAGTTTCTCCTTTGACGGGTTTTGAGGGACTAAGGAAAATAAAGACACAGCATTTATTCTCTGGAATTTATACCTTAGTGGTGGAAGGAGATATATAAAAAAGATGTCACAAACCAATCAGGACAGATGAGGGAACACAAGAGGGAATTCAATGTGGGGCTAGAGAGGACACAAGCCATGGCTTCTTGAGGATGCAGCCCATTAGTGAGTCCTAAAGATGAGATTACAAACCCAGGGAAAGGCTATGGGAAATGAACAGTGGCTCAGGGCAGGGTTCTAGGTGGTGAGAATGCACTGCTGTGTGAATTAAACGACAGACCATCTGACTCTGTAAGAAATGTGGCTTGGTGACCAAAGTACCACTAAGACAGGGTAGTCATTGTCAGTAGCTTGCTATACTGAGAGTGGCAGAGCTTGTCAGTCACCTACCATGTTCCCCTTCTTCCTCATCAACAAGACTCCCCATGATTGAATGTGACAAATGCCCAGAGAAAAATCTACCTCTGAACCTCTCTTGTATATGAAAATTTGTTTTTATATTTTATAATAAATGATCCAGCCATATGCAAAAATGCAGAAAACGGTATGAGAATCTGTATGTACCCTTTGCATGTTGTATAGATAGCCTTCAACACTTTCCTATCATGTGTATGTGATGTGTGTTCCTTACATGTGTGTGTGGAGGCCTGAGGTGATGGTGGGTGTCTTCCTCCATTGAATTCTATTTTATGTATCAAGGCAGGGGCTCTCACTAAACCAGGGCTCACTGTTTCAGCTAGTCCGGCCAGCCAGCTAGTTCTAAGGAGAGGGAGAGGTGTCCCTGTCTCCATTTCCAGTGCCCTGGGGTTGCAGGCATGCCACCATACCCAGCAAGCTTTTCACTTAGGTTCTAGGGATCTAACTCAGGTCCTCACCCTTGGGGAGAGCAAGCCCTTCACTCATTGAGCCATCTCCTGCAGTCCTATGGTAACTTCTACCTGCCGTTCCCCCTGTAGATTATTTTAAAGCAAGGACAAAGTGTTAACATTCTTTTCATTCATGAGTAATTCACTGTGTATCCCTAAGAGATAAACACTTAATTTTTAACATAACTGCCATGCCAGCATACTAACAGTAACTGCTTACTATTCTCTAGTACATAGACTGTGCTCAGTTGGGAAAAGTTATAGGTTGACTCTGGGATGTCCCCCAAATCATTCCTCTGTTAATGGATTCATACCAAATGGGCTCTGGGAAGGTGGGCTTGGCTGAAGGAGGTGGATCACTGGGGACATTTGAAGGGTATATTTTGTCTCCCAAACCCCACACACCCACTTTCCGGCTACGAGAAAGTGAGCAACTTTCCTCATTTCTTTGCCTCACGATGCTTCTGGCCCTGTTACAGATCTAGACGCAGTGCAGCCAGTCATGGACTGAGCATGAGCAAAAAGGAACTTTTGCTTTCTGATTCCGTCAGGTATTTTGTCATAGCAATATGTATGTGACAAGACACAGCGGCCCCTCTGTACCAAACAGATGTCCCTCAGCCCTTCTCCTGATCTCTCTGCTGTTATGTAATGTTCAGCTGGCCAGCACTCAGGTCACTTGGGAATGGAATCCTGCGTGGGGGATAGAAAACCAGAAAGCTGGCTGGATCCCTGAGACTCAGGCATCATCATCCCCACAGGAGACTGCCTAACTAGGGAATTTATCAGTTCTCAATCTTGCTTTTTCTTACAAAAATGTTTTATATCTTAATTTTTGAGTATTTTTAGAGTTCCAAAATATTGAGCAGAAAATACAGGGATTTCCCCAAATTCTCCCTCACTGAACTTCACTGTTTTGCCTAGTATTAGCATTGTGTGCTTATATATTGAAATTGGTGAGTCAAGATTAATATGTAATTAACTAGTATCTATAGTTTTCATTAAGCTTCACTTCTTATGTCATCTATTCCATGGTTTTTAACAAATGAATAATAATATCATTCATCATTATATAATATAGAATAGTTTCACTGTCTTACAATAAATAACTGTATATCTAAATAAATATTTACATTTTTGTGATGCTTGGGATCTAAACTGACCATAGATATTTTTTACTGGTTCACAGTTCTGTCTTTTCTAGAAAGTTCTATGGTCAGATTTCTATAGCCTGGAGCTTTTTCAGCTTTTTTTTCACTTATCAATATATATTTTAGGCTCCTCTATGTCCTTTTGTGGCCTGACGACTCACTTCTTCTCAGATTAATGCTCCATCGCCTGGTTGTACTACAGCCTATTTACCCATTCATCTGCTGGGAGACACCTCGGTTGCTTCCAAGTTTGGGCACTTAAATATAAAGGTGCAACAAACATCTGTGTGTAGGCTTTTGTTGGATGTAAGTTTTCAACTCATTTACATAAATACCAAGGAACATGGTTAGTGGGTTTTAAGGTATGTCTCATTCAGTAAGAATCTGCCAGCTCTTATTAGATGTCTCAGTGGGTAAAGATGCTTGCCAGCAAGCCTAGTGATCTGGACTTGATCCCTCGGACTTACATGGTGGAAGACAAGAACTCACCGGCCCAAGTTGTACTCCGACTTCCATATGTATTCTGTGCATGCCCCCACACACATATATAAACAAACTACACACATACCCCCCACTATATTAAAAAACTAATTTTTTTTAGATTTTGAAAAAAAGGCGGCTAATCTGTCTTCCAAAATGATGGCACCCATTATTTTGTGTGTGTGTGTGTGTGTAAGAGGAAAGTCACATCTTTATTTCAGAGTCACTATCACTTGGGTCTATAATATTAGCAGTGTGATTAGCAGTGTAAGAATGTAATTCTTAACCAAAAAAGTCAGAAGAACCTGTCCCTCTGATTATACGCCATCCATGGCTCTTGGGAGATGTCAAATGCACTGTGTAGATCCCTGGTTCTCTCCGAGCCCAGCTCTCAACATTTACAAGATCAGAAAAGTTGGGCTTGCCTTGTAGTGACCTTGTTAAGGAGTCTTCTGGGCTTGCTCCTCCCTAGCTGTGGTGAAGCCCCTGTTTAATCATCGTCTTTGGCAGGGCCCCGCCCTTTGTGAGTGCAACAGGATGAAAGGTGTTGGTTTGACAGCGGAGTCTGTAAATCCTTTCCTGGCTGGAACCCTCAAATGCTGACGTGGGCAAATATTCCACACTATCATTAGCCTGCAATCAAAAGCACTTTAGCCACTTGATTTGGCTTCATGCTGAGCAATAGATGTGTTCTGGGGGAGCTATCTATATATACATCATATTGTTATAGATTAATTCATACTTCAAGTGATTGGAGAAAGCTCATCGCAGAAGAGGATAATTCAGTGAATCCTTCCATAAAGCAAATAATTCCATTATGGGAATAATCACCCTCTAATTTAGTTCCCTGTGAATATGAAACGTTCAAATATTGAAGGTTTTAATTTTTCTAACATATGGAGATTATAACTAGATGCTTGGTTATATATGCAGTTCCTTTTTGCTCCTTTAACATTACAGTCACTGTGCTCCTTCCTTGTTGTTGCTAGCAGGAAAGCATAAAAGTTTTGAAAGCTAGAGCTGCACTATTGGAGGTTCTCCAGTCCACTTAGAAGAAAGTTTTCCTTTAAACTAAAGAATTAGGGCTCCCTCCGAGGCTAGCTTCAGGGGAATATGGTGATTATTTGGCCAGGTGTTCATGCGGTGACATTGATTATATCAATCAGTTTACACATCTGTAATGGAAATGGTGGGGCTGGAGAGTCAGCTCAGAGGCTAAGAGCCCATAGTTAACTGCTCCTTTTGAGGTCTCAAGTTCAGTTCTCAGCATCCATGTTGGACAACTCACAACCACCTTCAACTCCAGTTGTACAAGATAAAAGTCCTCTTCCAGCCTCCGTAGTCATCTGTACTCATGCACAAAACTCCACATAGACATATACATGCACATAATTAAATTTTTTTTAAATCCTTAAAAAGTAAAAATGGGGACCTTGAGAGATAACTCAGTGGTTAAGAGCATTTGGCTACTCCTTCTGAGGAGCCAGGTTCAAGTCTCAGCACCCACATGTCAACTCATGATCAGCTGTAACTCAAGTCCGAGAGTATGCAATGCCCTTTTCTGTGGCTTCCATGGTGCACATGTGTACATGCAGGAAAAGCACCAATACACATAGAATAAAATAATAATAATGAATTAAAGCTTTAAATGGAAATGATAACAGACATTTTCTTAAGATTGATTTAGTGATCAATATGATAACAGTGCCTACCACTATCTATACTCGATTCACAAGAGCTGTTATAGATATTGCTAATGATGTTATCAACAGATGGTGTTAGCCAGACCCTCTCCTTCAAAAATGACTGCATCTTACACACCATGCTGTCTACTAGTCAAGAAAAATGAATGAATGTAAGTGTGGATAAGAATGCGGAGAAACTGGAACACTTTTGCACTATTGTGGAAGTGTGAAATGGTGGAAAAGAGAATGTGGGAGTTTAAATATAATCGGTCCCATGATCTCATAGGGAGAGGCACTATGAGGAGGTGTGGCCTTGTTGGAGTGGGTATGACATTGCTGGAGCTAGTGTGTCACTGTGGGGGGTGGGCTTTGAGATTTCCTATGCTCAGGATACCGCCCAGTGTGTCAGTCAATTGATTTCCTGTTGCCAGCACGATGTAGGACTCTCGGCTATTCCTCCAGCCCCACATCTGCCTGCACAACACCATGCTCCCTGTCATGATGGTAAAGGACTGAACTTCTGAAACTGTAAGCGAGCCATCCTAATTAAATGTTTTCTTTCTAAGAGTTGCCATGGTCATGGTGTCTCTTCACAGCAATAAAAAGCCAAAGACACAGAAAGACACTTCCTCGGAAACTAAAAATTACCATATTGCCCAGCAATTCCACTTCTGAGTAGACACCCTAAAAGAACTGAAAGAGGTATTTGTGCATCTGTGTTCACAGCAGCCTGTCTGCAGCAGCCAAAAATGTAGACATCACCAAAGTGTCTGTACATCCATGAGTAAATAAACACTACACTACACACACAGACATGCACACACGCCCATGCACGCGCACGCACACACACACACACACACACATACACACACACACACACAGACACACAAAATGGGGTAGTAATCAGTCAGTCCCAAAGAGAAAATAGTGGCACGTGTTAAAACATGGATGAAGCTTGAGCATATTATGCTAAGCAAAGTAAACCAGGTACAGAAAGACACCCCTTACATGACTCCACTCCAAAAGACACCGAGAGAAGTGGACCATGTCATAGCAATGGCAAGCAGAGCGGTGCCTGTCAGATGGTATAGGAAGGGATGCTGAAGAATTGGTCTTCACCAAAGATCTGTGAGGAGGAGACCTGGTGGATGATCCCAAAGAAACAGTCGTGCAGACACAGCAGGACTGACACACAGATGCACTCACAGAGACTGTGGCGGTACACACAA